>JAWWQZ010000220.1:0-432440 GCA_033815515.1 Cryptocheilus praepositus | reverse complement strand
TCAGTGCAGCGTCTCTATTGCAATTAGATCCGTTTTGCGTACATATTCTATCGAATCCTATCAATTCCGCGAACTTTCCTTGCTGCCATTTTCCGGACGTTTTCCGTGTTCTCTTATAACGATTCGTTTCCTAACCCCGACGGATATTTCAGTGCAGCGTCTCTATTGCAATTAGATCCGTTTTGCGTACATATTCTATCGAATCCTATCAATTCCGCGAACTTTCCTTGCTGCCATTTTCCGGACGTTTTCCGTGTTCTCTTATAACGATTCCTTTTCTAACCCCGACGGATATGTCAGTGCAGCGTCTCTATTGCAATTAGATCCGTTTTGCGTACATATTCTATCGAATCCTATCAATTCCGCGAACTTTCCTTGCTGCCATTTTCCGGACGTTTTCCGTGTTCTCTTATAACGATTCGTTTCCTAACCCCGACGGATATGTTCAGTGCAGCGTCTCTATTGCAATTAGATCCGTTTTGCGTACATATTCTATCGAATCCTATCAATTCCGCGAACTTTCCTTGCTGCCATTTTCCGGACGTTTTCCGTGTTCTCTTATAACGATTCCTTTTCTAACCCCGACGGATATGTCAGTGCAGCGTCTCTATTGCAATTAGATCCGTTTTGCGTACATATTCTATCGAATCCTATCAATTCCGCGAACTTTCCTTGCTGCCATTTTCCGGACGTTTTCCGTGTTCTCTTATAACGATTCCTTTTCTAACCCCGACGGATATGTCAGTGCAGCGTCTCTATTGCAATTAGATCCGTTTTGCGTACATATTCTATCGAATCCTATCAATTCCGCGAACTTTCCTTGCTGCCATTTTCCGGACGTTTTCCGTGTTCTCTTATAACGATTCGTTTCCTAACCCCGACGGATATTTCAGTGCAGCGTCTCTATTGCAATTAGATCCGTTTTGCGTACATATTCTATCGAATCCTATCAATTCCGCGAACTTTCCTTGCTGCCATTTTCCGGACGTTTTCCGTGTTCTCTTATAACGATTCCTTTTCTAACCCCGACGGATATGTCAGTGCAGCGTCTCTATTGCAATTAGATCCGTTTTGCGTACATATTCTATCGAATCCTATCAATTCCGCGAACTTTCCTTGCTGCCATTTTCCGGACGTTTTCCGTGTTCTCTTATAACGATTCCTTTTCTAACCCCGACGGATATGTCAGTGCCGTCTCTATTGACGTTTTGATATTCTCGAATCCTATCAATTCCGCGAACTTTCCTTGCTGCCATCTCTAACGATTCCTTTTCTAACCCCGACGGATATTTCAGTGCAGCGTCTCTATTGCAATTAGATCCGTTTTGCGTACATATTCTATCGAATCCTATCAATTCCGCGAACTTTCCTTGCTGCCATTTTCCGGACGTTTTCCGTGTTCTCTTATAACGATTCGTTTCCTAACCCCGACGGATATGTCAGTGCAGCGTCTCTATTGCAATTAGATCCGTTTTGCGTACATATTCTATCGAATCCTATCAATTCCGCGAACTTTCCTTGCTGCCATTTTCCGGACGTTTTCCGTGTTCTCTTATAACGATTCCTTTCCTAACCCCGACGGATATGTCAGTGCAGCGTCTCTATTGCAATTAGATCCGTTTTGCGTACATATTCTATCGAATCCTATCAATTCCGCGAACTTTCCTTGCTGCCATTTTCCGGACGTTTTCCGTGTTCTCTTATAACGATTCCTTTTCTAACCCCGACGGATATGTCAGTGCAGCGTCTCTATTGCAATTAGATCCGTTTTGCGTACATATTCTATCGAATCCTATCAATTCCGCGAACTTTCCTTGCTGCCATTTTCCGGACGTTTTCCGTGTTCTCTTATAACGATTCCTTTTCTAACCCCGACGGATATTTCAGTGCAGCGTCTCTATTGCAATTAGATCCGTTTTGCGTACATATTCTATCGAATCCTATCAATTCCGCGAACTTTCCTTGCTGCCATTTTCCGGACGTTTTCCGTGTTCTCTTATAACGATTCCTTTTCTAACCCCGACGGATATGTCAGTGCAGCGTCTCTATTGCAATTAGATCCGTTTTGCGTACATATTCTATCAGTGCAGCGTCTCTATTGCAATTAGAACATCTATCGAATCCTATCAATTCCGCGAACTTTCCTTGCTGCCATTTTCCGGACGTTTTCCGTGTTCTCTTATAACGATTCCTTTCAATTCCGCGAACTTTCCTAACCCCGACGGATATGTCAGTGCAGCGTCTCTATTGCAATTAGATCCGTTTTGCGTACATATTCTATCGAATCCTATCAATTCCGCGAACTTTCCTTGCTGCCATTTTCCGGACGTTTTCCGTGTTCTCTTATAACGATTCCTTTCTAACCCCGACGGATATGTCAGTGCAGCGTCTCTATTGCAATTAGATCCGTTTTGCGTACATATTCTATCGAATCCTATCAATTCCGCGAACTTTCCTTGCTGCCATTTTCCGGACGTTTTCCGTGTTCTCTTATAACGATTCCTTTTCTAACCCCGACGGATATGTCAGTGCAGCGTCTCTATTGCAATTAGATCCGTTTTGCGTACATATTCTATCGAATCCTATCAATTCCGCGAACTTTTCCGTGCTCTTATAACGCCATTTTCCCCGACGGACGTTCTCTATCCGTTTTGCGTACATATTCTCTTATAACTTTCCTTGATTTTCCGGACGTTTTCCGTGTTCTCTTATAACGATTCTTTCATACCCCACGGATATGTCAGTGCAGCGTCTCTATTGCAATTAGATCCGTTTTGCGTACATATTATATCGAATCCTATCAATTCCGCGAACTTTCCTTGCTGCCATTTTCCGGACGTTTTCCGTGTTCTCTTATAACGATTCCTTTCCTAACCCCGACGGATATTTCAGTGCAGCGTCTCTATTGCAATTAGATCCGTTTTGCGTACATATTCTATCGAATCCTATCAATTCCGCGAACTTTCCTTGCTGCCATTTTCCGGACGTTTTCCGTGTTCTCTTATAACGATTCGTTTCCTAACCCCGACGGATATTTCAGTGCAGCGTCTCTATTGCAATTAGATCCGTTTTGCGTACATATTCTATCGAATCCTATCAATTCCGCGAACTTTCCTTGCTGCCATTTTCCGGACGTTTTCCGTGTTCTCTTATAACGATTCCTTTTCTAACCCCGACGGATATGTCAGTGCAGCGTCTCTATTGCAATTAGATCCGTTTTGCGTACATATTCTATCGAATCCTATCAATTCCGCGAACTTTCCTTGCTGCCATTTTCCGGACGTTTTCCGTGTTCTCTTATAACGATCCGACGAACTTTCCGTTTTGCTGCCATTTCCGCGAACTTTCCGCTGCCATTTTCCGGACGTTTCCGTGTTCTCTTATAACGATTCGTTTTCCTAACCCCGACGGATATTTCAGTGCAGCGTCTCTATTGCAATTAGATCCGTTTTGCGTACATATTCTATCGAATCCTATCAATTCCGCGAACTTTCCTTGCTGCCATTTTCCGGACGTTTTCCGTGTTCTCTTATAACGATTCGTTTCCTAACCCCGACGGATATGTCAGTGCAGCGTCTCTATTGCAATTAGATCCGTTTTGCGTACATATTCTATCGAATCCTATCAATTCCGCGAACTTTCCTTGCTGCCATTTTCCGGACGTTTTCCGTGTTCTCTTATAACGATTCGTTTCCTAACCCCGACGGATATTTCAGTGCAGCGTCTCTATTGCAATTAGATCCGTTTTGCGTACATATTCTATCGAATCCTATCAATTCCGCGAACTTTCCTTGCTGCCATTTTCCGGACGTTTTCCGTGTTCTCTTATAACGATTCCTTTTCTAACCCCGACGGATATGTCAGTGCAGCGTCTCTATTGCAATTAGTCTCTTTCCTTGCTGCCATTTTCCGGACGTTTTCCGTGTTCTCTTATAACGATTCCTTTCTAACCCCGACGGATATAGATCCTATTGTTTCCGTTTTGCGTACATATTCTATCGAATCCTATCAATTCCGCGAACTTTCCTTGCTGCCATTTTCCGGACGTTTTCCGTGTTCTCTTATAACGATTCCTTTCCTAACCCCGACGGATATTTCAGTGCAGCGTCTCTATTGCAATTAGATCCGTTTTGCGTACATATTCTATCGAATCCTATCAATTCCGCGAACTTTCCTTGCTGCCATTTTCCGGACGTTTTCCGTGTTCTCTTATAACGATTCCTTTTCTAACCCCGACGGATATGTCAGTGCAGCGTCTCTATTGCAATTAGATCCGTTTTGCGTACATATTCTATCGAATCCTATCAATTCCGCGAACTTTCCTTGCTGCCATTTTCCGGACGTTTTCCGTGTTCTCTTATAACGATTCGTTTCTAACCCCGACGGATATGTCAGTGCAGCGTCTCTATTGCAATTAGATCCGTTTTGCGTACATATTCTATCGAATCCTATCAATTCCGCGAACTTTCCTTGCTGCCATTTTCCGGACGTTTTCCGTGTTCTCTTATAACGATTCCTTTTCTAACCCCGACGGATATGTCAGTGCAGCGTCTCTATTGCAATTAGATCCGTTTTGCGTACATATTCTATCGAATCCTATCAATTCCGCGAACTTTCCTTGCTGCCATTTTCCGGACGTTTTCTATCGACGGATATCAGCGTCTCTATTGCAATTAGATCCGTTTTGCGTACATATTCTATCGAATCAATTCCGCGAACTTTCCTTGCTGCCATTTTCCGGACGTTTTCCGTGTTCTCTTATAACGATTCCTTTCCTAACCCCGACGGATATTTCAGTGCAGCGTCTCTATTGCAATTAGATCCGTTTTGCGTACATATTCTATCGAATCCTATCAATTCCGCGAACTTTCCTTGCTGCCATTTTCCGGACGTTTTCCGTGTTCTCTTATAACGATTCCTTTTCTAACCCCGACGGATATGTCAGTGCAGCGTCTCTATTGCAATTAGATCCGTTTTGCGTACATATTCTATCGAATCCTATCAATTCCGCGAACTTTCCTTGCTGCCATTTTCCGGACGTTTTCCGTGTTCTCTTATAACGATTCGTTTCCTAACCCCGACGGATATTTCAGTGCAGCGTCTCTATTGCAATTAGATCCGTTTTGCGTACATATTCTATCGAATCCTATCAATTCCGCGAACTTTCCTTGCTGCCATTTTCCGGACGTTTTCCGTGTTCTCTTATAACGATTCCTTTTCTAACCCCGACGGATATGTCAGTGCAGCGTCTCTATTGCAATTAGATCCGTTTTGCGTACATATTCTATCGAATCCTATCAATTCCGCGAACTTTCCTTGCTGCCATTTTCCGGACGTTTTCCGTGTTCTCTTATAACGATTCGTTTCCTAACCCCGACGGATATTTCAGTGCAGCGTCTCTATTGCAATTGCAATTAGATCCGTTTTGCGTACATATTCTATCGAATCCTATCAATTCCGCGAACTTTCCTTGCTGCCATTTTCCGGACGTTTTCCGTGTTCTCTTATAACGATTCCTTTTCTAACCCCGACGGATATGTCAGTGCAGCGTCTCTATTGCAATTAGATCCGTTTTGCGTACATATTCTATCGAATCCTATCAATTCCGCGAACTTTCCTTGCTGCCATTTTCCGAACGTTTTCCGTGTTCTCTTATAACGATTCGTTTCCTAACCCCGACGGATATTTCAGTGCAGCGTCTCTATTGCAATTAGATCCGTTTTGCGTACATATTCTATCGAATCCTATCAATTCCGCGAACTTTCCTTGCTGCCATTTTCCGGACGTTTTCCGCGTCTCTTATAACGATTCCTTTTCTAACCCCGACGGATATGTCAGTGCAGCGTCTCTATTGCAATTAGATCCGTTTTGCGTACATATTCTATCGAATCTATCAATTCCGCGATTTTCCCATTTTCCGACGTTTTCCGTGTTCTCTTATAACGATTCCTTTTCTAACCCCGACGGATATGTCAGTGCAGCGTCTCTATTGCAATTAGATCCGTTTTGCGTACATATTCTATCGAATCCTATCAATTCCGCGAACTTTCCTTGCTGCCATTTTCCGGACGTTTTCCGTGTTCTCTTATAACGATTCCTTTTCTAACCCCGACGGATATGTCAGTGCAGCGTCTCTATTGCAATTAGATCCGTTTTGCGTACATATTCTATCGAATCCTATCAATTCCGCGAACTTTCCTTGCTGCCATTTTCCGGACGTTTTCCGTGTTCTCTTATAACGATTCCTTTTCTAACCCCGACGGATATGTCAGTGCAGCGTCTCTATTGCAATTAGATCCGTTTTGCGTACATATTCTATCGAATCCTATCAATTCCGCGAACTTTCCTTGCTGCCATTGTCCGAACGTTTTCCGTGTTCTCTTATAACGATTCGTTTCCTAACCCCGACGGATATTTCAGTGCAGCGTCTCTATTGCAATTAGATCCGTTTTGCGTACATATTCTATCGAATCAATTCGAATCCTATCAATTCCGCGAACTTTCCTTGCTGCCATTTTCCGGACGTTTTCCGTGTTCTCTTATAACGATTCGTTTCCTAACCCCGACGGATATTTCAGTGCAGCGTCTCTATTGCAATTAGATCCGTTTTGCGTACATATTCTATCGAATCCTATCAATTCCGCGAACTTTCCTTGCTGCCATTTTCCGGACGTTTTCCGTGTTCTCTTATAACGATTCCTTTTCCTATCAATAACCCCGACGGATATTCCTAACCCCGACGGACAGTGCAGCGTCTCTATTGCAATTAGATCCGTTTTGCGTACATATTCTATCGAATCCTATCAATTCCGCGAACTTTCCTTGCTGCCATTTTCCGGACGTTTTCCGTGTTCTCTTATAACGATTCCTTTTCTAACCCCGACGGATATGTCAGTGCAGCGTCTCTATTGCAATTAGATCCGTTTTGCGTACATATTCTATCGAATCCTATCAATTCCGCGAACTTTCCTTGCTGCCATTTTCCGGACGTTTTCCGTGTTCTCTTATAACGATTCCTTTCCTAACCCCGACGGATATGTCAGTGCAGCGTCTCTATTGCAATTAGATCCGTTTTGCGTACATATTCTATCGAATCCTATCAATTCCGCGAACTTTCCTTGCTGCCATTTTCCGGACGTTTTCCGTGTTCTCTTATAACGATTCCTTTTCTAACCCCGACGGATATGTCAGTGCAGCGTCTCTATTGCAATTAGATCCGTTTTGCGTACATATTCTATCGAATCCTATCAATTCCGCGAACTTTCCTTGCTGCCATTTTCCGGACGTTTTCCGTGTTCTCTTATAACGATTCCGTTTTGCTAACCCCTATCAATTCCGCGAACTTTCCTTGCTGCCATTTTCCGGACGGATATTCCTCAGTGCAGCGTCTCTCTATTGCAATTAGATCCGTTTTGCGTACATATTCTATCGAATCCTATCAATTCCGCGAACTTTCCTTGCTGCCATTTTCCGGACGTTTTCCGTGTTCTCTTATAACGATTCCTTTTCTAACCCCGACGGATATGTCAGTGCAGCGTCTCTATTGCAATTAGATCCGTTTTGCGTACATATTCTATCGAATCCTATCAATTCCGCGAACTTTCCTTGCTGCCATTTTCCGGACGTTTTCCGTGTTCTCTTATAACGATTCCTTTTCTAACCCCGACGGATATGTCAGTGCAGCGTCTCTATTGCAATTAGATCCGTTTTGCGTACATATTCTATCGAATCCTATCAATTCCGCGAACTTTCCTTGCTGCCATTTTCCGGACGTTTTCCGTGTTCTCTTATAACGATTCCTTTCCTAACCCCGACGGATATGTCAGTGCAGCGTCTCTATTGCAATTAGATCCGTTTTGCGTACATATTCTATCGAATCCTATCAATTCCGCGAACTTTCCTTGCTGCCATTTTCCGGACGTTTTCCGTGTTCTCTTATAACGATTCGTTTCCTAACCCCGACGGATATTTCAGTGCAGCGTCTCTATTGCAATTAGATCCGTTTTGCGTACATATTCTATCGAATCCTATCAATTCCGCGAACTTTCCTTGCTGCCATTTTCCGGACGTTTTCCGTGTTCTCTTATAACGATTCCTTTTCTAACCCCGACGGATATGTCAGTGCAGCGTCTCTATTGCAATTAGATCCGTTTTGCGTACATATTCTATCGAATCCTATCAATTCCGCGAACTTTCCTTGCTGCCATTTTCCGGACGTTTTCCGTGTTCTCTTATAACGATTCGTTTCCTAACCCCGACGGATATTTCAGTGCAGCGTCTCTATTGCAATTAGATCCGTTTTGCGTACATATTCTATCGAATCCTATCAATTCCGCGAACTTTCCTTGCTGCCATTTTCCGGACGTTTTCCGTGTTCTCTTATAACGATTCCTTTCCTAACCCCGACGGATATGTCAGTGCAGCGTCTCTATTGCAATTAGATCCGTTTTGCGTACATATTCTATCGAATCCTATCAATTCCGCGAACTTTCCTTGCTGCCATTTTCCGGACGTTTTCCGTGTTCTCTTATAACGATTCGTTTCCTAACCCCGACGGATATTTCAGTGCAGCGTCTCTATTGCAATTAGATCCGTTTTGCGTACATATTCTATCGAATCCTATCAATTCCGCGAACTTTCCTTGCTGCCATTTTCCGGACGTTTTCCGTGTTCTCTTATAACGATTCCTTTTCTAACCCCGACGGATATGTCAGTGCAGCGTCTCTATTGCAATTAGATCCGTTTTGCGTACATATTCTATCGAATCCTATCAATTCCGCGAACTTTCCTTGCTGCCATTTTCCGGACGTTTTCCGTGTTCTCTTATAACGATTCGTTTCCTAACCCCGACGGATATTTCAGTGCAGCGTCTCTATTGCAATTAGATCCGTTTTGCGTACATATTCTATCGAATCCTATCAATTCCGCGAACTTTCCTTGCTGCCATTTTCCGGACGTTTTCCGTGTTCTCTTATAACGATTCCTTTTCTAACCCCGACGGATATGTCAGTGCAGCGTCTCTATTGCAATTAGATCCGTTTTGCGTACATATTCTATCGAATCCTATCAATTCCGCGAACTTTCCTTGCTGCCATTTTCCGGACGTTTTCCGTGTTCTCTTATAACGATTCCTTTTCTAACCCCGACGGATATGTCAGTGCAGCGTCTCTATTGCAATTAGATCCGTTTTGCGTACATATTCTATCGAATCCTATCAATTCCGCGAACTTTCCTTGCTGCCATTTTCCGGACGTTTTCCGTGTTCTCTTATAACGATTCCTTTTCTAACCCCGACGGATATGTCAGTGCAGCGTCTCTATTGCAATTAGATCCGTTTTGCGTACATATTCTATCGAATCCTATCAATTCCGCGAACTTTCCTTGCTGCCATTTTCCGGACGTTTTCCGTGTTCTCTTATAACGATTCGTTTCCTAACCCCGACGGATATTTCAGTGCAGCGTCTCTATTGCAATTAGATCCGTTTTGCGTACATATTCTATCGAATCCTATCAATTCCGCGAACTTTCCTTGCTGCCATTTTCCGGACGTTTTCCGTGTTCTCTTATAACGATTCCTTTTCTAACCCCGACGGATATGTCAGTGCAGCGTCTCTATTGCAATTAGATCCGTTTTGCGTACATATTCTATCGAATCCTATCAATTCCGCGAACTTTCCTTGCTGCCATTTTCCGGACGTTTTCCGTGTTCTCTTATAACGATTCGTTTTCTAACCCCGACGGATATTTCAGTGCAGCGTCTCTATTGCAATTAGATCCGTTTTGCGTACATATTCTATCGAATCCTATCAATTCCGCGAACTTTCCTTGCTGCCATTTTCCGGACGTTTTCCGTGTTCTCTTATAACGATTCCTTTTCTAACCCCGACGGATATGTCAGTGCAGCGTCTCTATTGCAATTAGATCCGTTTTGCGTACATATTCTATCGAATCCTATCAATTCCGCGAACTTTCCTTGCTGCCATTTTCCGGACGTTTTCCGTGTTCTCTTATAACGATTCCTTTTCTAACCCCGACGGATATGTCAGTGCAGCGTCTCTATTGCAATTAGATCCGTTTTGCGTACATATTCTATCGAATCCTATCAATTCCGCGAACTTTCCTTGCTGCCATTTTCCGGACGTTTTCCGTGTTCTCTTATAACGATTCCTTTTCTAACCCCGACGGATATGTCAGTGCAGCGTCTCTATTGCAATTAGATCCGTTTTGCGTACATATTCTATCGAATCCTATCAATTCCGCGAACTTTCCTTGCTGCCATTTTCCGGACGTTTTCCGTGTTCTCTTATAACGATTCCTTTCCTAACCCCGACGGATATGTCAGTGCAGCGTCTCTATTGCAATTAGATCCGTTTTGCGTACATATTCTATCGAATCCTATCAATTCCGCGAACTTTCCTTGCTGCCATTTTCCGGACGTTTTCCGTGTTCTCTTATAACGATTCCTTTCTAACCCCGACGGATATGTCAGTGCAGCGTCTCTATTGCAATTAGATCCGTTTTGCGTACATATTCTATCGAATCCTATCAATTCCGCGAACTTTCCTTGCTGCCATTTTCCGGACGTTTTCCGTGTTCTCTTATAACGATTCCTTTTCTAACCCCGACGGATATGTCAGTGCAGCGTCTCTATTGCAATTAGATCCGTTTTGCGTACATATTCTATCGAATCCTATCAATTCCGCGAACTTTCCTTGCTGCCATTTTCCGGACGTTTTCCGTGTTCTCTTATAACGATTCGTTTCCTAACCCCGACGGATATTTCAGTGCAGCGTCTCTATTGCAATTAGATCCGTTTTGCGTACATATTCTATCGAATCCTATCAATTCCGCGAACTTTCCTTGCTGCCATTTTCCGGACGTTTTCCGTGTTCTCTTATAACGATTCCTTTTCTAACCCCGACGGATATGTCAGTGCAGCGTCTCTATTGCAATTAGATCCGTTTTGCGTACATATTCTATCGAATCCTATCAATTCCGCGAACTTTCCTTGCTGCCATTTTCCGGACGTTTTCCGTGTTCTCTTATAACGATTCGTTTCCTAACCCCGACGGATATTTCAGTGCAGCGTCTCTATTGCAATTAGATCCGTTTTGCGTACATATTCTATCGAATCCTATCAATTCCGCGAACTTTCCTTGCTGCCATTTTCCGGACGTTTTCCGTGTTCTCTTATAACGATTCCTTTTCTAACCCCGACGGATATGTCAGTGCAGCGTCTCTATTGCAATTAGATCCGTTTTGCGTACATATTCTATCGAATCCTATCAATTCCGCGAACTTTCCTTGCTGCCATTTTCCGGACGTTTTCCGTGTTCTCTTATAACGATTCGTTTCCTAACCCCGACGGATATTTCAGTGCAGCGTCTCTATTGCAATTAGATCCGTTTTGCGTACATATTCTATCGAATCCTATCAATTCCGCGAACTTTCCTTGCTGCCATTTTCCGTTTTCCGTGTTCTCTTATAACGATTCCTTTTTCTAACCCCGACGGATATGTCAGTGCAGCGTCTCTATTGCAATTAGATCCGTTTTGCGTACATATTCTATCGAATCCTATCAATTCCGCGAACTTTCCTTGCTGCCATTTTCCGGACGTTTTCCGTGTTCTCTTATAACGATTCCTTTTCTAACCCCGACGGATATGTCAGTGCAGCGTCTCTATTGCAATTAGATCCGTTTTGCGTACATATTCTATCGAATCCTATCAATTCCGCGAACTTTCCTTGCTGCCATTTTCCGGACGTTTTCCGTGTTCTCTTATAACGATTCCTTTTCTAACCCCGACGGATATGTCAGTGCATCGTCTCTATTGCAATTAGATCCGTTTTGCGTACATATTCTATCGAATCCTATCAATTCCGCGAACTTTCCTTGCTGCCATTTTCCGGACGTTTTCCGTGTTCTCTTATAACGATTCCTTTCCTAACCCCGACGGATATGTCAGTGCAGCGTCTCTATTGCAATTAGATCCGTTTTGCGTACATATTCTATCGAATCCTATCAATTCCGCGAACTTTCCTTGCTGCCATTTTCCGGACGTTTTCCGTGTTCTCTTATAACGATTCCTTTTCTAACCCCGACGGATATGTCAGTGCAGCGTCTCTATTGCAATTAGATCCGTTTTGCGTACATATTCTATCGAATCCTATCAATTCCGCGAACTTTCCTTGCTGCCATTTTCCGGACGTTTTCCGTGTTCTCTTATAACGATTCCTTTTCTAACCCCGACGGATATGTCAGTGCAGCGTCTCTATTGCAATTAGATCCGTTTTGCGTACATATTCTATCGAATCCTATCAATTCCGCGAACTTTCCTTGCTGCCATTTTCCGGACGTTTTCCGTGTTCTCTTATAACGATTCCTTTCCTAACCCCGACGGATATGTCAGTGCAGCGTCTCTATTGCAATTAGATCCGTTTTGCGTACATATTCTATCGAATCCTATCAATTCCGCGAACTTTCCTTGCTGCCATTTTCCGGACGTTTTCCGTGTTCTCTTATAACGATTCGTTTCCTAACCCCGACGGATATTTCAGTGCAGCGTCTCTATTGCAATTAGATCCGTTTTGCGTACATATTCTATCGAATCCTATCAATTCCGCGAACTTTCCTTGCTGCCATTTTCCGGACGTTTTCCGTGTTCTCTTATAACGATTCCTTTTCTAACCCCGACGGATATGTCAGTGCAGCGTCTCTATTGCAATTAGATCCGTTTTGCGTACATATTCTATCGAATCCTATCAATTCCGCGAACTTTCCTTGCTGCCATTTTCCGGACGTTTTCCGTGTTCTCTTATAACGATTCCTTTCCTAACCCCGACGGATATCAGTGCAGCGTCTCTATTGCAATTAGATCCGTTTTGCGTACATATTCTATCGAATCCTATCAATTCCGCGAACTTTCCTTGCTGCCATTTTCCGGACGTTTTCCGTGTTCTCTTATAACGATTCGTTTCCTAACCCCGACGGATATTTCAGTGCACCGTCTCTATTGCAATTAGATCCGTTTTGCGTACATATTCTATCGAATCCTATCAATTCCGCGAACTTTCCTTGCTGCCATTTTCCGGACGTTTTCCGTGTTCTCTTATAACGATTCCTTTTCTAACCCCGACGGATATGTCAGTGCAGCGTCTCTATTGCAATTAGATCCGTTTTGCGTACATATTCTATCGAATCCTATCAATTCCGCGAACTTTCCTTGCTGCCATTTTCCGGACGTTTTCCGTGTTCTCTTATAACGATTCGTTTCCTAACCCCGACGGATATTTCAGTGCAGCGTCTCTAGCGTCTCTATTGCAATTAGATCCGTTTTGCGTACATATTCTATCGAATCCTATCAATTCCGCGAACTTTCCTTGCTGCCATTTTCCGGACGTTTTCCGTGTTCTCTTATAACGATTCCTTTTCTAACCCCGACGGATATGTCAGTGCAGCGTCTCTATTGCAATTAGACCCGTTTTGCGTACATATTCTATCGAATCCTATCAATTCCGCGAACTTTCCTTGCTGCCATTTTCCGGACGTTTTCCGTGTTCTCTTATAACGATTCGTTTCCTAACCCCGACGGATATGTCAGTGCATGCGTCTCTATTGCAATAAGATCCGTTTTGCGTACATATTCTATCGAATCCTATCAATTCCGCGAACTTTCCTTGCTGCCATTTTCCGGACGTTTTCCGTGTTCTCTTATAACGATTCCTTTTCTAACCCCGACGGATATGTCAGTGCAGCGTCTCTATTGCAATTAGATCCGTTTTGCGTACATATTCTATCGAATCCTATCAATTCCGCGAACTTTCCTTGCTGCCATTTTCCGGACGTTTTCCGTGTTCTCTTATAACGATTCCTTTTCTAACCCCGACGGATATGTCAGTGCAGCGTCTCTATTGCAATTAGATCCGTTTTGCGTACATATTCTATCGAATCCTATCAATTCCGCGAACTTTCCTTGCTGCCATTTTCCGGACGTTTTCCGTGTTCTCTTATAACGATTCCTTTTCTAACCCCGACGGATATGTCAGTGCAGCGTCTCTATTGCAATTAGATCCGTTTTGCGTACATATTCTATCGAATCCTATCAATTCCGCGAACTTTCCTTGCTGCCATTTTCCGGACGTTTTCCGTGTTCTCTTATAACGATTCGTTTCCTAACCCCGACGGATATTTCAGTGCAGCGTCTCTATTGCAATTAGATCCGTTTTGCGTACATATTCTATCGAATCCTATCAATTCCGCGAACTTTCCTTGCTGCCATTTTCCGGACGTTTTCCGTGTTCTCTTATAACGATTCCTTTTCTAACCCCGACGGATATGTCAGTGCAGCGTCTCTATTGCAATTAGATCCGTTTTGCGTACATATTCTATCGAATCCTATCAATTCCGCGAACTTTCCTTGCTGCCATTTTCCGGACGTTTTCCGTGTTCTCTTATAACGATTCGTTTCCTAACCCCGACGGATATTTCAGTGCAGCGTCTCTATTGCAATTAGATCCGTTTTGCGTACATATTCTATCGAATCCTATCAATTCCGCGAACTTTCCTTGCTGCCATTTTCCGGACGTTTTCCGTGTTCTCTTATAACGATTCCGTTTTCGACGGATATTTCAGTGCAGCGTCTCTATTGCAATTAGATCCGTTTTGCGTACATATTCTATCGAATCCTATCAATTCCGCGAACTTTCCTTGCTGCCATTTTCCGGACGTTTTCCGTGTTCTCTTATAACGATTCGTTTCCTAACCCCGACGGATATGTCAGTGCAGCGTCTCTATTGCAATTAGATCCGTTTTGCGTACATATTCTATCGAATCCTATCAATTCCGCGAACTTTCCTTGCTGCCATTTTCCGGACGTTTTCCGTGTTCTCTTATAACGATTCCTTTCTAACCCCGACGGATATGTCAGTGCAGCGTCTCTATTGCAATTAGATCCGTTTTGCGTACATATTCTATCGAATCCTATCAATTCCGCGAACTTTCCTTGCTGCCATTTTCCGGACGTTTTCCGTGTTCTCTTATAACGATTCCTTTTCTAACCCCGACGGATATGTCAGTGCAGCGTCTCTATTGCAATTAGATCCGTTTTGCGTACATATTCTATCGAATCCTATCAATTCCGCGAACTTTCCTTGCTGCCATTTTCCGGACGTTTTCCGTGTTCTCTTATAACGATTCCTTTTCTAACCCCGACGGATATGTCAGTGCAGCGTCTCTATTGCAATTAGATCCGTTTTGCGTACATATTCTATCGAATCCTATCAATTCCGCGAACTTTCCTTGCTGCCATTTTCCGGACGTTTTCCGTGTTCTCTTATAACGATTCGTTTCCTAACCCCGACGGATATTTCAGTGCAGCGTCTCTATTGCAATTAGATCCGTTTTGCGTACATATTCTATCGAATCCTATCAATTCCGCGAACTTTCCTTGCTGCCATTTTCCGGACGTTTTCCGTGTTCTCTTATAACGATTCCTTTTCTAACCCCGACGGATATGTCAGTGCAGCGTCTCTATTGCAATTAGATCCGTTTTGCGTACATATTCTATCGAATCCTATCAATTCCGCGAACTTTCCTTGCTGCCATTTTCCGGACGTTTTCCGTGTTCTCTTATAACGATTCGTTTCCTAACCCCGACGGATATTTCAGTGCAGCGTCTCTATTGCAATTAGATCCGTTTTGCGTACATATTCTATCGAATCCTATCAATTCCGCGAACTTTCCTTGCTGCCATTGCAATTAGATCCGTTTTGCGTACATTTCCGAATCGCGAACTTTCCTTGCTGCCATTTTCCGGACGTTTTCCGTGTTCTCTTATAACGATTCCTTTTCTAACCCCGACGGATATGTCAGTGCAGCGTCTCTATTGCAATTAGATCCGTTTTGCGTACATATTCTATCGAATCCTATCAATTCCGCGAACTTTCCTTGCTGCCATTTTCCGGACGTTTTCCGTGTTCTCTTATAACGATTCGTTTCCTAACCCCGACGGATATTTCAGTGCAGCGTCTCTATTGCAATTAGATCCGTTTTGCGTACATATTCTATCGAATCCTATCAATTCCGCGAACTTTCCTTGCTGCCATTTTCCGGACGTTTTCCGTGTTCTCTTATAACGATTCCTTTTCTAACCCCGACGGATATGTCAGTGCAGCGTCTCTATTGCAATTAGATCCGTTTTGCGTACATATTCTATCGAATCCTATCAATTCCGCGAACTTTCCTTGCTGCCATTTTCCGGACGTTTTCCGTGTTCTCTTATAACGATTCCTTTCCTAACCCCGACGGATATGTCAGTGCAGCGTCTCTATTGCAATTAGATCCGTTTTGCGTACATATTCTATCGAATCCTATCAATTCCGCGAACTTTCCTTGCTGCCATTTTCCGGACGTTTTCCGTGTTCTCTTATAACGCCTTTTCTAACCCCGACGGATATGTCAGTGCAGCGTCTCTATTGCAATTAGATCCGTTTTGCGTACATATTCTATCGAATCCTATCAATTCCGCGAACTTTCCTTGCTGCCATTTTCCGGACGTTTTCCGTGTTCTCTTATAACGATTCGTTTCCTAACCCCGACGGATATTTCAGTGCAGCGTCTCTATTGCAATTAGATCCGTTTTGCGTACATATTCTATCGAATCCTATCAATTCCGCGAACTTTCCTTGCTGCCATTTTCCGGACGTTTTCCGTGTTCTCTTATAACGATTCCTTTTCTAACCCCGACGGATATGTCAGTGCAGCGTCTCTATTGCAATTAGATCCGTTTTGCGTACATATTCTATCGAATCCTATCAATTCCGCGAACTTTCCTTGCTGCCATTTTCCGGACGTTTTCCGTGTTCTCTTATAACGATTCCTTTTCTAACCCCGACGGATATGTCAGTGCAGCGTCTCTATTGCAATTAGATCCGTTTTGCGTACATATTCTATCGAATCCTATCAATTCCGCGAACTTTCCTTGCTGCCATTTTCCGGACGTTTTCCGTGTTCTCTTATAACGATTCCTTTTCTAACCCCGACGGATATGTCAGTGCAGCGTCTCTATTGCAATTAGATCCGTTTTGCGTACATATTCTATCGAATCCTATCAATTCCGCGAACTTTCCTTGCTGCCATTTTCCGGACGTTTTCCGTGTTCTCTTATAACGATTCGTTTCCTAACCCCGACGGATATTTCAGTGCAGCGTCTCTATTGCAATTAGATCCGTTTTGCGTACATATTCTATCGAATCGCGAACTTTCCTTGCTGCCATTTTCCGGACGTTTTCCGTGTTCTCTTATAACGATTCGTTTCCTAACCCCGACGGATATGTCAGTGCAGCGTCTCTATTGCAATTAGATCCGTTTTGCGTACATATTCTATCGAATCCTATCAATTCCGCGAACTTCTCTATTGCAATTAGATCCGTTTTGCGTACATATTCTATCGAATCCTATCAATTCCGAGCACTTTCCTTGCTGCCATTTTCCGGACGTTTTCCGTGTGCTCTTATAACGATTCCTTTCCTAACCCCGACGGATATGTCAGTGCAGCGTCTCTATTGCAATTAGATCCGTTTTGCGTACATATTCTATCGAATCCTATCAATTCCGCGAACTTTCCTTGCTGCCATTTTCCGGACGTTTTCCGTGTTCTCTTATAACGATTCGTTTCCTAACCCCGACGGATATTTCAGTGCAGCGTCTCTATTGCAATTAGATCCGTTTTGCGTACATATTCTATCGAATCCTATCAATTCCGCGAACTTTCCTTGCTGCCATTTTCCGGACGTTTTCCGTGTTCTCTTATAACGATTCCTTTTCTAACCCCGACGGATATGTCAGTGCAGCGTCTCTATTGCAATTAGATCCGTTTTGCGTACATATTCTATCGAATCCTATCAATTCCGCGAACTTTCCTTGCTGCCATTTTCCGGACGTTTTCCGTGTTCTCTTATAACGATTCGTTTCCTAACCCCGACGGATATTTCAGTGCAGCGTCTCTATTGCAATTAGATCCGTTTTGCGTACATATTCTATCGAATCAATTCGAATCCTATCAATTCCGCGAACTTTCCTTGCTGCCATTGTCCGAACGTTTTCCGTGTTCTCTTATAACGATTCCTTTCCTAACCCCGACGGATATGTCAGTGCAGCGTCTCTATTGCAATTAGATCCGTTTTGCGTACATATTCTATCGAATCCTATCAATTCCGCGAACTTTCCTTGCTGCCATTTTCCGGACGTTTTCCGTGTTCTCTTATAACGATTCGTTTCCTAACCCCGACGGATATTTCAGTGCAGCGTCTCTATTGCAATTAGATCCGTTTTGCGTACATATTCTATCGAATCCTATCAATTCCGCGAACTTTCCTTGCTGCCATTTTCCGGACGTTTTCCGTGTTCTCTTATAACGATTCCTTTTCTAACCCCGACGGATATGTCAGTGCAGCGTCTCTATTGCAATTAGATCCGTTTTGCGTACATATTCTATCGAATCCTATCAATTCCGCGAACTTTCCTTGCTGCCATTTTCCGGACGTTTTCCGTGTTCTCTTATAACGATTCGTTTCCTAACCCCGACGGATATTTCAGTGCAGCGTCTCTATTGCAATTAGATCCGTTTTGCGTACATATTCTATCGAATCCTATCAATTCCGCGAACTTTCCTTGCTGCCATTTTCCGGACGTTTTCCGTGTTCTCTTATAACGATTCCTTTTCTAACCCCGACGGATATGTCAGTGCAGCGTCTCTATTGCAATTAGATCCGTTTTGCGTACATATTCTATCGAATCCTATCAATTCCGCGAACTTTCCTTGCTGCCATTTTCCGGACGTTTTCCGTGTTCTCTTATAACGATTCGTTTCCTAACCCCGACGGATATTCAGTCTCTATTGCAATTAGATCCGTTTTGCGTACATATTCTATCGCAGCGTCTCTATTGCAATTAGATCCGTTTTGCGTACATATTCTATCGAATCCTATCAATTCCGCTAACTTTCCTTGCTGCCATTTTCCGGACGTTTTCCGTGTTCTCTTATAACGATTCCTTTTCTAACCCCGACGGATATGTCAGTGCAGCGTCTCTATTGCAATTAGATCCGTTTTGCGTACATATTCTATCGAATCCTATCAATTCCGCGAACTTTCCTTGCTGCCATTTTCCGGACGTTTTCCGTGTTCTCTTATAACGATTCGTTTCCTAACCCCGACGGATATTTCAGTGCAGCGTCTCTATTGCAATTAGATCCGTTTTGCGTACATATTCTATCGAATCCTATCAATTCCGCGAACTTTCCTTGCTGCCATTGTCCGAACGTTTTCCGTGTTCTCTTATAACGATTCCTTTCCTAACCCCGACGGATATGTCAGTGCAGCGTCTCTATTGCAATTAGATCCGTTTTGCGTACATATTCTATCGAATCCTATCAATTCCGCGAACTTTCCTTGCTGCCATTTTCCGGACGTTTTCCGTGTTCTCTTATAACGATTCCTTTAACCCCGACGGATATGTCAGTGCAGCGTCTCTATTGCAATTAGATCCGTTTTGCGTACATATTCTATCGAATCCTATCAATTCCGCGAACTTTCCTTGCTGCCATTATCCGGACGTTTTCGTGTTCTGTTATTATATAACGATCTCTTTTTTAACCCCGACGGATACTTCAGTGCAGCGTCTCTATTGCAATTAGCTTACGAAGAACGGTGTTACATCCATTCATTAACGCGGAAAACATTGCTCTCTGACCCTAGTGTAGTACGAGTACAGGCTTGATAGTTTCATTACGCAAAACAACGAAAGACGGTAAATCATTATCTGAATTTCCCCACACTTCCAACTTAAGCCTCTCACGCTCACCGACCCATGCTACTGCCCATGGCAGGGTACACAACAATACGCGGCGCGTTTACGTTTTGCGTACATATTTTATCGAATCAATTCCAATCCTATCAATTCCGCGAACAAACAATCCTATCGACGGCACTCGACTTTATTACACTCCATGTTCTCGGCCGTTATCGGGGAACGTGGTGGAAGATCACAGGAAATATATTGGACCCTTAACGGTTGCGCACTCGCAGCGGTTCGTGCGGAAGCTCACGTTAGGCGGGCAGGAAAATTTTGCGAGGCCCTCGGGGATTTTGATACATCAAAGCAAAAAGAAATACGGCCGCCGCCGTCGGAATATAAATTTATCGCGATCATCGTCCACTCGTCGGGGCCCGTAATCCCTTAAGAGTGAATTCCCTGTTGGGAAAGAAACGGCGCAGCCCCGATGCGCCATTGTTCCCCGGTACACGGATGACGATGGACTTCGGCCGTTGAATATTTCATCCATTCGCGATCATAACGCGCCGGCGTTATTTAAATCATCCGCGAGCGCGCAGAGAATTATTGCTGACGAACGACTTCCGATTGTATGGCGGGCGTTAAGGAAGTACGCGGATACCTATGGGAACTGCACCAACGGAGATACGCACGAAACGATTAAAAGCATTAATAAGACTCGATAGTACGGATGGAACGAACTGATCTTTAAAAGTCGCAATTCATTTTATCCAGCGATCGGCCGGTGATTCGTTGTCAGTATTCTCGCGATCACGTTTATACACTAACCCTTAAACTAGTTTATTTAATGTAATTAACGATTGAATAGTTACTCAGATAACGCATTGCCTACGACTGTTTTAAAAGTCACAATTCATTTTATGAAGCTATCGGCCAGCGATTCGTTGTGTATATTTTCGCGATCGCATTTATATACTTCGTAATTAACGATCACGCATGATACTTTGTGAACATTTCTCTAGCCACCCCCTGCGTAACAAGAGAGCTACCCATCATTTTTCTAACACGCAGCAGAGCATTTCACCGCGTTCGCTTTCTTCGTAAATTCGCGTGTCGTTGCGCGTATTAAGGAAGTTTGTCATTTTCGCAAATCACATCGAGGAAAACGATGCTAGAATATTGCGAACTCGTTCGCACCGCGCGAGGTGAAAGGAGCAAAACGCGAACGGCGGGCGATATTTAAAGGTCGCATTCTCAGGGCACTTTGTTAAGAAGTTAGCAGGAGCATGGTACGGGGCAGGATCTTAGCCTAAGTTAATGTATCTGCAGATGTGGGGAAGCGTATTGAAAGGAGGCTTCAGAGGATTCGCCTCTACGTACTACACTATTGGATCATGTTTGCTCACTTTCCTGTCAAGTCTCTTTCTTCTTAGCGGATTAAATCTGTTGCTCCGCCCGACCTCGCCTGCCCTTCTCGTACGCGCGGTATGAAATTGGAGA
Source organism: Cryptocheilus praepositus (assembly GCA_033815515.1). Taxonomy (NCBI): domain Eukaryota; kingdom Metazoa; phylum Arthropoda; class Insecta; order Hymenoptera; family Pompilidae; genus Cryptocheilus; species Cryptocheilus praepositus. The sequence goes on along the minus strand of JAWWQZ010000220.1, from coordinate 411,148 downwards.
ATGTAGCTTCATGTAAAGAGAGGGCGAAGGAGTTGCCGAAGTTTTATCAGCGCTTACTGCTTACCGCAAGTAACCTAAGTAGTAGTAACGTAAGAAGAGAAAGCTCCTACCCCTAAGTAACAAACTGCGAGAGGATAAGTGAGTAAGTAAGTAAGCAAGAAAGTCTGTAAGTAACTAAAACATAATGAGAATACCGGAGTTCTATCGACTCAGCTGGCCTCACTTATCACGATATCGCGTGCACTACTACGGTTCTATGAATCGTAATGAGAAGCCAGACTTTAACATTTTATTCGCTTTTGATGTCCCAGGGCGGAAATAATTTCTGGTACCGCTTTGTCGGTGGGCGGACAAAATAATTCACACTAAAAAAAGCACATGTATTCGCGCGCGCAGTTAAAAAAATTGTTCTGTACTTTCACTCTGTTTATTTACGGAGAAACTCTGCGAACTTTGTTATTCCGCGATTTTTATATTTTCCGTTTATTTTTCTATGGAGAGTTGCTGCTTTGGTGTTTGTCCACGAATTTCAAATGCACCCGGCTGCAGTAATTTACGAAGCAAATCAATATACACAAAGCTTAAAATAAAGGAGCGAAATTTTATTATTCCCATCTGCGATGAACACAGGTGTTCTAGCCTTCAACCCTTAATTTGTTTTCAACCGAATTTAAATAATTTGACAACTCCGTCCGTTTGAGCGTCTAAACATTTATGAACTGACATAGATTGGAGCAGTGTTAGCCATCAATCCGTTAAAATTCTTCATATGACCAGTTGGCTATATCTACCGGTTAAAGTATTGTAAATCAATCGTAGGAAATCCTGATTAATTATTAATTGTTCATTTTTAATCCACCTACAATTAAAATTCTATTTGGTGGTGTTATTCATATTGGACTCGACTTCATTCACTACCGAAGAGTCCGTAATGTTTTTCCGGTACTGCGTATATCGGTGAAAAAAATATATAATTCTATTCAACTACATCTATTCATCTACACAATACGGCAAGTTGCTCTAACATCATGTGATCCCTATATTTATTTAGTTAGCAATCGACCGTCACTACGTAGCCTGCTACCTCGATTTATTAAAAACCAAAGTAAAACATTAGACACCATGCCTAAAACTATTCTCTGTCTGCATTATCAACCGAATCTTATATTAGCCCTCGAACCGAGTCAATAGTGGGAAAATTTTCCGCTCATCCATCCGTTCTACCTACGTCGCACAAACGCTTTACTTTCCGCTAACACGCTCGTCTCTCCAAGAAAAGCCCGTTTACACCTTCCGCGATATCCTCATTGCGTATTCCGTGTAGCGTATGAAACGGTTAAAGTCCTAATAGCCGACGTATACGCGTTAGGGTGCCCGGCGTTTAATCCCTACGCACGAGCATCAAGTATTCAGCTACCACTGATCCTCCGACTGAAGTCCTTCTACTTAACGCCAACCGCTTAAACCGCTTCTTACGCTCAGTTCCTGAGAGCCGTTCATCTCCCTACGCGATGATTGCAAAAACTCGACTTCATTCTTTCCGCATCGAATAAAACGGCCTTTGCCACATTTGCGCGCGTAAACTCTCGGCGAAACAAGTGCAATGCCCCGCGGTTCGTGTTACTTTAAAGACATGTCTTGACGCGATTTGCTTTCGAGACTTAGGGTAGAATCCGCTACTGTGTCGACGCTATGCTAAAGGTATGCCGCAAAAAAATACACGCGTGAAGATCAACGGGGGGGTTGCGTTAAGCCGTCACCTTGCAGTGTTTTACGTTTGAAAGCAACGTTTCAGTGTGCGGAAACTATGAAAATGCTTAGTGAACGTAAGGACGCGGTACTATTTAAAGACATACTGAGCACATGTATCGAGTGGTATTCCTGTCTTTCTAATCCTAAAGGCTTGTGTAAGTGATATTTCATGAAATAAATTACTATACTATATATATATACTATACTATGTATACTAAATAAATACTTTGCGGCCTTTTTATATTCACTAGAGATATTATTGCATGAAATAAATTACTATGCTATATATATATACTATGCTATACTAAATAAATACTTTGCGGCCTTTTTATATTCACTAGAGATACTTTGCGTCACTAACATTAAATTTTTAATATTAATATCTCTACGAATTTTTACCAAACGATAACTATACAACATACCAAATAAGAAGTGCCTACAATTTTTCTAAACAGTGAATAATTCATACATTAACCGTGCCTACTTTTTAACATTTTTCCCTTACACTAAACATTTGCGAATACCGTTCGTTGTGCATTCATAATGTATAGAATATGTTAATTTAGTGCTTTCTTCCGCAATTATTATTGTTAGTCTTGCACGGCAGCAATTAATTACATTTAATTACGCTACCAAAATTCTTGCATAATATCGTCCCAGTTTCTGCTGAGAACACAGTAACCCGTACTTAAACGCCCTTACTAAGTTTCGCATCCCTCGTAACCTTCCACGTTATGCAAATAACATCGATCGACGCATCTACAACGTTTAGAACTTACCAAATCGAATTCTTTCATCCTGATTCGTTTTCCGGCGGTTCCGCTAATGACGTAACTATCACGTGGAATCAAAGGACAATTATCCTCCGGCTCGCTATCTTCCGTAGTTGTTGCCACATCGTTATTATTCAGGTTACCCTTGACTTTCGTCGCAAACTCGTGTGCGTAATTTCTCACTGCCATCACTACTCAACCACATTCAGAAACCTCACTGTATTTCTCCCGAATCAACTCTCACTACATCCGAGTCACACGAAAGTATTCTGCCAACGGACTATACAGCTTTTGTAAATATTATGAACGCGTCGAACATCAAACGATTATTTCTGAAAGCACTCACTGATAAACGAGTTTCCTGTCTATGATTACTCAGATTTTATCGCGGGACAAACAAATTACCGGTACGTCGTTACGGATTTTGCAATCGAGATAACGCGAAAATATTCAATGAAAGAATACTTGGGAAGTACAGTCACAAGCACCATCGACCATCTCTCGGACTTACGCAAAAACTGAAGAAAACGGTAATTACACACAGGTTACGCAAACGTTACTTGCGATTAAGTTAATACGTGAGTTTGAACATGAAGGCGTATGTACGTATGCGAGTGTTTATGTTGGTACATCTACGTGGCAACTAACAGCGCAACGTCTATAACGGATAATCCGTCCGTGTATGCACATCTGTATATACATATGCAAATCAACTTCATCGCGATGGTATCGAGACATTTCACCGCGAAAAAATGACGGCATCCGCTGGTTGAATTTTTCGAAATCGACCAAACCGATATGCAATTCTTATTTTCCGATTCAATTAACTCTGCTTTCACGATTTTACATTATTGACAGAAACAAAACAATGCTTTTACACTTTCGCACAGTACCAATTGCTACCGAACTACGTACGTTCACAGGATGCTTCAAAACTATACAACAAGGCTACAGTCTGCTCATGCACATATGTACTTCCTTTTATGATCGTTCTTTATGATAATCGATTTAGATTGTGCTTAGATTGCCTCCGAAACAATGAAAAAAATCACTATGTGCATATGTATGTACGATTTCCGGGTGTGAAATACGATTAAAAACGTATTTATGCCGCGAGACCACGTAATACGCGGCACCTTTGTCATAGAACTGCAAACATCATTACGCCAATGCGCAAAGAAATATACATCGGAGCTTCAGAAACCGCCTGAAGAAGACTCCGAGTACGTAATGAAATAACGTTACGTAATGCCTTGTTTGAAATTTCTGCTTCTTTACCGGAGCCATTCCGACACTTTCTGCAAGAGCGTTAACGTTTCTTTTTTGCCGCACGCCGCACCGTGTACGGTTTGACAGAGAACTTCAAAGGTCAGAAAACTTACGAGATCACCGGAGGTCGACACATTTCCTTCCTCGCGCACGTGACAACCCGCAAAGTCGATAAAAAAACTGCCACGACGAATCAGTTGAGTTGAACCGGTTCAGCGAATTAGATCATAACGAGGAAAAGACTCCCGCTATCCGGGGGGGGGAACCGAGTGAAAGCAAGATAATTTCAGGGAGTTCGCGTACAATGCTAGCGATTCCAGTGTAGTCGCACTCTCGACGCCAGTTCGTCGTCTGCATTTACAGGGATGACGTTCGTCTACTCGGGATCGCAGAAAATAATGGGATTTCGTAAATAGCAGTTAGGCGGGCAGTGAATGGCAGACGTCGGACGATTGTGAAAGTTACACAATCGCGGGATAGGTGAAACGCGCATTGCAAGTTGTCCATCAGTGACTGGGTCGCCGCTACTGTGCGTTTTAAACGTGTCCGGAGATCTATGAATATGCACGCTCAGAAAGTGCGGGCATGCATGTAGGTCGGAACTATCTTACAACTGCAGTCTGTATAACGGGAAACCTGTTTCGGGTGCATTCGGAAAGACGCGGATTAGCTGCCGACATTATCGGTTAATAAACTAATTGTGTGTCTAAATGGGAATTTTGATTGTTGTTGGTGTATGCGTTCTATCGGCGGTGAAGGTAGTGACTTCGTGGAATTTTAAGTGAAGAATAAGTGAGTTGATACCGCGCGCCGTTATGTTAGCGTGAACGTTGAAGTTGCATATAAATATGCCAAGTTCTCTATGTACGGCATAGCAATTTTCCGAAGAACACGTTGGACTACTTGCAGACTGCGTCTGGTAAAGAAGCGGTACGCGTGCGATTTAGTCGGAAAAGGTATTCGCCCGTGACCGATTTCCCAAAGAAAGTGACCGATTATACCGATGGCTGTAATGTACTCGAACAGCTGTGATCATCGCAGAGGACTACTTTAAACATTGAAAATAAAACACTATCTTTCTTGTTACGCGACCGGCACAAGAGTTATCTGTGCACGCACGTGTTCGCGTGAAAGAACAAGGCGGTCACTTGCTATCCGGAGCAACTATTACCTAAACAACGCGCTCTACACCTCTCATCCTACAAACATTGCCACCCACACACAAGAACAGAACTATGCACAAAACAAATTTCACGTATTAAACCGATTTCGCAGACATCTCTTCATTGCACAACTCTGCCAGACGGAGCAACAAACCATTTATCTGCGTCCACAGCATAACATCGCTTTTCAACAAATACTCCGCTAGTTTCTCATCATATTAACACTTCACATACCAAGCCGCATTCCGCGACACGTAGCCACCGACACACTGAACGTAACGTTAACGCGGGACTTTCTATCGTGTTGTCACGGCTTATTATTCGTCGGATGATACATTTTTCTAAATCAAAGCTGCGTGTCACGAGAATCGTTCGGAAGCCGACTAACTTTCGTACCCGCTCATTTCAGACTGACAGGAAGGAGAAAGGATTCGCCAAAGGCGCTGTTCTACGCGTCCCTGACTCGACGTTTGACATCGGCTTATCGGTATTGTAGCCTGCGAGTTAAAGAATCTGACCGGGAAATTACGGGATAGTCCAGAAAATCCCGTACGCCTGCTGTGCGCATTTTTCGATTTGTGTGGGATTTTTTATAGGCGCTGTTGCTTGACTTTGTTAGAAAATGTGATTGTTAATGTTGCAACTATTAGGCAGGAAGGACCAATATCGATTATGAAATTGATTTTACTCGATTTACGTGAGACTTTTTATAGACGCTGCTGCTTGACATCATCAGAAAATGTGATTGTTAATGTTGCAACTATTAGGCAGGAAGGTCCAATATCGATCATGAAACTGATTTTACTCGATCTACGTGAGACTTTTTATACACGGTGCTGCTTGACATCATCAGAAAATGTGATTGTTAATGTTGCAACTGTTACACAGGGTGGCCCATATCGATAACGAAATTGAGAAAAGACTGATCTTTTGTGGAAAAGAAAATTTGAATATAAAAGAGCATTTTTTATACGAGGCTTTGTTCTTGAAAATATGGCAAAAAGAAGCTGTGAATTAGCAAAGGCCGCTTCAGCATGTTAAAAAGGCAAGATCCTATATTCGTTTGAAACTTCATAGAACTTTGAATCGGAATGCACGAAGAGATCTTATTTTACTATGTTTAATAGGAAAATGCTCTATTTCGAGTGACTTTAATTTAATATTCCGGATTTAGCTTCGGTTCCGTGTCATTTATTATATATTAAGAAGCCTTGAACCAATATTTTCCAATTTGAATTTCTTCATGTAACCGCTTTGTTTCATATGACGATTATAATGTAATGTGCTTTATATACATGTTTTGAAACGACAAAGTGTGAACTTGAACATCATTAATCGGAAAATGTTTAAATTGAAAATATGTGCAGCAAAGAAAATGAGCAGTATGAAAACAGGAAAACTAACTATTAAGATTAGTAATGCCAAACGTCTAATCTTGTGTAAGGATTGAAATAACCCGTATACGTTATAATTGCGACCTATTTTATCAATACGACACCGTATCACATGTATCACCGTGTGTGCAAACTAACGACGCATTTTACTCATCTTTGAAGCGGCAGTGCAAGCAGAAATATTATCTGCTCGGATTTGTTATGACAAACATTAAGCAACGACACACGTCTGACTCATTTATTTGCCGATTCCGTTATAAATTTCCATAATCGGCTTTACTTGTCGGGGGATTATAATACGAATGAGAGAGCAAAATGATTCCAGGAATCGCATAATATTGACTAAATATACCTCAAGCATTTGAAGAATACAATTTTGCGAAATGGTTATAAACATTAACGTTGCATAATATAATCTTAATTTCGACATGTGTTTCTGGGTCACACGGAATGAAATTTTCGGCAAGAAATAAACGGACACACGTTTTTTCATAAACCACACCATTTCATGTATTAAACGGTAACAGAAAATCTTAACCGACACGTTAGATAGTAGCTCGTAGTCTGTTTGGCATTACAGGAAACTCTATTATCGGTAATAAAAACGCGCGATGAAGAGTAGAGAACTCTGGATGCAAGTTTTGACACCCAGTAACATCAGAGCCCGATATGCAGGATGGTAAAAATTGTTGCAATCGCACGGAAGAGCTAAGCCATTATGTTAATACATGAGCAAGTTTTATAATTATACATTGCATTAACTTCGTCATATGAAACAATTTCCTAGCCGTCAAAAACTGTATGATCTGCACAATTTCTCATACAACGTAACAATAAATCATTTATAAACCACGATATAAATTTACAGATGAGATAAGAATAAATCTATCGTCCGATGCATCCTTTTGTCCCGCCGTTCAGCACTAAAATTGGTAATACTTTTTCATGTTACATGCAATGTTATCGACCGAATTCTGTATGGGAGTACAGCGCTGTCTTTGATAAAAATTAATATTACATTTACTGACAGTAACATTTTTGCGATACAAAATAAGGGGGAGATATGATTTTTATGACATTTGTTTTCGCTACGAAACTGAACAAACACGCCGGATTGATTCGTTATTGCGTCGATGATTATACTATAACCAAGTAATAACAATAATGTATATTCGCGCACAGATCTCTAAGATACTCAAAAACAGTCAAAATCATCCTAAACCTATAATATTACCGGTGTATGACCAACAATAGACGAAAAGTAGTGAGAAATTATTTCCAAAATGGAATCAAAAAATAAAAATGTTTTAATCAACTTGCCCTTAAAGAATGAAAGATACAAATAAAAAGTTTGGAACGCCGGTAACCAGGCCAGAAAATTCGCAAGAGTTTCGAAGATGTAGCCAAAAATTGGGGGGGGCGGGGGGGACAGTTCAATAATACTCGCGAAATCCTAATAAATAAGCAAATTATATATAGTCACGGATGTTTTTTTTCTGTTAAAAACAAATTGCTACCTAATCGGCAAAATTGCATGTAACAAGAAAATAGTCATGAAATTCTAGTACTTCGAAAATACAGGATAAAAAAAATTTATAAACTCCATACTACAGTTCCCATTACGCGAATTCTACGTATTATTACTAAAGGACAAAATTATACATTTGTATTAGTTTAGGAAGGGCCACCCTAATCTAAAAAAAAAATTGATCCTATTTCGCCTGTTGGTGTACTCTTTGCCAGAAAATAATTTTAAAGAACAGTTGCATATAATTATAAAAAATGATATAATCCACTGAAACAGAAAAGTCATTATTAAACAAAAAAAAACAAGATGACACAGAAAACCTGTAACAAAAATAAACTGGGATTAATTCAAAAACCTGTAAGAAAAACAAACTGGGATTAATTCAAAAACCTGTAAGAAAAACAAACTGGGATTAATTAAAAAACTCTTCATAACACCCTGGATATTGGTAGACCTGAAACAAAAAGAAAACTCATGTTAGTAAACTCTTCATATATCGCAAAGTTGAATAACTAGCCACGATTAACTCTTTATTACAGTAAGTACCAAATGTGCATGTATCGATTTAAAAATGAACAAAACAACTTAAAGGTCTGATCTGGTATACGAATTGAATATTTTTTTCCTTTACTTCAATAGATATCTAACTTCAAAATCATGAAAAAATCAAAAGAGTTAATCGAGGCAGTTAATCGTGCCTTTCTTTTTCAGCATGCAAAGATAACCGTTACAAACTACACTTGCAACGGTTGATAATATAGAGCATAGTGGCTATTGTGGAAATCTAATCCAACGGTGAAGCCCTTTACGGGCTATATTACTATACCTTCTTCTTTCACTGATCGGGAATTATGACAAGAAGATCGAAAGATTTACAGAAATTCGAGCGCCGATTCAAAAGCAAAGTGAGAACGAAATTGTTAGTGTACCTGCCTACCCATTTCATACATTAATGTAAAACCCTGTGTCATTGGAAATTGTTACAAATAGATAACCACATCTGCAATTATCTACATGTGCCAATTCCAATATCAATTTCGCCTTTGCTTTGGAAGGTGATCAAATCAATGTAAAATTTCGATTTCTATCTTTCGAAAATTATATCGACCACACGAAATACGAATGACTAAATTTGCAAGCAACGATAATACGAAACACTGCCATAAATGCTGGTGGCTCATACACGTGGATATTTACCGGAAATTCCCGATCAGGTTGAAATATGTACACCAGGTATGCAAGAAAGCATGTACCTTAATAGTGCACCTATTTCTGCTGAAAAAAAGGCCTTAAGTCTAGCTCTTGACTCTTGCAACCGATCACTATTGCGAGTGCAGCAAAATTTGTAAGAGATAATTATATTATATTACTATAATTATAATATATTATATATGACGTATAATGAAACGTTTACGTTATTATTTTATTATTATAAAGACATGAACGCGTACTGGAAATACTTAACAAAAATGATACTGAACGTTATCAACGGTAGCTGAATAACCACTAAAAAAAAAAACGCAAAATCGCGAACAAAATTGTATGGTTGCAACAGTCAAGTAAATCCCAGGTGAAGGCATATCACTTTGACGCCTAAGACCTATCCGCGAGAGAATAAGTGATAGCTCCATCCTGGCCCTACCTACTTAAAAATTAGCATTCACACAGAAGTATGCTACCTGCCTGCCTGATACCTATATTTAAAAATACAAGCCAATCACACAAACACACTCACTCCACGATTCTCACACATTCCGCCCGGGTGCAAAAGGCCTATTCCTAGAGAGTACGTCCCGGGACGTCTCTGACACCCGAACTCAGCGCACATCATCATTCATTCACTACTGTACGTACCAGTTCCTGAAATCAACTGTCAAAGACTAGTGACCATTAAAGTTCATCGCGACCGTGATCTCTATTAATTAGTCTTTCCATGCAACCAACTGTTGCATAGATCATAAATTATATTATGTTTAAATGTGACAATTTACTACTAAAAAGATTAGTAGTAATCGCAGGGTCTTTCCCTTGAAACCAGTAAGAATTGAAACGAAACGGGAAGTTAATATATATGTTTATTTATCCAACGTGCAATCCATAATACTACCATTCACACCACACACAGTGGAAAGCACGCTGGTGGACACTGAAGACAATGACAGTCGCTAATACATTCATTAGTAAGTTTACAATTAAATACGTGTTCATTGGCCTGAACCATTTATGCAGCACCTGGGCGCATGAATGGTTTCAGACCTAAAATAATGAACACGGCCATTCAAAAGTAAACCAATCATTTTGCTGAAAACATCCTAAGCTAAAATTAGTAAAATAATTGTATCTAAACGGGCTAAAATATTCTTATCGTTATATGCATTGTAATTTATATGTGATTAATAAAAATGAACTCTAAACATTTTTCAAATTAGCAAAAAATATTCGACATGCATGAAACTCTACTTTTTATATAATTCAAATAAGATAGTGACAACTATAAAATTACCCTGAAATTAAAATCATGATTAACCTCGAGTAACCAGTTTTCAGAAAGACTGTTCTAGATGCACAATCAAATATTCTCATGTCTCTCTGAAATCAAGTACACCTCGTCGCGAAGCGTCTTCTCGCTCTTTTAATACTAAATCGGAGCACATACTTTTGTAAGTTGTTACTGTTTGTAAGTTGAACAGTTTGTAATTATATTAGAAGTATACGCAAAACCATCTGTGGTTAAAAACATGACTTTAATATAGAAAGTTCTTTATGAGCATATTTATCTACCAATAAAATGTACATTTAAAAATGATAAAGTTGAAGTAATGATGAACAAATTTGTTTGCAAATTTCTTATTGCAATATAGTATTAATTTCGATCGCGAACAATGATACATAGAATGAGCGAGAAAAACCTATCCTACTCTAAAAAATCATAACATGCAACATAGTACAAAATCATAACAACAACAAATCACCATTCATAGATAGACTCCATGGAGTTTACCTATGGCCACTATGCTCTACATTTGACATGAATAATTACAACCAACCACCCGTGTCGGTTTGGACCATTCGTCCTGCGACATGCTTGGATGGTCGGAGGGACTTAAAAAGTGGACTCATCGGTGTTGGCTTGTCAGGATACCACAGGAACACGCCGCATCGAAGATCGTTGACTTTCAACCGCTTGCAGCCTCTGGACTCAGCATTCTGGATCCGCATTTTCTCACCAGTATTGGATATGCAAAAACATGCATTTTCTGGATTCTGCAGAGCAATAAATAATAATTATAATTTATTGTCCATCCGAAATAATTGTACCAATAAACAATTACATTCCACAATATACTTACAATATAATGTAATTTTTCATAGATGAAAATTCATCATTACTGCCGAAGAACACTGACTCTACTAAGCCGAAAAAACTCTATCATCAATGAAAAGTGGCTTAAATTCGCGATTGAAATAACTATAACCAGAAAATTTACAACAAACACTGAATTTATTTCCGGTGATTCTATACTGTGCCAAAAAGGGGATGAAGTGATATAATGAGCCTGCATGCTACAAGGGTAATTAAACTTCGTATTCAAACACTGACTCTAAACCGCATTGCGCGCGGCCACAAACACCTGAACTGAAGAACACTGACTCTAAACCGCATTGCGCGCGGCCACAAAATCCTGAAGAACACTGACTCTACTAAGCCGAAAAAACTCTATCATCAATGAAAAGTGGCTTAAATTCGCGATTAAAATAACTATAACCAGAAAATTTACAACAAACACTGAATTTATTTCCGGTGATTCTATACTGTGCCAAAAAAGGGATGAAGTTATATAATGAGCCTGCATGCTACAAGGGTAATTAAACTTCGTATTCAAACACTGACTCTAAACCGCATTGCGCGCGGCCACAAAATCCTGAAAGAAAATTTCATTAAACACAAATAAAGATTTCATGTAACATCGGCATTTCAAAGTAATTAATATATTTATTATTACAATATCTATTATTACGTTTAGTCAGAAAATTAAGTCAAAGACTTGATATAAAAAGCGAAATTTTGACAAAATTTAAATACGTTTATAAGATTCTAAATTGAAGCTGATTATATCATGAAAGTGTTGATCAAGAGATAAGAGTCAAGAGACTCATCTGTTTGAAAGAGATAAAATATTCACATAAGCTAAGAAATGAAGCTAAAAATTCATGAAAACAACATAATTTAAAACAAATTCTAATATTTATATATGCCGAACATTTATATAGCCCTCAATGAGAGCTATACGCGATACGCAGCCTTTCGCCCGACATGATCTATCATTCAGATTAACACGTTAACTGCTATGGTGGCCATCAGGACGAGAGTTGAGTTTTGCAATGACCATGGTCATAAGTGATTGGAGCAACTGATCTCAATAAAAATGTATAAAATTCACAAACAATTACGTTTATAACTTTGTAAATTAATATTAGAATAGTGGTACACACTTGAAGCTACAATACCTTCGCATTATTTAAATCTTGCATAATTAAATCGTATTATGTACAGTCATCCAGATGCAGTTCTAGTATGGGCATTTTCGCTACGGTACAAAAGGCAGAATCAGCAAAATCCGCGAGGAGGTCAACGTGTTTAAACTTGAATCAAAGAAAACGCCGGTTTCCAGATCACACCTCGAGGAGGTCGCTGCGTATAGTGATCCAAGGCAATTACTCCAGTAATAATTGTATTCAGCAAAATTTTTCTAACCTAAAAATAATCGAAATCCTTTCTGTATGGAAAATTCGTATGTATGTAACCAATTAAAAACTAAACTAAAACTATAATTTTGATTAAATCAATAATGGAACTGAAACATTGTTGACCAAACTAAAACTATCCAAAGTTACTAAATTGGAAAAGGAACTTTGAAGAAATAAATGTATCTGTAAAACCATCACGAGTCAAAAAATAAAAATGTTTTAATCAACTTGCCCTTAAAGAATGAAAGATACTAATAAAAAGTTTATATAAGAAGATACTAATAAAAATTAAAAACTAAACTAAAACTATCATTTTGATTAAATCAATAATGGAACTGAAACATTGTTGATCAAACTAAAACTATCCAAAGTTACTAAATTGGAAAAGGAACTTTGAAGAAATAAATGTATCTGTAAAACCATTCAAGTATTATATATATTATTGATCATATTGAAAAATCTGATTGTTAGGTTATGTTAGCCCATATCCAGTGGATAAATCCATTTTATGTTTCTAATCAGTTCCGTATATAAGCTACACACCGAATTAGATACTTGAATGTTAAACTCACCAAAAAATGATGCAGTAGCCGCAAAATACGAGATTTTCTTGCCAAGTTTCCCTCGGCCGCACGACCATCTGAAATGACATCAAATATTTCGAACAATTTAACGATTCAAGCAAAGTCACATAAAGATACATGTTGCCCTATATTAAGTTTGAAGAATTTCAACAAGTTTGAGGATCGAAGAGTAAAAATATGACCATTAAATGTAATAAATATGGGAGCTCACCCGTTATGATCTGCACCGTGTCACTGGCCGACTACCAAAATGGCGGTTACATGGAGCTGACCCGTGACTGGCCGTGATTCCAAGATGGCTGCCTCGAGTATTTCGCGCCAAAGTACACTCGATTGAGTGTGTGTGCGTGAGTATGCGTGTGCCTGCCAAACCCACACAATTGCACAGAAATGAACATCGAACTATTTCGATACTCATACAACAGATGAGCGTAATGTATGTCACTAATTAGTTGTACATGCAGATTATGCATCGAATAAAATACTTCAGTATTGTCAAACTCACCGAAAACAGCACGAAAACTGCCAAATATGATGTCCCGTGTCCATGGCGTCCCACGGCTCGTCACCGACAAGCGACCTGAAATCATGGCCAAATATAACAGTCAGTTCAATGATATAAGCAAAACCATTGCGAAATTCGTATTGCCCGGGACAAAATTGATAAGATCTCGGTAAATTTTGGGGGAATTTGTGGAAAAAGAAACATTAATATCGTATAAATGTGGCACCTCACCTGTTGCGCTCCGTACCGTGGAACCGTTAGGTTGGAACTGTGGCAAGATGGTGAACCAACTTGTGATTGGCTGGTAATGGCGAACGGTTACAGCGTCGAATATGATTGGCTACCAAAATAACAGTCTTTTACTGACTTCAAAGTGTAAGGTTAAATATTATTTTTGTTATTTCTACTTCACATATGTTTAACACACGTAATATTTGTTACTACATAAACATTTTTCAATAATTTATTATGTAAACGAATAATATTTATTTAAACACATGTAAAGATAATTTTGCAAAAATATTGTGAGAAAGTAGTTAACGTCTTTCAAGATTTGAACATTGAAGCAGTCTGTACAGTAACTTGGAAAATTTAGCTACAATCTTAATGTAGTTTGCTATCATTGATGCTATATTCTGAATGGAATCTTTGTCATTCGTTAAAGTGGAGAGTGTAATTTCTGAAAATTAATCTTCCATTACGTAATGGCTATTGTCAATGTAGTTTCACCTGCGGTTCATATTAAACTTGTTGCGCTTAAAAAAGATTATTTGCAGTACTTATACGCATTATCCATCATTATACAAGAAGCAAACAGAACATTGTACTCTCGAGTGCTACTTAAACCAAGGATATATTAATATAGTTTCAATTTTACTGGTCGCAACTTAAGAGTAGAGTTTATGAAACTCGCTCCTTTAGGAGTCCATCTTTTTGAGCATAGATTCAGAACATAACTAGGCTTTCCGTTAACTGTGACAATCTTTCAATTTGTCAAATTGTGTACACATTTGATTTTAAGCAAAATTTAATTTTGAAACTCTCTTAAGGTGACAAATCTGGCTTTAACTTGTTTGTTAAGAGATGTTAGAATGCAAAGTATAATGATGAATGTAAAGCGTTAAAGAATGTAGTCTATGAATTAGAATTACAGAAAGTATGTTACAGAGACTTTGAATATGTTAATGACAAAACGTACAAATTTGTTCCAGTTAAACTAATGAAAGTATTACTTACCATAATCACCAGCAATCCTCCTGTGCCGAAAAGTACTGATGTTTTCAAACAAAACATTGTCCCAGCTGAATTGCCCTCATCTTGATTAAATAGAATCTGAAATCAAATGCAGTAATTTTTATTTTGTGTACCGCAAACACCAAAAAATCAAATTATCCGTGTATATGCCCGTAACTTTAATCTTATCATGCACAGAACGAGAAATTTTCTGAGTCCTAGAACCTTCGATCTACTTTAACTGGCAAAACTCTCAACTGTAACTCCGTTCGACCGTAGAATCCAATGGTGCCCACTACGCACACATTTGAATCTACACGGCTTCGGGCGCCATTAATTCTACGGCCGCACGAAGCGAATCTCTGCCTAAATGAAAATTTTCTCGATTTTCATTAAAATACAATCAAATTTCATACAAAAACATGATATCTATTTGCCTATAGTGATCGTGCAGCTGGAGAAATAAAAGGTTGCGATAAATAAATTAGAGTTTATACAGAATCCTTAAAAATTCGATCACTGCCCCTCAAGACAGAATTCGATCACTGTTCAATAATAATTGATGACATATTACGGCTTAGTTTACTGATTCGATCACCATGGCAATAGGTTCAGATGTATATGAAAGCTGGACTTACTTGATGACTGCAATTAGTAATAACTTGAAATATTTGACGACTTGAATCACACACGACACACTGCGGCGGGGGCTTCCGAACGACTGACGAAGTCTACGACTATGGCGACTACCTTTTGGATTCTGCATCCTGATTGGTCGACTAAAAAAACAAGTGACGATCGTGGGAACGGCGGGCTAATTCAAATAATGTTTTTTCTCTTATTGAAGTTATTCCTAACCTTTCCAGCTCATTTGATCTCAGTATAAAGTTAAAAAATCGATATTAATATAAAATAGCAAAGTTACATAAAATACGTAGAGTAAATTAAAAATTAGTGAGCATACTGATTACATTGATAAATGCGCATGCAAAGAACATCGAAAATGGCTTACTTTAATTGAACATGCGCTGTATTACCCGGTTTGAAAAGTAAGCATGCACTTTGTTTATCGCAACACTGTCTTCGGATACGAACGGAAACCGTATTAAATTGGGAATTTTTCGACTTCGTGCCACAGTAAAACAAGGATTAATCTTCTAAGAGTGTATTTATATTTAATTAAAGTATCGTGTTTACAGTACCTCATCTTGTTTTCAGACATTATTAGTGATTGAATATCTGTCGAAACACTGAAGAATAAATAAACAATAACCTACTGATACACAGTAACATTCAGTACTCGTATTTAATCGAGCTTTGGGCAACCAATATAATATTCCAATGGAAGTGGGTCGTGTATATTATGAAGGTTATTTTCACTCTGAAACACTACTACTTGGACCTGTTTGTTAGAATACAACACTACAGTAAATGTTTTGTTTCAATTGAAGGTCCTGCCAGTGTTCCTGCTACAGCGACCAGGGTTAAAGTCACTCATATTCAAAATCCATTTATGATAACAATTGTTGAAATGCACGATTATCTAAAGAGGTTCAATGCAATTAACATGAAGCTGCAAACAACTGTACGGCAAAAGAAACTCATAGCACGGAATAGTAGTGTGCCTCCCAAACCAGGCGATGTAAGATGTAACTCTAAACAATTTTTATACAATTTTGATCTTAAAGTTTAACATGGTTTTCAGACTGTGATTGGACATGGCTTAGATAGCTTAGTTGGACATATGCCTTGGTACTTGTATAGAGGATTAATAGAGCATATTGATACTTCTTCTAGCACCTATAATGTGTTCTTAATTGACTGCGGTTCTGCTGTTCAGTTGCGCAGAGATCAATTTATTGTAGTGCCCTATGATTTTATACCTAACGAACAACTGACCTCAACAATTGGCTTGTATAATATTGTTCCGTGTAATGCATCGAAAAATGCAGTGAGTGTGTTTAGATGTGATTCACTGTAAGTTATGAACGCTAATCACATAAACCAATGCATGGTGTTTGTACATTGGATTTATATGCTTGTATGACAGAATTTCAGAAAATTGGAGTAAATTGGCAATACAATTTTTGAAGGAAATTATAACCGCTTCTAATTCAATATATTTTGACTGCTTAGCTGTGGACGAATTTGGAAGAAAATATGGAGATTTGTATTTGGATATGGACGATGGGATTGTATCTTTATGTAGCTGTTTGGTCTTCAATCATTATGCAGAATATTTGGAAGGTAATATTGCACAACTGATATTAACTTTCAACAAATCTGTCAAAAAGATTGACAAAAAATATTGAATATAATCTTTTCAGATATACATGATGTTATTAAACATCCAAATAAACAACATTGTATACAAGTTCATAACAATTATACCATATTTTTATCACATTCAAAAAATGTAGACGTTGAAGAAGAATCAAACAATGTGTCGCATCCTGTTTGCGGGTAGGTCTTCAGTAACATGAAAATTTTATTTATGTGTAAGCTGTGTCTATGCTTCCAGAAAGTCCAATGCACAGAACAATAAAACAGAATCAAATCGGTACAGCATATTGCGGAAATTGAAAATACATGACGATACACAGGATATCCTGATATATAGCAACATTAGGTATAAGCCTGTAAGCGATGTTGCTGATGCAAAATTCCCGGCAGGGGTACATGCGGTATGTTTGCAAAAAATAAATTCTGAAGTGAAAGTTCTATTCTCTGCATTAAGAAAAGACTATTGTATCATAGGTATGGGACACGATCATGACCTCGTCCAGGCCGAGAAAAATGCAATCGTATATTTGGCCTGCAATAAAAAAGTTTTCGAATGTGGTTGCTATTGGAGTCCAAGATTCAGGGAAAACACTTGGCTATATAGCAGCAGTCAGTGCCCTTTTAGCCGTTCATAAAAAGGTAATTAATTTTTGCCACGTGGAAACAGGTGTTTCTATATACCACTCCGGCAATTTCATTGTTTTACATACAGTTACCCCAAGGAAACAAGCCATCAGCTTTGATTCTATGCTCATCGACGTCTCAGGTGTTGGATGTTCAATCGCTTTTTACACAATTCTTGGAAAATTATGATGCTGTCAGAGTTGTAGCTGCATTTAACGGAAAATCGGACAGATCTCTCGTGGTACTGGCATACTTATATTAACACCACTTAATACTGAAATTATACTGAATAGTGACTTGTGACAAACGTGTCTGAATACTGCATTAATCTCAATCCATTCGCTTCTTTTTTAGGCAGAAATATACAGCGGATGTCAGGTGTTAGTCACAACACCGCCTTATTTAGTACGTTTTATGAATAGGAACAAACGAATATTGAATTTCGAATGGCTACGCTGCCTAGTCATGGATCATGCGGATGTTATACTGCATAAATATTACGACGCAGTAAGATTTGATTGACCCATATACTTGGCAATACTATTTTCCATGCAAGAAGAATTAATGTTAGTGTTAATGTTTTAGATAGGGGAACTGTTTACAAAATATAACATTATTGCTAATAGAGAAAAGCAGTACAATGACACGCCACTTTTGCAAACCATAATGGTAGCTAGGCGTTGTACACAGTCTTTAAAGAAGACCGTTTTTATTCTGATGGATGAACCATACATATGTATAGGTTCTTTTATAGAGGCATGTGTATTCAAATCCATACGTCCGACATTGTTGATCACTAATTCACAAAACAAACAGCAAAAAGTCTTAGGTAAAGTGTAAAATATTACAAAAGGTATACAGGATGCGTTTACTTCTTAATTGTAAATTTATTTAGATGTACTGACGGAAAGAGCGAATAGTTGTTGGAAAGGTATGATAATTTGTACCAATGCCAAAGAAGCAGAAGATTTGCACACATTTTTGTCCCTGGGCAACTCGTATCTGGCCCACGAGAATATGAATATTCTGGACGTGCAATGTAATGGGTTCATTTGATAGTCTATTTTTCCAGAAAACGCAATATACCCAAATTATATATTTCAGTCGTGGTGAACACTTTCAAGGAAGCTCAGTGTTACAATCCGATTTTTATTTGTACTGACCAAGTATTGTCCGAATTGAACATTACTGACATTGATTATTTAATACATTACTCAGTGCTAATGGACCTCCAAACGCAATTTAATTTTCGATTTTCCACGTTATTTAATAATTTAAAAAAGGTAATGTACTTGCGCATCTTTACTTTTTGACAGTTTCAATATTTTATATTAAATGTTCATTCTGTTGATGTTTAAAGGAAAAACCTTGTTGCAAAGTATTTATTTTTATTGACGAGAATAATGACATACAATTTCAAAGCATCATCAGGACAGTTCAACGCATGAAAGTCCCGATACCGCCGAATATATTGGACCATGTCAAGGTACTGAATAAAATGTTTAATACTGTTTAAAATGAAATCTGAAATTGACAACCAGATACCAATGTGAAATGTTTTTTACAGCGCATCTCAGTGGCCTTGGATAGGAATAAAAGAAACAAAGCAATCTGTGATAATGTAAAGTCCTTCGGATTTTGTCCCGATAAAAACTCCTGTGTGTTTAGACACTGCGTTCTTCCTGACATCGACAAGCCTATGACACCTATTAAAATGTAAGATATTTTTTAGTTGAGGTAAACGTTATTCTAACAATACATTTTTCTCATTGCAGAGGTGACAAAGTAAAGTTTGTGATCTTATATATACATAATGCAACACACTTCTCAGCAAGAATAACAGAATATACAAGATTCAATAATAATAAGTCTGATACCGTCAAACTATCTAATGAGGATTACATTGAATTACCCTTGAAGATACAACAATTTTATTCAGATAAAAAGAACAGGTGCACTTCCCATCTTTCTATTCTTAAAATACACTATGGTGTTCGTTGATCTAAATTTAACTTAATATGTTATATTATGCATGTGTATGTTGCAGACGGAAATGCGCTACTGTAAACGTCGGAGACATTTGTATGTTAGAAGATCACATCGACTCTTTCAAAAGAGTGCAAGTCTTATATGTCGAACAGGAGAGTATGAATTACCCTGGTAAATCAAAAGTTGCCTGTGTTAGATGTGTAGATACCGGCGCTATAATAGAAGATATCAAGGTAATTAATTTCGATAGAAGTAGTCGTGCACATGCTGTAATTTTTTATCGTTACAGATGGATAGATTATTGTGGATTCCGGATGAACTTTTAAATTTGTTCAGCCATATTGTAGAAGTTTTCTTAACTGGTATAGCGCCGTACGATAATGAGTGTGAATGGAGTCGTTTCACGAATACCTTTATCTTTGACTGGTTTACTGAGAATTTTCATGATGCCTGTTATGTGTTGGGTGAGGTACGAGATCACTGAGTTTATTTGTGACATAGGAAAGAACGAACGACTGGGCGAAACAGTGTGAAAAATGAAATTATGTTAACAGGTACGTCTTCATTTGGGGAATACAATTTGGGTTGATACGTTGGAAATTGGTACAGAATTAATTGGATACCCTGACCTAATTGGTCCGTCCTTGAAAACTGAACTAATTAAAGGTAATCATGCTGTTCTTAATGAACAACATATGGATCGGTTGAATGACATGTGCGCAGTGGCTGAATCTATTCAGGAGAATGAACAACACTCTTAATTTGTATGTTGATATTACCATTATCAGTATTATATACATATACCCGATCCTATCAAATTTATTATTGTATATTTTTTTTACTGAAACATAAAGATAAAAACATTTAAGCGAAGAGAAATTAAAGTAGTTCCTTCATTATTCTATCTACAAATTGACAACGATGAGGTGGTATACATTTCTATCAATTTACGAGTAGATCGTACATACATTACGTTTGAAATTGATTGCAATGTCGCAAACGTAACACAAAATAAGCTTATCTTTAATACTAAACGTACCAGTACTTTACACCTATCTATTCTTACATCATTTGTCATTTGACCCCTTATAAAATAAACGTTGATTTTCAGAAAAAGATTCCTAATATAGTAAAGCGAGAAATTGAATAATCAGATGAGACAAGAATTTACAGAAAGTCAAATGATCGAAAGAAAAAACAATGAATGTACAATTTTAAAGTAAATGTTGGAAGTTTGGTACGTTTAGTGTTAAACAGATTGTTTTGTGTTTTATCATTTTGCGGCCTTAGTAGTACGATATACTTAACTTATTAACATTAACTGAGATGGTTAAAGGCAGTGCATCAAACACATAGTAATTTTTTAAGCTCTTTTTATGCTCTGTACGATTTACAAAATGACGATAGATTTTGGCAAAGTTTGCAACACCAAATCTATTTGAAACTTACACTAAATTGTAGTTTTAAATGCCTCCGCTTTAAAATTTCAATTGCGCCAAACATTTTCGATTTCTTTCTTGTGCGGTGAATTCTCGTAAAGCGACAAGTCTATGGCGATATGAATTTTTAAAAGTCGGTAACGTAACTTCAAAAAACTTGAAATCTTATTAACCCTCACATCCAGTTTCCCCATGATTCATGCCCGAAGTCGGAAGGTAAATGCGCTTTACACAGTGCGCCGACAGACTTGAAACGCTAAGTGTTGTATTCTCACGTTACTGTTGTTTTTGAAATTTTATTTAAAAGTTTCCGGTTGGAGTATCTGTGAGACGCAGTTATGGTTTGAATTGCCGGAAAGATGACATTGCGAAATGTACCCCTACAATGGATCTTAATGCTAATATTTGTCGCTACGATATTCTACCTGAAGCTGAGGCTAAATTTTTTGGAGGAGAACTATAAATTATTACGTACGCGCTGACTTCTTTCGAAAAATAATCGAACTTCGAGTTCGTCCGCGACGTCGAAAGCCGTCTTTTCGTTAACGTTTCGTTCTGTTAAAGGTGATGGAATAACATAAGTATCCCTTCGTACTTCCAGACGATGCCGTTGTACAAACGCAAATTGAACTTAAGAATAATGTTAAATCGGAAGTACAAATATACAGAGTGTCAAATTTCGAGGATATCGTGATAATATACAACAGGGTACCGAAGACAGCCTCAACCAGTTTCGTAGGTTTAGTTTACGACCTGTGCAAGCAAAACAGGTACCATGTTTTGCACATCAATGTTACCAATAATATGCACACGCTTACGCTGTCAAATCAGGTATGGAGTTTGTTTGGTCATTTCTAACTTTTCTGTCAAAGTTTCTGTATTTTACGTTCACTGACGACACAAGCTTTATTTCAGATTCAGTTTGCCACGAACATATCAGAATGGGATTCCATAAAACCCGCATTCTATCACGGTCATATGGCATTTCTAAATTTTGAAAAGTATATATCGCTGATTCAACAGTATCATAAACTCAGTTATTGTACCTTATTCACAGATAAACTTTTTTAGGTTCGGTCTGAAACAAACGCCTCTGTATATAAACTTATTGAGAAAGCCTTTAGATAGATTTGTGTCATATTACTATTTTCTGCGCTATGGTGACAACTTTAGGCCACACTTAATCAGAAAAAAACATGGGGACACAAAGGTATTTCAATAAAAATCTGGTATAATGTTGTTTCGAATAACAATCTAAATATCATGTTCGTTTTAGACATTTGATGAGTGTATTAACCTTGGCCAACCAGACTGTGATCCAAATAACATGTGGTTACAAATTCCTTTTCTATGTGGTCATGATCCAGCTTGTTGGTAAGAATTTCATTTTCGTCAAGTAACACAGATGGATTCGTAATTTATAGACCTGCAAACATAAACTTGAGTACTTCCTTATAGGGAAGTTGGAAACAGATGGGCATTAGAGGAAGCTAAGAGAAATTTACAAAAGCATTATCTATTAGTGGGCGTAACTGAGGAATTGTCAGAGTTTATTGAAATTTTGCAAGCAATACTTCCACGCTTTTTTAAAGGAGCTCACGAATTCTTTCTGCATAGTAAGTTATGCTATATTGTTTCTAAAATTACATTATTGACATCTTTATATGTGAAGGCTGCTTAACCAATATTGAACAAATGATTAATTTCAGACAACAAGTCGCATTTGCGGCAGACGACGCAGAAAATCAACCCGTTGCCAAAAACAGTCGAGATAATACAGAAATCGGATGTTTGGAAAATGGAGAATGAGCTGTATAATTTCGCGCTGGCTCATTTTCACGCTGTTAAAAAGCGGATAATAAATGCATCTCCGCAGGACGCGAAGCAGCGATTTATGTACGAGAAAATTCGTCCAAAATAAAAATGTTCGATTTTGTACATTCCTTCTTAAACGGACTTGTCATTGTCATACGAACCGTACGTATCATATGGATCAAAATACGATTTCTTTTACGAATCATAGGTTGTGAAACGTGTGGTGTGTTGAGAAGTGCAAATTAGATGAAAAAGATAATTTATTGATCATTCGTTATCCATTGTTCAGTACTTCAATGGAATGTTTTGTCTACCTCAGGGCAAACATGTACACGGGATATAAGCCTCGCGGCAGTTTTCCTTGTCGCTGTTCTTTAATGATGGTCAAGCCAGCTTTCTCAAATGCAAATTTCAAGTCTTGCAGCGGTCGCGTGACCGATGAATCTTCGGTATCAATTTGCAGCTTGTTCGAACTGGTCACGTTTTCTTTTACGACCAAGACTCCATTGTCTTTCAAGCCGGATCTGTAACCCGAACGTTCAATCTTAAAATTCGTCGTCCATGATGTTACCGCGTTGAAAATATGTAGAAGAAACTCACGCGCAATTTTTAAAAAATTGTACCAAATCGTCATCTTTTAAGTGCCCTAATACCCATTGACACCAAATAACATCATACTTCTTTGGACTAGGGCAAAAGTCTTGCAGTCCTTCAAAAGGTTTGAGAGTGATGCATATTTAATGTATTACATTTTTTTAAAGTATCTGATTTAGTAAGTCCATGCCATTACCAACAGGATATTGTTGGCCAAGTCTTGCCGCACAACTATTTAAATAAGTTTTGGCTGCTTGTAGAAATTTTGGGTTTTGTTCAACCATATCCACTTGCTTGAAATGTTTCATCAACAAATCTTTTGTAATTCGACCTATACCTGCACCACAGTCTAATGCATAGTTTTTCATTGGTGGATTTTTCAACTGAAACAGTACGTATAGTCATAACGCGTATATACATCTTGATGATGTGCATGCATCAAGAATTTGTCACATAAATTACCTATGATGATACTATGAAACATGAATCACAAACAAACTTAAACATACATTCATTTAACCACAGTGATACTGTACTTTGATCACATGCCTGCAAATTCTAGATGTGACATAATTATCAGGATTTTATTCGGTTGAAAAGACTCAAATTTCTGGACACTGAAATAGACGTATCAAGGCAATTTTTTAAACAATTAGACAATGTATACCTCGAAGACTGTCTTTAAAAAATTTGTGGAACCTTTGATATCAGTGTGCGAGATAAAGCCAAAACCACCGAGCATGCCGTCTACTGTTGCAGGTATTCCGTCCCAGTATTTAGCAGCGGCCGAATAAAATTCGCTTTCGGGCGACAGAGACTCAGTGTCATGCTCCATCTTTTGAATAACGGACCGACGACGGTGGGTTAACGAATTTTGAATATTTCCGAGGAATGCAAATTTTGGATGCGGCGTCGCAACAGTTATGTCACGAATTGTCAAATGGAGTATACGATGTAAATAACAATTCGCATGCACGTGCACTGAATTGACCAATGAATAAAATGCTTTA
Organism: Cryptocheilus praepositus; assembly: GCA_033815515.1. Lineage (NCBI taxonomy): Eukaryota > Metazoa > Arthropoda > Insecta > Hymenoptera > Pompilidae > Cryptocheilus > Cryptocheilus praepositus. The sequence goes on along the minus strand of JAWWQZ010000220.1, from coordinate 386,444 downwards.
AAGAAGGTGAACTTCTTCAGCATCAGTCGAACCAGAATAAGCTGCCGCCATCTTGTTTAGGAATTGGTTATTACACTGTAAAAACACGTACTCTGTTTTATTCAAATAAGTTTATACGAAAAAATTAAATTCGTCATTTTTGTACGTCATAAGCAAGATGATTTTACTCAAACGTCCACTGGAATTCAATTTATTATTTCATTTATTTATCCTAGTAATCACACAGTTAGAAATTAAGTCGATATTGCACGGATCGTCTGTATATTGCTTAAGAAAATGTACAATAACCGAAAATCCCGTGGAAATAAGAAATTTCTTTGGTCCATCCACTAGCTTTGCTGATTTTGTTATGCAAAGGTGTTCCAAAGAATAACACTTCCATTACAGTTTGTCGTTCTTACTTCTGCATACGAATAACACATATGTATAGGCATGAAAATTTGAATGTAGTCGTATTAGCAAACATTGACGAGAAATGCGGATCTGGAATGTGCGATATTGTTTGGAATTAACTGTTAAATATAAATGCACACTATGCATGTACATAGTGTCGTAGCACCTGTCTTATCCAGTACAACTATTTTAAAGTTAAGTCACAGCGGCATTGTCGATACAAAGACGCTGCACGAAGATGATAGTTCTCCGTTCTCCCGTACTGTAAAGATCAGATGTATCACAAAACGCTTGTTTAAATTACACGAAACATAATGCACTGGATTCTTCAATACGTATTTCGTTCTATCCCTATGAAGAAGTTAGCAACACGTAAATTTCATATTGGAACCAGTTTCACAGCAAAAGTCACTTCTCTTAGTTTATGTCAGCCAAATAAGCAACACAGAGTACGTCCCTCAAAAGTGCCTTATTGTCATGTGAAGCTAGTTCCTTGTTTGTCCTATCTAAGTTTACTTTGGTACGTGCGATACGGTCGACTTTGCTTCAGTTGCAGTTTCCACTCCAAGCAGCTTCTAACGTCATCTTTAAACATTTAAACAGGTTCTCAAACGTTCAAATAAAGGTAACACATCGCCGTAAACGGTAACTTTTTCTCGAGTGTACAATGAATGCCGTGAGGGCATGCAGAGAAAATGCATTACGGGTACAGAAACATTTACCCCTACCGCATTTGGTTGCATAAATCAGGTACAAGTGTAATGTACTGTTTATGACACGTTAATACTGAGTGCTGTGTAAATGCCGTTACTTCGTACGATTAATCTAAGTGCGGAATGCATTAGGTTAAATGAACGGCGCGATATAATATTTGCCGGGAATGCAAATGGAAGTGCAAAGTTGCAACGTAGGACGTCTTGGATCGTATCACTTTAAGTGCTCATAATTGGCTGGCATCGCATAAAAACCACCCCTAAGAAATTACGACGACTGCGTAATTTTATCATTTCCCTGTTCCGATAAGACGTTCATAATTGTACGTGTGAGGACGAAAGTTTGATTTGTGTTGCACGTGCTGTTCCAGTCATCAACATTCAAAGACAACACCATAGCACCTCCGAATCCGTTTGCACGGATCCATTCGGCCTGAAAAAAATTATTCTTATTATGTTCCACATATCGTACAAGCAGTTAAACATTCACGGAAACACTCTTTTGGCATCCATGACTCTAGCTCTGCTTCATACAATTTTTCAAACAGAATTTTTGAACCCTCGTAACAGTATAATCAAGGGCATTGCACAGGACACAACTATTGCTGAAATTTCAGAAAATAATTAATTCGGAGGGTTACCTTGTAAGACACGCTCTTTTCATCGTCATAAGAAATCCACTCGTCATCTTTATACGCATATGGAACACGACTCTCTTTGTCAAAGACACTTGTCGCGCCAGATCTTAGGAACTGACAGATTGTAGGATAGGAAACGAAGCCCATGGAACCGAGCTTTCCGAAACCGCTGGACGGCGCTTGCACATTGTGATTCAAGGGATTGTCCAGTTTGTAAGAGTGACCGTAAGCAGGAATGCCAACGATGATTTTATCCCTCGGCATACCTTTGGCAACCCAGTATTGTGCGGAGAAGTTTACGTTCAATGTCGCCATGTATCCGGTTTCCATAGATCGCGGAAACAGCGGAGCATTTAATCCCGTTACGGGGAAATACCAAACATAGAAGTGGTAATCGTATGCCATTAAGTTCACAAAGTCAATATGCCTGTAAGGAGAAGGCCAAGGTATTCCTTTCAACACTGGACGTAAAAACATTCCTTCAAAAAGCTTATAGAGACGCTTGCAATTTGTACACATACTGTGCGATCTCAGGAACGTTATAACTTTCATCAATAATCGCTTGAGGAGCTGCTACAGCAACAGACAATAGCAGCTTTTGACCACTTCGGTCGAACTCCTTGCGCAACTCTTGCACCAATTGAACGAAATGTATTCTCTGACGATTATCAGTTCCGAGCCAAGCTGGAAACTCCCAGTCCAAGTCCAGTCCATCGAGACCGTATGTCTTCGTTATATTCAGCACCGATCGGATGAATCTTAAGAAAGAAGCATGATAACCGTAAATTATCCAAGCGCAAGATAACTTCTTTGCAATAGTTAAACGACAATAAAGCGAGTTTAGTACTTTTTCCTGTTTGCATGATTTTCAACCATTTCAGGGAAGCCGGAATGGAGCTCGTTGCCGCCGGCGCTCACCATCACTTTCAGTTTGGGTTCGCGGTTCTTGAGGTCAGCCACCTGTTTATACCCCCGCGAATTTTCCCCCAAACTGAGAGTGCAGTTCACCACGCTCGCAAAACCCACGATAATATGCGTACAAATATGAGGGTCAATGTGCGACGGACTGAGCTCCGTCGGCGTTTTCAGGTCTCCCGGTATTGTGTAGTAACACACAATGGTGTGCCTGTAGAAAATAAACGAATAAAAAGTATATAAACAATAATGAAATACAAAACCGATTTCTTTTAAATTTGGACAAATCATTGGTCTACTACTTCACAAATATTCTGTAAGCATATCTGTTCAAATAGGAACGATATCTTATTAAGGCGGATATTTGAATGTAAACCAAATACCATTATTGCAACAAGTGTTTGGATTCGATTGAAGCACTGTTATTACGACAAATATTCGAATGTAAACAACGTATTGATATCAGAGCACACTACTCTTATCGCGGGTGCGAAAATCCGTCGTACTGATTACAAATGATCGAACGATGCGATTGGACGTCATTATGGCAAATATACCTTGACGTTTTGCGGGGATATTGTTCGAACGTGTCAACGCTTGTGTTCCTATCCGCATTCTCGTTCTCCTTCGTCGACTCGGCGTACATGCGAGCCCGGCGTAACCACGGAGCAATCTTGGCATTGTCAATGTGATCCTCAATAAATGTACTTGCTTTGGAAGATCTCAATACCAAAATGTCAATCCAGGCGCGTGTCACAAAGAGCACACCAACAATCAGGAAGGTCAAAGTAAGGCAAAGTGCTTGCGCTTTCCAACGGGGCCTATAATACAATTCTGAATTTGTTTTTGCTTTGCATTATTCTCTCATTTGACATATATTTATTATGTCTGTGGATTAATTTTCTTCAAATAAAAAATCTGGCCTGTAAATAATAAAGATCTTTGTATCTTAAATATTAATGATAATAAAAACTTGTATTCATTGCCGATCTTGCTTCTTTATCACCAACAGAAGCTTAAGTATGCAAAGGAGTTGGAATAGGCAAGAAAACTTTTGATTTCCATGCTCTGCTTCATTAAAACCTTAAACATCAGTTCATTAGAATTCAAATGAGAATGAGACATCACATTTGCTGGATGACAACAAATCTTAGTTATATAATTGTATCCGAATAATCGATCCGCCGATGTTCTCTCCCTCTCTCTCCTTCACCTTTTGTCACCCCCCTTCACCAGCACACACAAAGAGATGCGCGGGCATGACGATATTTAAAATTAATCTTAGAAAGGAATCATATCCTGCGCCATCCTTGGCTTCCTTCGATCACACTGGGGACATATATGGAACAACAGCATAAAAACGTTCGACGCAGTTAGTAATCGTACTCACTGTCGTATGTTAGTTAGCAATTTGTATTTCGCCTGCGGCACAGGGATTTGGTTAACCATTGAATGTCCTGTAGAATCGACGATATTCAGGAGTCCCGCTCGAAGTCGCTTCTCACTAACGAATTGCCACCGTTATCCAGGGCGGTCGAGGTATTTCGTGCCGTTGTATTGACAGATGACACCCGCCTGCATCAGCTGTTCCCCACACGGAAAGGGGGATCGTTTACGCGCAGAAACCGGCGCAGTACAAGCCAATAAGAAACCAACCAACGTCAGGCTGACAATTTTAGGTCGCCAGCGCGCGAGCGTGCTTCTATACAAGTGCTGTTATCAGCGCCACTGTGATATCAATCCTGGTCATCCTTCTGTGTTATCACTAATCGTAGGTGGGAAACGTAAAATAGCGACGTTACGTACGTAACATTACAGGAGTCGCTCCCAAAATGACAATCTGTTCAAAGATGAATCCTAGATATACTGATATGCTGATAGTTTTTCATACACATCATACCTAAAGATAACAGAAACATGAGTTTTGCTGATAGCGTCGTATATAGGCCATGCCCGTGGATAATGAAAACACATGAATCGTGTGCGAATGAAACTGGAAACGAGAACAATGGGAGATCTTTTAGATGGTTGCTAAACGTTGCCTTAAAAGCCAATTTATCTGCATGGACACTTCAAAAGACTTTAATCGGAAGCAGTACATTTTTGGACGATACATACATGACATTTATAAATACGTGCAGTACATTTAAAGTTTCATTGTTTACGAGATTTCGTTTTAGACAATACGTCCGCCGATTTTGGTACTGAACTGTACGTTAAGATAAATTGCGTCTATGACTATTGGCTTATGATACTGTGACTGCTTCGAAACCATAGAAAAATATGTACAAAAAGCATATATATACTAAAACATTGTTTTGTCAAAATCGTTATTGCTTCTACAAGTATATCACAACTGCAAATCACAACAAAAATACACACTCGCTGTGTGTAGAGCACCACTTATTCCCACATGCACCATTAGATACAATGTAAATATCAGTTAATAAAGAAGAGCAACTTAAGAGCTGGTAGCGTAACGTTCATGTTAAGTGCCAAAACCAGATAAAGGCTGTTTAGTCGGTTCCGCCTGTTAAAAGAACTTCATCCTCTGGTCTAGGAAGACGTCTGTAGCGTTCTTGGGAGACTAAATACAGTGTGAGGCCTCCAAAAAGTATGAAAAATAGTCCAATGATGTTCACCATTATGCCTTCAGGCACAAAATTCGAATATTCCCTAAAATAACGAAATATTGATAATGGCTTCGTTGTTCTTGAGTATCTGATGAGTGTACTTGAATTTTTTTACTGACACTTTTGAAAAGATCACTTTCTCGGTGAGTCCTAACAAACAAGATGCTATTACGCCAACGAATCCAACAACACCAAAGTATACATGTATAGGCATATAAGTTGCACGCAGTGGGGTACGTATACCAGGGTATAAGAAAGATATGCATCCTGCGAGCCACTACCATAGCAAAAATATTTGTAAAATGAGTTTTTACACCATTTCCATTTCTGTACTGACTATTTTGTACCTCCATGTTTTCCTTACCTGGCAACAAAATAATATTACACTTGTCATTCCCAGCCAACTATGCAATGAATACATATTTGGTATGGGTGGTGTGGCCAAATTATGACTGTCAAAAACTGCCTTCAATGCGATAACAACAAACACGACAATGGTTATCATCAGTCCACCATGTATCAATTTCAACTGTTTCTTACGCATATTTCTTTGCATTCTGTATATAAGCATGGCTGAAATGAAAAATTATATAACAGTTATTACTATGATATAGTATTTCTCTGCTAATACTGGAATTTGTATTCAATTGTTGAAAATTCTTATTCAGTCCACAGGTATCTCCAAAAATGATTATGTTAAAAGTAACATAGAAAAATTACCATTAGCATATAGGAACACGAAACCAATTGTCATCAATAATGGATGCCAATAGAATTCATGACCCGGATCTGATGTCCAAGCAAATCCACCCCTCCAATGACTTATCCATAAGATCACAAGAGCAACAAGTATTACACCAACTGCTTCTGTGATCCCTAACAATACTGAAAATCCTTCTAAACGTTGACTCTGTGACGGTTCTCCTATTTGATCCATATCTAAATGAACAAGTTACAATAGAATTCTGACATTACTTTTCAGAAGACACGTACATTTCACGTTCTGCATAGATAGGTTTATCCAAGAACAAACTCTAAGTGACTTTATGACTTTGGAATGTTGCTATCATAAATGGATAACATCAATTCAAGGTCAGCTAAAAATATAATGTAAATATACAGTAAAACTAACAGTCTGCACCTTGTTGCATATAATAGTCTTTGACATATGGTGCTGCATATCCAAAAATATTAATTATAGCCAATAATTATATATGAAAGTAGTTTATTCACTATTGAATACAGCTTATATTTTATAAATAATATTGTACATAGCAATATACATTACATTAGTAAAATTTGTTCATAAAACTGCATAGACATAAATTAGCATTGCCATTCTGAGGTTAATTATTGTACCCAATAGCAAAAATTATATGTTGCACGGACGAAAACAACATACCCACACACGTATGATACACATACGGATAATTAACACTCATGATGTTAGATAATGATTAAAAATAACTGATCATATGATACAATTTGATTGACTCTCATGGATCTGATATTAAATCGCGATACCAATTGTGCATCACACGATACCAATCCGCGTACGACTGACCAATTTCAAATCGGACATGCAAAGAAATGAACAACAACAAGTAAACAATTATAGACAAATATAAACATGATATATTTTCTACGACGTAGTACGTAAATTGCGTCGTTCACGTAACGTGGACCAATTTAGATAGAAGATTGCGACGAAAGTTTCAAAGAATTAATCGCTCACCTGTAGAGGTTCTCAAATGTAGCGGCTAGACATATGTAGACACGGAAAATCAACAGGTACGTTCCTGAGATACAGTATATCAAGACTATGGATGCAATGCAGTTTGCCGACACAATGCGTGGGCGTATTTAGAGTCTGCGTAGACCCGTGTATATCGATTTTTCCTGCGCATCGGCACAAAGATAAGAGTCTTCCATTCAAAACAAACAGGCAATGATTAAGTATTCATGGGTATTAGTCAGATCTGCAGTAGTTATCTCGAAGGCATCATCTTTTTATATAGATGTTTGCACAAGAAGAAAAACTTTCCTTTTATACACGGAAAAAGACGTTTTCTGGTCACCGATGCGAGCAGTTTAAAGAAAAGGCGGAATATTTGTTTTCCCACATTTTTCGCTTATGATCTTTAGGTATAGGAATCTAGCACGCCTTCACTTCACATAAACTGTATTCACATCAACTTACATTTAGGTTTGATTCAATAAACGAATTTCTACACAACGAGAGAACATTGATTTCGTGTCTCTTATACCAGAAAAATAAAACCTTTCAGCAAGTATTAGTTTTTCAATACTGTACCTTTTCAATAAATTTCAAATGCCCGCGATTATATTTCAAATAACAATTCCTCTCTTTTATATGTGAATGATTTGTAGAGCTGAAGATAAATGTCGATCGACACGTCCTGTAAAACTTTCTACTGGTCTTTGCTTTATTACGGGAGTACATGATGTAAGAGAATCAGCGGAGCATAAAGAAAATGCTCTAAATTGCAACGTCATATCGTCTCTTACACAATCGAATTTGAAATTCCATGTGCCTAAGGCGGCAACGAGAGACGATCTGAGCTTCCATTCTAAACCGTGAGAGGTGATTTCAGTGTGGTGAACACGTGCTGATGTAAATAAAGAACACATTTTAGTTTTACAAATATGAGACGATTATCGGAAGAAAAAACGAAGCTCATTTTCGAAAAACTGTCAAAATAGTAAGTGTGTGTCATCATTGCGTGTATAATAACGGTGTTTTATACATTGGAACAGATTTTGTTTTGATAGGTTATATGATCACTGACAGAAGTTCATGTAAAAATTTATAGTAATGACATTCTTCAATAATCATGAAATGCATGTTGTCGTTATATACCCACGTCATAATTTTATTGAAGTTTCAAGAAAATACGAAAATGTAGTAAGACTATTTGCAACAAGATTGATTGTGCAGATCTCATATTGATAATAATTTCAGCATTGGAGAGAACGTTAAGATTCTGATAGATCGTCCAGATGGGATTTACTGCTTCAGAGAGAAGAAAGATAGAGTGTATTATGTGTCAGAAAAAATTCTAAATTTGGCAAAAACCGTAGCGCCAGAAAACTTAGTAAGTCTAGGCACATGCATTGGAAAATTTACGAAGTCTGGAAAATTTAGGCTAAACATTACTGCTCTTCATTATTTAGCACCTTACGCACAGGTAAATATTCTTGTTACTAATCTGTTACCTGATAATTACTATATCAAGTCTCATATATCTTTGTAGCACAAAATATGGTTGAAACCATCAGCGGAACAACAGTTCCTATATGGTCATCACATATCAAAATCCGGATTAGGACGAATAACAGAAAATACAGCACAGTATCAAGGTGTTGTTGTACTGTCTATGAATGATGTACCACTGGTATGTCTATAGACATGTTTTCTAGAGTGTCTATAAATGTATAGCTTTTATTGTAGAAAATATATTTGCAGGGATTTGGAGTTGCAGCTAGAAGTACAACAGACTGTAAAAATGCAGATCCATTAGCAACAATTTGTTTTCATCAAGCAGATATTGGTGAATACATTCGTTCAGAGGATACTTTAATATAATGACCATTGTTCCATACATCCCAAAGTCGTGAATACAATACGTCTCAGCTATTACCTTTCCAACAATTGACGAATGGTATGAAAAGTGAATGCTACTGTATCATAAATAATATTTAATAAATCTACCTACACATTTGTTTTATATGTATAAATGTTGTTAAATATCTCTTAAGATGAATGGCTAAATCAATCCTGGAGAGAAATCATAACAATTTTTGTGGTATCAGTTCATCAATATCGTATTAAGTACATAGAGTTTTATAATAACATGTTTTAAGAATGTTTTATTATATTTCTATAAAAATAGTTATATTGCACAGTAGTTTGATCACAAGTTGAGTTTGAGCATGAAACATTATATAAAACTGCGGATACATCGTAATAGGCAATACACACTTCTTATTGCACATTCATTGATATGTTTCGTTACAATTTCCATATTTGCAAGCATCGCAAATGACGAAGTACAATAAGATCGCAGTCTTATAATAAAAAATTAATCATATAATTACATTATATGCTTTATAAGAATTTTAAAACATATTTTGGTAATGCTCCTGGTAGCACAACATACTCTGAATAATTGATATCCTGTAGCTGCCAATGCAAAATGTAAAATAAGTGTTCTTGTTTAACTTACGTATTAAGAAACTATACTCTAGGCTATTGACTTGATAAAAAGGGCCTCGACTTTTAAATCATTTTTCTATGGTACTTTAGAGTTAGAGCTGAATGTAAAATATGACTAAGTATGTTAACACATGTTAATTCTGAGAATTAGTTAATGGTCATTCCTTAAAAGTTAAGAAATGTAATATGCTTGAATACGATATGGTTATCTCGGATGTATACGATGTGCATAGAAATCAAATCTCCAAAATTGGTCAGGTGCGTCGCTACAAGGTGCAACTAGAACATCTTCTTCGCTGTGCACGTTGCTTCCATCGAGGCAAAGTCCAGTCTCAACGTGAATTAACTTACCGTCCTGTAAATAACAAGCTTCTTTATTATTTTTCAGCTCGGTACGGAACCGCTGTATCCTAAGCTACGCATTAGTCGGACGCTTTAGACCCACCTTATTGAGAATCCACTCTTTCCCGTTCGTAGGATCGTCGCAATCAGACATTTGTGTCACCAAATATTTGTCTGAAGTGTCGTTTTTAACTACTCTGGCACAAGTTTCGTCACGCCGCAGTTCGCCAGCGTTGCTCAACGAGAAAAACTGCATTCATTTATCACAAATTACAATCATGAAGTAATTACATTGGATCATATCCATGAATTATGTTTTGATATAATAAGATAAGCGAGGCAGATGTGGAATATGTAAAGTACCTAACTTACGTACCTGACTTGGAAATAACTTGTTATGGCAACCGTATAATCCTAAATTGTACGGTTTATCTTCATCGTGCTGCAAGTTGTCCATGCATAAATGCCTGTCTCGCAATTTTACGCGTCCGTACGCAATTACATTCTCGTCTGGGATGAATTTCTCCGGATAAACATTCTGCAGATACCACTTGAAGCTTTTGCACTTTAGTCTGTTTCGCAACTCGAGACGATCTTTGACGTCCCCTACTAATTCGGGATTGTCCTACAAAATACTCAAATTTTAATAAACGCAATGATTGCTGTCCACATGATTGATTGTTCAGGCTTACTTTAAATTCACTGCGATGAAGGAGGAATAATCTGTTGTACTCGTCCATCCATACTGCTGCCAGACGGGCAGTGTTTATCCCATGAGTGTCTTTGTCATTTGGAAATTTATAGGGATGGAAGTTCCTGAATATATGACCAACTCGCGAGCAAGGAATTGTCTCAAGTGTACCTCCACATTGCCAAACCTTTTCATAAAATATATTACAATTACAGAGTGTTCCTTACTTTGTTACTTCTCTCTGCTCATTACGTACTCTGAAAGACATTTCGAGATTTTCACCACCCCAACCGTCCATATCACTGTCGTAGCTGCCGACCTCCCAAAAATATTCTCTATTAACTGCAAATAATCCACCGGCCATAGTCGGTGACCTGGTCGGTGATATAGGGGTTCGGCGTCTTCTCAACTCATGCTTCTGAATGTTTATCCACGTGAAGTGTCCAGACCATGTAAAGCCACCAACTTGGAAGAAAGACGCGTCGTTGTCGTGGAAGTACTCTAAAGTCTCCTCCGATATGTTATCGATTATAGGCATTAACACAGCACTTCGTTTCTCTTTGATTCTCTGCAGCAAAGGTAATAACCTAGACAATGATCAATTCTGTCTAACATTGTATTATACCGGCACTATATCTACGTGACATTTCTGTTATGATTGGATGGGAGAATTTAATTTCAATTACCAGTCTTTGATGACTTCACAATGTGCATCTAGAAAGACTAGTACATCTCCAGAAGCATTCTTAGCACCATGAAGCCTTGCACGGATTAAACCTTTTCTGTAAGGCAGTCTTAACAGTCTTACTTTCCGGGGTAAACGAGTCATCAAATAATAATCAAGCTGTCTTTGTAGTTCCTCTGAAAAAAATGATATGGCTAGTTAGTATCCTCTCTGATATGTGGTATGAAGTTTAGTCTCAAAGTCATTGACTGCACAAGACCTTCATCACTGTGGTCATCAACCAGAACAATTTCTTTCAGTAATTGTGGAGGGGAGCCCCTTAAGACGCTGTGTACTGTTCTTAATAGTACACTCCATGGTTCGTTGTAAAAAATAATTACTACGCTTGCTGTCGGTAAGGATTTGTCATAGGTGACATTTGCACACCTGTAACATCGTTAGACATGCATGCTTGTTTTAAAGCTTATAATTAAAAACCATCTCATAAATCTTATTCCAGTACGTACAATGGGTCTCTTATATCTGGAAGATTTCTTCGCAATGATATTTTATTTGAAAGAACAACATTTAAAGCCTTCTTTGCTAGAATTCTCTCACCCTCTAATCGTTCTTGTCCAAAGAGATAAGCAGGTTCTCCATCGTCACCGAGGCCAGGTACAATATTACTTTCATATTCCAAGATTAGACGTTCATACCTGAAAGATGTGTATTGGTGCTTACATAGTACAGTAACTAAATTCCAACACTTTTTCAAAACTTATTAATCAGCATTTGGGCCAGACAACATAGAAACACATTAAGTTGAATTGTAAAGGTAAAACAGCTGTCAACAAGATACACACCTTTCCTTCTCACGTTTATTTAGAAAGTTCTGAACATTCTCATTACTGTCAGGAGGGTCCTCAATTTGTTCAACTAATTCCGCGCCCTTATCCAAAACAGACTTGCCTTCAGAGCGAAAAATTCGCCTTGCGATAATTAGCACGACGACACCATATAGCAAACACATGGATAACTTTACAATAAGCCTACGACGCGCGACTATCATTTTGATACTCTCAACATGATTATCATCAAATAGGACACATTCGAGCCCGCAATGATAAGCCTATTGATCTCCGGCAAAGGTAATAGTTAGTGTCGTGAGCACACGTATTGCAACCGTTCGTGTACATCTGGAATATAAGCATTAAAAAACGACAAGTATAACAAAAAGCATACACATTTTCTGCACGCCACATATATGCACAGTATGTTTTTAATCACACGGTGTTTCGCGTTAACTAGACGTAACAGAACGAATGAAAATGCATATATATGTGTGCACGATATTAAAAATGCGTACGGAAAAAGGTTACGTACATAAAGTCACAGAAGTTTACAGTAGGGCGTTTACATTAGGTAGAAAATTGTACCTTACCTGATTATGTGTATCTTTATTGCAAAACGGTGAAACGGGTACGGTACGTTATCCGGTTATTATGAACACATGGACTTGTGTGTAGACACAACTGTGCTCGGAATTGATACGCGTTATAATGTACGCAATGTTAAATAGAATCGATAATATAAAATTTACAGACGAATATGTTAGATACAATTAAGAAAACCGATAGTAATGTAAATGGAAAAGTTTCAGACAGACTGAATATGACATTAGTTAAATTAATGTTATAATGTATCATGGTCTTTGTGGACGGAGGAATTAAATCAAAGATAGTTTATATTACACCAAATTATTTGATTTCTTTTGTTTTACTGTTACATATAATACAATTTGTCTTTCATTGATAACTGTACCATGCTAAAAAAAGTAGCAAAGTTCAAGTAACAGAAAAAAAGTCAATATAGTACATGTTTTGTACACTCAACTGCACAGAACAGGTGCACTAATCACTTTTTCACAAGCATATAGAAATAAGATTTCTAAACAGATAAGCCTTTATATACAATGTCTTAAATCTAAAGGTTCGGTGCAGAAAATTATAGATTTGCATGCCATATTTTGTGTACAAGGAACATATCTAAATCAAACACTGATGAAACAAATTATTTCTTCTTTATCTCTCAGGGAGTGAAACATTAACTAGACATTCATACTTTTAGCTATATTGCAGCACAATAATATAGCTTCATGCTTCATCAGCAAGTATTTATCCTACTTCGTGAATATATAACTACATGCCGTGCTCATAACAGTATAAAAGCAAAACGTAACTTGGCAAAACATCTCCAACAGATACATTTCAAATATATTTTATCAAATTCTATTGTCACCCTGTATACTTTGTGTAAAAGTGTTCTCACATATATTTCTTATATGGCATTTTAGGACTTTGTGATCAGTTCTTAATGATTGTGCGTGCAAAATATTGTACGGAAGTATTGTATCACAGATAGTAACGGAATACTGAGGGATTACCGTAAGGAGGGTTTCTTTGGAACGACGCTTCTATTAATAAAGTGCCTCTCGATATCAGCGAACGATTTACCGAGGGTCTCGGGTAAAAATAAATACACATAAACGGAGCCGAGTAGCGATACGAAGCTGAAGAAAAAGAAGATACCTTGGACAGTCATGACCTTCAGAACGTATGGATAACACTTGACCACTCCCGACATCATGAGATAACTGATGGCGACCATAAATCCGCCAGCAATGCCTCGAACCGAAACCGGAAGTAACTCGCCGATCAAGGTCCATGGGATGACCATGAAGCCGATCGAGCTCATACATACATAAAACAAAACGAGCACCAGGACGATCCATTTCTGATCGGCCATTATTTCTCTAACGCCACCATTCTCATCGCACAACGACGTTAAGTACATGTACATTGCGGAGAAGAACATCGAGAACGCCATTCCCAGGCTGCTGCATATACACAGCATTCTTCTCCCGTATTTCTTGCTGAAAAATACTGTTAAGATACTCATTACAAAACGTATGACGCCTAGCATGACGAGCGCGCCGTTTTCATCGAGACCTTCGCCGAATGTTCCGCCGATCTCATTAAATACTGAAATGGCATAGAATATGACGACATAACAACCGGACAGCTGTTGCAACAGGAATATACAAAAAAGTACGATTATCGGCTTGTAAATATTGGGAGCTACAAAAGATTGTAGGGCATTCAATATTGCTTTCGATGCGCTGTTTCGTGGCTTTTCGGAACTGTCCGTCTGACTTTGGCACACCTCCTTTATTCGAGCAAACTCGTGTTCGTAGATCTGAAAAGATTAAGGCTTCCGTCAGCACAATTGCTGATTAACACGTTGACTGCCAAGCGTATTTTACTATATTAGAACAGCGATGCTATGATATAATGCAGCGTTCGACTGAATTATGCAAAATGTAAATAATCTGCAGGTATTGGAGACCAAAGGATCGCATCACTATTCTAATAACAAATGCATTTATAAAATAATAATTGCTACCCATTGCGAATATTTTGTATCTTCAGTAAAATTTCTTGCGTCGGCCACCGGTGACCATCATGGCAGTCAAAGTGTTAACAGAAATGAAACGTAATGCCGTTTGTTATACTTACTATTTCTTTTCGGTTCAACCATCTTAGACTGGTCTCTGCTCTACGGAGCCGCTTCCCGTTAAGCATACCATTTTTAAAGCACAGCAGCCAATAAGGGCTCTCAGGGACGAACAACAACGCGGTGAATATGCACGTATTTAAACCGAGAAATGCGATTGCCATTTGTCGCCAATCTAAGATGATAACCAAACAGCACGGTATCAATATACCCAGTGAGACGAAAACGGAATTAAGACATAGAAGCATTGGTCTAACTTGAGGATGAGTAATTTCAGCCACATAAACTAATGCCACGGTTGTCAGACCTCCTCCGATTCCGGCAACAATTCGTGCTGTGTAAATATATGTCAACGAATTTGCAGCTATTATTAATGCCCACGACAATATTGCAGGAATAACTGATATGAGGCATATGATTTTTCGGCCAAATTTATCCATTAGGGGACCCACAATAAGAGACCCTATTGGTAACGATATCGTTACGAGACTCGCTGAAGGCAGAAAGAAAATATAAATGCCTAAAATGAAAATGAAAAGGGGTGAGTGTGCTTAAAATTCCACCTACCTATCCAAGATCTTTCATCTTCATCAGCTCGTAAGGTTTCCTCGCTCAATTCCAAACCTCTCATCAATATAGTACTATATGCCATGTTGACTCCAGCTTGTATCACTATACAGAATGCTATGCAAGCTGCGATAACCTGAAGTATAACGTGTATGATTATGATATTTACCTTAGGTAAGGTTGTTAAGAGAAACGTACCTGCCATACTGTATCTTTTAATGTTATCTTTTCCATAGAACTCTGTGCAATTTGACCAGGAAGAAATTTCCTAGAAAGATATTCTTTTTGCTGAATACTGCACCTGACGTACTCTAAGCAAGATTACGTTTGAATACAAGCTCTTGCAATTGCCTTGTGACAGATGTTTATGTGATTCAGATATATTGAGGCACGTGTTATCATTAAAGTTTCAAAATACTGAACGTGATGATGCTGACGTCTGAATTTCAAAACAACGTGGACTGCCAGCTTAATAATACATTACATACCTGGCCTCCATGAATTCACTCTTCTCTGGTAAAGATGCATCAGTTTTACTGACAGATCCAACATTGTTCCAGTCTTTAGTTCCCAATTCCATTTTAAATAATGGACTCTGTGAAAAAGACCGGCATATTAGACCAGCATTTGACCTTTTAATGAAAGTTCATTGCCAATATCTTTGACCAATAACAAGCATTCCAACCAACACTAAAGTACTAGAAAATCTCTTCCCAACTCAGTATCTTTTTTTACTGCCTATCTATTTGCTATTCTTAACACAAGCAGTATATATAGTTTGTGTACCTTTCATACAACATACATGGGTAACAAAGCTGATAAATGGATCCACCGATGTGAAATGACTTCTTATAACTGATTCTATCACACAAAGTATACTATCAAGCTATTCTTAATCAATTCTTATCACCCATTCTTATCTGCATAGTACACTTACAAATAGAAATGCATTTGCATGAAAGAGGGATATCATTAAGGAAATATCATTGAATACAGGAATCAGATGTTCAAGATGTCAGAGTGTCATTTTCAAACTCGTCGACGTAATTATTCATTAACAGGAATGTAACGAGTGCATATACAATTTAATGATAGTGTTGTGAACGTTTCATTGATTTGAATTTAGTAGAATAGTTGTACACCCATACACTTATAGGAAATATGTGTGGATATACCTCAAGGATAAGTGACGTTAGGTTGTCGAATACATCTCCTGATATGTCACGTTCTTATCCACCTCGACTTTAATACCGCTTTTCTATGTTCCGCCGAGGAGAATATTACACGTTACACATTTCTACGGGTCACTTAAACGCAGTGAATTTACCTTTACCATAAATAATGCTTGTTCATTTTGAACGATAATAGACGAGTCATGAAATAGTATTCCGACAGCCGATAACCTTGGCCACCGTCACACGGTGTGTTGTATTAACGAGATAATGCAGGGGTGTTCAACAGGTTGTCGTTCGAGTCACGTGTAAGATCTTACGGGCATTTTATTAAAACTTCAATTCTTGACATTTCATCAATCTGCAACAGTGACGCAGTTCATTGTTTAAAATATTGTAATACCCAAAAGAGTATGTGCAAAAGTATACATAGAATGCATTCTGGTTATTTAGAATTGAACAAATCATAAATTTGACTTTTAAATTAAATTACATATTGTAATATTGCAAAGATACATAACTCAATAATCGCTGTTGACATTCCATTAACTACCAAATTTTGAGATCAATATTTGATAAGGTATTGATAACTATTTGCAAAATACTCCAATCGTGACTGTAACTATCGATCTTAAATTACTATGAAGGTGCAGGGTTCTGTAATAGTCCACGTAAAAATAAATACATTTATTGTTGGTCACTTTTGTGTGCGATATACATTTGTATATTTAAATACAATAATGGTGAAAAGTTGGGAAACCCTGGAGGCACGTATGTGCTGCCATCAGGAGGTGAATCCTATATCTCTACATTGCAGCTAGATGGCACGAAAACATAACCAATTCAACTCTCCGAAGTACTGTCAAACTTGGTCGACGGTTCTAAGATGGAACTGTCAAGAGAAACAATTAAAGGACTGTGTAACATTCAAAACGCTAACATTCTGAATGAGGAGACCTTTCAGCAAGTTTTAGAGATCGTCGTTTTTCATTTATTGCAGTGTGCCGGCACGGAGATAAACAGTGAGACTATTAATCAAATCACAGCTCTGCTAACCATAAATTTAGTAATAATCCGTCAATTTTTACGATGGAAAATATGTAGTATGCGGCAGATGATAGTGTATATTGCATATATGTTGTTCATATACATACAATATTTTAGGTTTGTCAACATTGTATGGTTCAAAACCGGACATCGTTAAAAAGGCGTTCGCTGATATTACTTGTCTATTTGTCGAAGCCGCTAGGCACGATTATAACGAAGAGAATCTTGACAATTTCTTGAAGAGTGAACACATCGACGGTCAGAGAGCAGCCAAGTTAAGAGATGTATATGTGAACAATAAAAAGGACATACAGACACAGTTAGATGATAGAGGAAATAGTTTTCCTCATATAGTGGATGCTGATTGGCGTCTGGATTATTGTATAAAGGTATGTAGTTAATTAAGTCATGCAAGTATTGTACCGTATAAACATAATGTGGTATATGTTCATCTTTCAGTCAAATGTGCAAAATTTTGTTGGGAAACCTGTTTACCATATAAGACTGAGTACGAAGAAACATGGAGAATTGAAAGACGTGACATTCACGTGTTCTGTGCAACAGTTGCAGGACTTAGTATATAAACTAAAAGATGCTGTGAGGCATGTAGAAAAAATAGCTAGCACTTAACAGTGTCAAATGTGCATTTATAACATATTGGATAATCTCAATGATTTGTGTGTATGCGTGGGTATGTAAGTATTGTGTATGTTGCTTAAAAAGGATGATGCGCATCGAATAGCAAAACAGACTTCGATCAGTTACACAATAATATTTATATCATCTGCATAACTATATACGTTCAAAGGTAACCATTCCTCTCTCTCTCCTTTGTAAATAATAGATCATGTGTACAGGTGCATTCAATTATATTTTTGCATGAAAGAGAAGAACATCTTCTAATCCACGTAGAATCATTATAATGTAATAATTAATAATATATATATATATATGTATATACATATACATATATATTTTATGCGCATAGGTGTATACACATATATGTAAATATACATTTATATGCATACACCTTAATATATACATATATACATACATATATAATAACTGATTAAAAATACATTACTCTCCGTTCTGCAGCCAAATGTTTGTCTAAAAATTGATATTTTTTGACAGACAAAAAAAATACTATTATTAAATCCTTAATTGTTAAATATATATATATATAATTATATTAATAATTAATAATTTTCCATTATTGTATAATATATCATTTTATAACCATAATACACTATGTACAAATAAGGCGGAGCTTTGACTCCGATCTAAAAAAATGATCTCCCAATAGTAAATTTTTACTTGTAAAACTGTTCGCCGCACTTCCTCTCTCTCTAATCTTTTCATTTTTTTCCCCCCGGAAACAGTTTAATTTTCCTTTTCCATTGTCTGCTGTTTTTCGCATCGATTTAAAAATGTTGTTCCTCGACAGAGTGAGGAGAGAAAGAGAGAGAAATTCGGAGTCGAGGGTCTCTTCTTGTTTTCATTGAAACAATGCCAAAATTCGGGAATAACATTTTGTCGTTTTCAATCACGGGAAGAATATGCCACACACATTTTTTGTCTTCGATTTCTCATCTTTTTTTCTGAAAATATCGAGTTCGAATACGAGTCGAAACTGTTAGAACCATCACAGGCGTTTGTCAAGCAAAATTGTCACTTCCTCTTCCTACTCCTGCTGCGCGTTAAGTAAATTTTCTCGTTAAATAATTTTTATTGTTTCTTTTTTATCTTTCATTTCCCTTTCCTCACATCAGTTACTCAATATAAGATACGATAAGGCCTCGGACATTTCACTACATCTTGTCAGTCCTCGAATATTTTCAAAGTCGCCCGCTTTTATGTCGTCGAATTCCGAAGCATACTGTACTCTTTTTCTGTCCTTTTCATTTTGTTTTAGTGAAGCGAAACGGGACCGAAGAACGAAACAACAGTTGAGTTGTTCCACGTTATGGCTGTTGTATAAAATGCGGTCGAAGGCGTTGTTTACAGACGTTTTCGTCGGAAGCGGGAGAAGTCTATGCTGTGCAGAAATTAATTGGTTTTCCGTTTCATTTTGATTGTTGCGTGTCGGCGTCTTTGCTTTTAGTTCCCCGCATCGTGACTTTTGGATACGTATCGGAGAAATACAGATACTTTTCCTGGATGAAAAAATCGATCAAATCAGGATATTCGGTGAAGGTGCGCCTTCGCGATGAAAATTCATTCGTTTTCTATTATTTCTTTTTCAAAACGACGGGTATTAGCTCACGTTCAGTTAAAAGGGCTTGTTTAAAAATGTTCGATGCTGCAAACTATATAAATTTGTCAACCTATGATATAAAAATGCATTTCTTCTGATAACGTTATATTAATTTAATTAGTTTTACGTCTAACACTTTAATATTTATTCCATAACCGTGTGTTCTGCTTTATCTTACTGTCTTCCCTCACGATCGCGCTCGGGCGTCTCTACATATGGGCATATTTAAATTATCCGTCATCTACACAGGCATTTTTCTTCCTTTCACGATTATGCACTTTGCCGTTTAAAACTCTATGACTCGTGATAAATGATTAGTTCAGTACGCATGCGTGTACGGGAACTTGCAATTCGGGGCGTCAAATTGCAAGTACGAAACGATAAACATAAAAACGTGACAATGTACATTATAGATATTAACTCTACTAACAAATTAACGATAACGATGTGCACTGGAATTTAAGGTATAACACAAATCCGTTAAAAAGTAATGTACAACATTAACACAGAGTCCAAGTTGGCGATGCTAATTCAACAAAGTCCACTCTCGGCATACTGGTTCCTGACATGCTAAGAAACACTGGCGAAAATAAAAATGGTTTTCTTCCGGTGCTAAACTGAGAGTGTTAATCCGTTCTTTTTTTTTTACCACGAAAGAAGCCTCTACTTTTGGTGATATATACGATATGTTGTGAAACACTGTGGTACGGAAAGCGCTTAAAGCGGTGTTTGTTAATCAGAAATTAATGATAATTCACTCGCGACAGGTTGCAAATCTACTTTCATCACACACTGTGCTCTCAACGCAATAACATAATAATCCCATTTCTTTTTTGCGATAGAAAATAATAATTAGAGCTCCGATTACTATTTACAAAAATGTACAGACTCCTCTAGTACGATACGATTGAATTATCCATGTACTGATATATCTCGCGGATATTTTTCTTCTGCTTCTAAACTGTCGCGAATGACGGCGTTTGTTAATACTCGCCAACCGAACCAACGTACTGCGTACGCATTTTAACTTTACGCAAAACACGCATGTTGTAAACGCTTTGACGATCGACAACGTCAATCTTGATTCAAATCTCTCGATTTGATCCCGATTCTTTGGGACCACCAAACGACCGTATTTTTAGCCGAACTTATCAATTGTTTCTCAAACTCCTGAATCAAATGAATGAAGCATCGCCTATTAACGATCTCGGCTTAACACGAATAATTGATGCCGAATGCCAGCTTTCGCGATGAATGAAGAAAGACGACATTCGACGTACGACATGGCCCCGCCAAATTATCTTAGATTACGATTCCGCCTTGTTCCTTTGCACCTCCAACTTCTTCCCTTGTATTTGCTCGTTTTTCCCAAGCTCTTCGTTCTTCGCTTCACTCTGCTGCGAATCGTTTCCTCTCTCCGCCGATGCGTTAGTCTGAGGACTGCTTCTCGCGGCATTCGTCTGGGCAGATTTTTCCATCTGCTCGCACCTCTCGACAGGTTTCTCTTTTTCAGCACATTCCTTAACTGCTTCCTTATTTCCGTAATGCTCTGAATTTGTGGCGACGTCACCATTAAGCTTAGGCGCACCGAACTTCTCCTTTTTATTGCTTGCTTGACTTTCTGACAGACCGGTTGTGGCAGAGTTGTTACTCAGATTCGAACATCTCTTAGCGTCTACCTTTCCTTTGGAACCGAACCCGTCGTCCTTGCTCTTTACATCATTGGGAGAATCGTTACGAGTCTCTTTGTTCATTTTATCTTGCACATCACTGCTGACGTTTGACGTGGACGTTGAGACGGATGATATTTGCGTGGATGCCGGTAATGATGCAGGCGTGTTTACGGGCATCGGTAGCGACATAGACGTTGACGTGACCGCTACTGATGACGGATTTGACGATACGTTTACACTTATGGATATAGGTGCGGACGTATTGGTGGTAGTCGTCATGGTGGATGAGATTGAAGTCGACGACGGCGACGGGATCAATAACGGTGGCACAGTCACATCCGAGCTCACCGTGACTTTTCCTTTCCCAGCACCTGAACTCACATAACAGTTCGTCAACAGCGATGTATTTTGCTTCGGAGCCGTTTGCGTCTCGCCAGACTCGCTTGTTGAAGCTTTAGATAACGACTGATTCGACAAATTACCGTTCGTCGACACATTAGTCTTGGAGAGATTGAACGCGTTGAAGTCTTGCTGCGAGGCACTGCCCTTTGTAAAATGTAACGTGCAAGACTCCGCGGATGAATTCGTGGGCTGGGTCTCGGATTTGTCGTTCTTACCGTTATTATTGTATGTGGAAGCTGATGAAGTGGTTAATATAATGTTTTGCGAGGTCTTCGGCGACTTCGGCGAAGATGTCATTGACGTTGCAGAGACTGTTGCGCATCCCGATGCGGACGCGGATATTGAACAAGACGATGAGGATGAAGCTGAGGATGATGATGATGACGATGATGAAGACGAGGATGAAGAGCAAGCGTGTGCTGAAGAACATGAGGAAGAAGCGGATGTACCAGAAGACGATGAGGCCGACGCTGATGCGGATACTCCGGATGATGATGAGGTGCAAGAAATAGCGGACGTTGAAGATACTGAAGAATGAGAGCTTGGCGGCATTCTTTGTACGGTCGGAGGTTGCGAGGAGACGGTCGAGTATCCGGTGGTTTGCGGTATATAACTAGAACGTTGGTAGAGCTTGTTGATCGATGGTGGCAAGCTACTATGGAAGGCACTGGGAGGTGGAACACCGATAGGAGATCTTATCAGGGGGTTCGGAAATCGACTTGCATCGGGAAAGGGTGGCGGGAAGTGGGAGTATATCAATCGCGGATTCGTGTTCGGTGTCGGGGACGGTATGAACGGATTCGTCGACAGAATGTTGACGGGTGAGTTTCTTGGGGAGATTGGTGAACCTGCCGCCGTGTTTCGACAGATGTCCCTTGGAAATGGTGTGTTCTGATAGCTCCTGGCGTTCGGAGAATATGGTGGCGGTGACACGATGGGAGAGTTAACCGTGGAAACAATCGGTGACAATGTTTTCGGGTCGATCTTCATCATATTAAGAGTGATGTTTTTCGTGCTATTCGTCGATAGAGATTGTTCCTTTTCCTTCGTCTCGTTCGTCACTCCGTACATTGGTTTCACACCGGATGCTGGATTACCTAAATACCGTGGCATGTTTCTCATTTTGAAGATTTTCGCTGGTTTAGATTGAATCGGCTTCGTTGTACCTTCCGATGCGGTACTTTGCGTCTGATTCTGCAGCTCCTTGGCTTGATTTTTAACAGCGACGTAGTTGTTCTTCGACAACGTTGGATTCCACGATTTCGGAGGGTCGCGCAGTGTTTTATAACCCATTGGCTGACTTTGTTTCTTTACCGAAGGTATTTTCTGACCACTGTGTAACGTCGTAGCTACCGCCACGGCTGACGCGGGCGACATCGAAGTCAGCAAAGACGCTTTCGCAATATCTTTCACACTCGAGTAAATGCCCTTATTATCGACACCGGTCGAATTATTTCCAATTGTGTACATCGGAACATTGATATTCGGTATGTGCTTAATGGTGTTAGTATCGGAAACAGGTACCGGCGTCATACCTTTTTTCGCAATCTTAAGTAAATCCGGTATATCTGCCTTACTGCGAGTTTCCGCCTTGTGCTTCTCCTTCGAGTTCTCGCCAATTTTCGCACAGATATCGTTTATCTTTGAACCAGACGTACCGATTTTTGCGCAGATCTCATTTAAGTTCGTGCCTTTGGCAATCATTTCGTGCTTACGAGCAGCTGGCTTCATTAAAGAAATGGGTATGGCGTCTGGGCACGGGGGTACAGAATAAACTCCAGATATTTCCAGATTCGACTTCGACTGTGCTTGCCTTGTCGTTGGAGTGGTCGTTGGAGTAGGACCTGTCGACGTTGCAACAGGATGAACATTACCTTGAAGTGCATTAGTGTACGTATTCTTTAACGTAGATATCGAGTATATACTCATAGATGACGTCTGCATGCTAAACTGAGGCACGGTACAGGTGTGATGTTCCGTGGACGACGTACTTACGTTGCCCGAAATTTTCTCACCTGAACCACTAGAATTCTTCATAGGGCTCTTCATCATAGTATTGCTCACAATATCGTGAACTGTGTAAGGGAACGTCGACGTCGCTTGACTCAACGCTGCAGAAACGTTCAGACCGACCGATACAAGATTCTCATTTGACGGCGAGAGATTATTGTTTCGAACGTACTGCAACTTCTGATTTGCGTTCATTGCATGACTGCTCCTGTGGGCGGACTCTATGGAACTTTGTTCCGGTGAATTTATTCTCTGCTCCAGTAAACTCAGAGCTTGCTGGACATTTACCGTCGTAGTAGAGTTCCGTTGATTCGAGGTGTTTCGCTCGATTAACGGTTCTTGTCCGCTGGAAACGGAAATCGTCGGTGCGGTGCCGTAATTGTTAGCTGACGAAACCAGCAGACTAGTTTGTTGAGAGGAAACGGTGGTCGCTGGTTTCTGCTGGGATACCGTACTGGACACAGTACCTTTCGAAGCCGAAGTTCCAGATGTCACGCGGGACTTTGGACTATCGTCTTTCGTGTCCACCCCCTTTGAATTCTCCGCGACTTTTGAATCCGACTTTTTCAGACTGTGTAGAATTGTTCTCTTTTCCTTCGCACCCTTCTTCGAGTAGGTGTTGTTCACCTGACTGATCTTTGGATGAAATTGTAATTTCGCGCTCAGTGCATCGATCTTCGAACCTGCATTCGTTTTATTCTCGTGCAAACACTTCATACTTTGCTTATGAGTCTCAGTCTTACTTTCCGAAATGTTGTTATTGTTATTTGCCGAATGTTGCTTCTTATCTGCCATTTCCGTTCCTTCCACTTGGATCTTACTTTCTTCCACGGCTGCCAGTGGTTTTTGCCTCTGATCGGTCTCTTCCTGTGCATTTTGCTTCTTACCCTCAGCACTGTCTTTCGCATTTTCATCCGTTTCCTTTCGCTGCCCCGTTGTTGTTGTTGTTGTTGTTGGTGCAGTCATATTCGATGCATCACCGGGTACCTTTGACACAGTTTTTACGTCTTGTTGACACGTTACAGACTTGTCAACATCATTCGATGCATTCTTCATTTTAGCGTTCGCATTAGTCACTTCGATCGGCTGTCTGTTTGTATCTGAAGTTACGTCAGAACTGTTTGCAACCTTTCCGTCGATGTCAACGGATGTTTGCGTTGGTTCTTCTCTTCTCTTTTTACATTCCGAACTTGTAAGCAACGTTTCTGATTTATTTACACCGTCGAGTGCGGTCAGTGTTCCCTCTAAACCCTTGTCGCCTTTCACGTCATCGACTCTCGTGCTTCTCTTAGATTCTGGACTTGATATGTCGGTAACGCTCATAACGCCTGTCTCGGAAATTTTCAATTGAACTTCCTTCCATTCTCGTTTCACTGACTGCTCTTCATTCACGTCTATAGAATTGATTCCGGCATTCGACAGGGACTTCTTGTAATTCGCATTGTCTTCTGATAACTTAATCCGCTTTGGAGATGACTCGAATATTCTATAACTTAGGTGTAGCGGAACTTTCTGTAAAATTCAATAAACGGAATTATGGAAATTTTGCTAACGTCATACAAATACAATTAATACAATATACGTAAGCGACAATTGTTCTATTAAGCTGAAAGAAAAACAAATCCGAACATTTAAAAATTTTGTTCAGCCCTGTTTAGAGCTAAGATCACGAATATTCATGGGAACACTCATGAAACAATACTTACTCTTCGCCAATGGTAAATGTACATGACGTCCATCAACGTATAACTTCCGCATAATGGTTCTTCTTTGTACATTATATCGACTCTGTGCACATCGCTGAGTCCATATTTCGCTCTGATCAATTTTTGTAAATGAAACACCGTCACTGCCGCCGGACATCGTAAATATCGTTTTGGCAATGGTTTCGTAACTGTTTCTTTAACATTGTTCGCATCGTTCGAATCCTTTGTGAGTGGATTAAAATATTCTAACGATAAACTAAGAGATTCATCTGGCGAATATATGTGCGACTCTATCGGCTCTCCGCGTGATTCCGGAGACATCGCTTGATTCCGTGCCTCCGGATGCTTCAAATAAAATTCTCGTCTGCATCGCATTTCATCTGAAATAAATAAAACCAATTCTACGTGAGTCGGACAATACCGCAAACCGATCATTTGCGCAGTAATATTTAAGCATCAATTACTTCACTTACTTTGGTAACATCCCGGTACCAATTTATACACAATATCTTGCAATGTATGATCTGGTCTAATATTCAGTAAAGGTCTGCTTTTATGAACTTGTACTTCGCAGATAGGGCAATATTTGTTGCTTTCTAAATATTTTACAATACAGCTTCTACAAACTGTAAGGAAACAGAGCAGATGTATAACAATCGTGTAAGAGAGGAAGAATCATTATGATACAATTATTATATAATGTTACTATATAGGATGAAAAGTCGCCGTACATGAATGTAAACATTCTATGATCGTGGTGGCATCGATAAAGTATCCACCACATAATTTGCATGTCAGTTGCTCATTGAGTTTAGACAAACGCAGTCGATGTCCACCGCTCTGCCCTGACATCCTACAACATAAATACTTTCAAATTAACTTATATTTCAACAATACCATGTGCCAGAATCTTGTATTATCTTATCTGCATCTTTCTTTTCGAAAATTAATATTTAGAATTCCATAGGACATTTTTATCTGTACCATTTATATAAAACAATACAAAAGCAATATATTGTATATCATTGCATGCATTTCCAAATACTAGCACAAATCCAAACATACATTGAATCTAATCGTAGAATACGGTACCATAACAGCAATCATTACTCAGCTACACGAATATACGTTACAAATATTGACTATGACCTTATTATCAGACAAACATCTAACTCAGTTGTCAATACATAACAAATAGTAATGAACAGCAAGTCATATGATACTCAATAATATTGTATAAATAAACGATACTTCAACAATACTCCGTTTCAATATATACCACAACTTAGTAGAGATCAGTAAAAATCAGCTGACACTACCAGACACCAAGCATCTATGATGCATTTCTCAACATTTTTACAAATATACACTCTACCTTATTTTGTTCTATTCTTATAACATGTTAGAACGTAGTATCATCGTAACGTTAAAGCAGACTGTACATTGAGTTAACACAGTGCAATAACATAAATAATATTCGGAGTCTCGAGATATCGTCAGCCCCCGTCCGCTCTAATCCAACTCGACTCCGATATCTTAACGGTACCGTATTTTCATTCCCTCAAATACTGTCTATGCCAGACTTACGTGACGAACGGTGCGAATATCGTCCGTTTTATTTGGTAATCGCCATTTGGCCTCAAAAAGTCAGGAAAGTTGGGTCAGAACTGGGGGCAACTTGTCATGGATTGTCATTACAGGGATTATCCCAATAGCAAAAAAGTCAATTTTCACATTATCCGTGGCGGCCGATTCCAGTGTGACGTGCGCGCTTATTACATCGGCGAGAAACACTGGGGGCCCGAATTACCGCTCAATCCTTTACATTCATGTTAAAATAGGCCACGATGTTACTGAAAACTGCGCGTACGGCAGTAAAACAAAATGGCGGATAAACAATCCGTCCGAGTGACATTTCCGAAAACATTGCGCCGTTTTTTCGGAACGCAAGATGGCCGCTGCCACGATTGCAGGCGAACGCGATTGGTCATAGCTGACTATCTTACGAATCTCGTGTTTCATGTCCGTAGAAATATATATATTCCTTGTGGATATTCCCCAGAACCGATGCCCGCAACATTTCATAATCTGTGTCAATAAATTTGCGCATTCTGCGATCATTAATTATTTCATGGAAAATTTTTTACTGATTTATGAAAACGCGGGTTGGGTGATTGGTTTGTCCTGATATGATAATTTAGAGGAGACGCCATCTTTCGTTAGATTAGGAACTTAGAACGAACGCTAAGATTACAAATTGTCAGGAGCGGGGAGTATAACGGAGCTGAAGGCAAGGCTCATTTCCTGGACGTTAAGTAATAGTCTGAGACTCGGATTTTAGCCGGTCGGAATTATTTTCACCTTCAAACACGCCTGATGATTTCAACATTTCCTTTTTCTTACATGTCAGAGATATTTTACGCTACATTCTTGTCATTTCAACGTACCAATTTAAACTAGGACAGTTTTTATAGATGAACTTAACGAATGACAGGTTAAAGTGATTACTCTCATAATGGTAGGTTTTGCTTTATGTCGCTGACATACACTCTTCTTTTTACGAATTTATGAATACCATAAGATATTATTATGGACGGAATAATTACATTTTAACACAATCACGTGAACCATAATATTTGTGGGATGCATGAATTTGTGGGTTATATTTGTTTTTCTTTTTATTTACAGATTACGAAAGAATATCATTGTCCGATTTTCCTACGAAAATATATAAGCAAACTATTTACAGAACAATTCAGAATGACTTGATTCTGAACACAATTATTATTATATAGAGGCAAGGGACCAAAAAGTATGTAAGACTGAAACTCATTTTGCTTAATGAGTAACAGTAACAAATTTGACAACAAATTTACAAATAAGGAGAAATATATAACAAGATGAATCCATTACTGAAAGTACTTCTATTGTCCTGCTGGACGAACATGTACATGATTGCGGGTATATGCATGGGTCTGAGTCTCAGTTTGTTCATGGTATCTTCCAATATTCCTGAGTACCAAAAAACTATGGGTCCTCTGTCACACTTGACAAACGAACAAGAAGAGATCGATGAGTATGAACCAAAGTTGAACATACACAGCAAACCACAGCAAGCACAGAAAGTTCCGAAAGCATTTATAAGGCCAAGATATTATTCTACAGAGTTAGGAATTAGGGAAAAGTTATTTGTGGGAGTTATAACTAGTCCTGAGTATTTATACAGCAGAGATATTGCATTGAACAAGACAATTGCCCATATGGTTGATAAAATACGTTACTTTATATCAATCCCAGAAGGCACGAAGCCAAATGTGTCCCTTCCTGGAATAGTGGGTTTCACTGATACAAGGAATATATTGAAGCCTTTTCACGCTCTAAAGTATATTACTGACAACTATTTGCAAGAGTACGACTATTATTTTTTAACAAAGGATATTAGTTATATTAATGTTAGAAGGTTGATGGCGTTTGTTAATAAAATTAGTGTTAGTCAGGATGTCCATATGGGTGTTGTTAATGAAAAGAACTCATATTGCTCTCTAGGTATGTAAAATATTCAAAACAATGTACCTAAGGCCCATTTCTTTATTATATTATGACATTTTCAGATTCAGGTATTCTTCTGAGTAATTCCCTGGTGCAGGAATTAAAAAACAATTTAGACTGGTGTGTGAAGAATACATACTCGGATTTGGATGACATTAATTTCGGACGTTGCGTTTTACATTCAACGTCAGTTCCGTGCGCAAACAGACTGCAAGGACAAGTTTTCACGGCGACCAGGTTGACGCCCTTATTTAATTTCGAAGAGGAGATGCGTACGTTAATCACTAAACAGGGATTCGAAAATTCGATAACTGTGTATCCTATATACGATCATTTGATGATTTACAAATTCAATACTTACTTCACGATTGTAAGTTACTTCAGCCATATCATACAGGCGTCTGATAACGTGCTGTGAATTAATAAATTATTTTCTTGCAACAGATGCGATTAAAGGAAATCCAGAAGAAAATTTCTGATACGCGTGAAGCAATCAAGGAAACAGTACGATTACAACCCTCAACTCAGTATAACGTAACATGGCCAATCGGCAATCAACCTGGAAGTAAGCCAGCGGGTCGCTTCGACATTTTGCGCTGGACGTACTTCAACAAAACGCATACAGTTCTCGAAACTCACTTCTCGGGCGTGCAAGAACTAAAACCCGAAGCGAAATTCGACATAGAACGAGTTATGCACGATGCCGTTAATCGAATAGTTGAGAACTATGAGCGAAAATTAACGCTAAAGGGTCTGGTGAACGGTTACCAAAGATTTGACGCATCTAGAGGCATGGATTACATACTCGATATTGCGTTCACCGACACGAGTACAGGAGACTCGGTGATTAAGAGAATAGAAGTCTGCAAGCCACTGGGTAAAGTGGAGATCTTGCCGGTTCCCTACGTAACAGAGAATACTCGCATTAATATGATATTAATCGTGGATCTGCCTAAAAAACAAGAGGCTTTGGACTTTCTTCAACAGTACGAACAGGATTGCATGCAGAAAAAGTTTAAGACGTTTCTCATGGTTGTAAGTGTTGCCAAGCCGAATATTTTATGCGTAAGATAAATATCGTCTTAATCGTGTTATGCTTCAAAGGTTCTTTTATACGAAACTGACTCGCCGTCAAAAGGAAAGGAGGACGTGTTTTACGACATAAAAAAACTTGCGCTATTACTGACGAACAAATATAAAAAGGATCAATCAAAAATTACGTGGCTCTCGATACGTCTTATGGTTGAAACAAAGTCTGTCGAAATGGAACCGATGCTTCGAATAGCTGTAGCGGATTTGTGCACGAGAAAATTTTCGCCAGAAAGCTTGATACTCTTCGTTGAAATCGGAATGGATATGCGGATAGATTATTTGAATAGAGTGAGCAAACAATTTTTTAGCGTAACACGTACTCAGAGGCTGTAGCGTATTTGATCTATTCTGCTTTCAGGTTCGTATGAATACGATTAGTCAGTGTCAGATATTCAGTCCGATTCCGTTCGTTGAATTCTACCCCGACATAGCGTATGCGGATGAAGGTAAACGTGTGGAGATTGATATTAATCGCAATTATGGACGATACGATGAACACAATTATAACGGGATTGCATTTTATGTCAAGGATTACAACGCAAGTACGTTACGCTATTTCTTAGATCGACACAGATTAAATGTATCCACGGGCCATTAATTTACCGGCTAATTATCGTTTGTTCTAGTGCGAAAAACGGTAGAGTCCAGTATACCGTTGGCACGTTCTGATAAAGATATACTTTCGCTTCTGAAACTTTCTCAGAATAGCCCTGTTACGTCATTATTCGACATGTTCGTGTCGTTCAGTGATTTGCACGCATTCCGTGCCGTGGAACCGGCATTAAAAATTCGATACAAAGAACTAAACTGCACTGGTGTTTACGAGAATATTTACAAAACGTGCATCAAGCAAAAGTATTCGCATTTAGGCAACCGTGGCCAGCTTGCCAAGCTAGTGTTGGATTACCAGAATTACGGTTCGGGCATCGTTTAGAAACCAACAACAGTGATCGAAGCGAGCATGTGATAAAACTTCAATAGTAACTATAAGGAGATTTATACCGCTAAAGTATTTTATTGCTTTTTATTTTGGATGGTAATAATGTGCCTTACGGTCAATTCAATCGTCGAACGTTCTTAACGTGAAACGATACGAGCTTATACTACTTCTTTCGGGAACATATAGAAGCCTTGGATTTATTATATGAATGCTTTATTAAATTTACACGTTTATTCGAAATAAATATTTATCAACAACGCAGTCATTTCTCATTACTTTCGTGTACATATTCAAGTGCGATATATTATTACCGTAGTAGAACTGAAACAGGGAGGAGAATACGGGTATGAACCAATCATTTATCAGCATACCAGCGACCAGTTTACGGCAGTATAAAGACCGGCAGGAACGAAATTTAATGCATATTTTTGGAATATTGCAAACCTATGGCGAAGAACGTGAATTCTCAGTTGGAACATGAGCTCACGTAATTATATGCAACATTAGTTAATAGCAGTTAAATTCCCTAATACCTCGCAAATAAGTACTTGTATTCTACTATGCAGGTCTGGGCACGGGTGGCTTATTGGTCCTTTCCTTTTTCCAATTTTCGCATGCATTCGCCGCCAATAAGCTGACTGACTGCATTTGAAAGACAACAGAGAGCGGTAATTCTTTCGAATATACAATTCCTTCAGTTTATAATCATCTCTTTCTTATATTACAATTCGTGTCGCATGCCATTTTCATCGTAACAGCAACTAATGTACACCATTATTATCTATTACTAAGGCAAGTATAGAGAAGTATTGAGCAGTGATAGAAGTTTTGACACTAACTGCGATACGGGGGTTGGCTATTTAACCCTGCCCAATCCTGTCTACGCAATCATTTTGCGTAGCGTTTGCGCAACAAACGACTGTCCATAACGCAACTAAAAGCACGACACGTTATAAAGTACGCAAGATTCACTCCAAACCCAGGGACACCTATAACTGTATCTCTTTCGCGCGGTTATAGATCTCGTATCATTCTATCCTGTTTATACAACAATCTGTGTTATTAAGTTATAAATACATTCTTCCCTTTTGCGAAAATCGCATGTACTTCATGTGTTGCCGATGCTTGCACAAAACAAACGATCGTTATTTCTCTCTATCGATATGAAAGTACTAGTTTAGAATATGAGTTGGTGGGTAATAGTAATGTTCAAAATGCGGATACATCGTTCTAATTAAAATTCTCGACCTCGGCGCAGCGACAATATGCGTCTGAGTTCGAGAGGAAGATAAAATCTCGGTCTCTTATGTCGGGATCCGCTGGTAGAAATGCTTATCATTGAAAGACTTTCTGACGCAGTTAATATTAGACTCTCATAACTATGTCTCGTAATTTGTTTAGACCGCCGATGTCGGTCAGCTTTAATACAATATATTTCGCAACGCAATCTCAATGGAATATTATTTACACGTGTTTCTGTTGGTCGAATAATTTGAGTACACACTGAGTAAGAACGAACTTTTATTTTGTTTTAGTCTCTAATAAACTGTGGTTACTAATTACCGTTAATCGCTGTCAGATTCTGATTCTGATAACTGCAGGTCGTCGTTTAAGAGGTTGTTTGGCATAAGTAACGTTGGCGATGAGCCCGTACCGTTCATATGACCTGTAATGCAACACCTCGTTAGCTTGAATATTCTACCGAATGAAAGAGAAAGGTTAATATAAAGACTTGCCGTTAGTTGCCATTGGCACCGGAATATTTTCTGCATCCGTATCACTGTCCGAACTGTCGGAACTTGAGCTACTCGAACTGGAATCACTGAGGGCACCCTCCTCACTCGCTGGGCTCGCAGCTCGTGGCTTCGTCGTCGTTTTATTCGATACGGGCGACGTTCTAGTCGGCGCAGAAGAATGCGACGCAGCTGGGGGTGCTAAAGATTGCATGGGATAATCATCCGTATCACAACCGATCATAGGTAGACTTGCCAAGGTTGATTGTACCGTCGAAGGTTGTACCGGAGAACTAAAACAAATATTTTTCTATACATTCAATGCATTATATCGCAATCGGAACAAAAATATAATTAAAACCTTATAGTCCTGTAGTTTTCAGTTTATATTCGCGTATTCCTATACTGAAGGTTCATGTATAAAGCATATAAATGTAAATGTAACTCTATAGGCCCTATGTACTATCTCATATAATACCTTATAAAAGTTTTCAGTTTACATTCGTGTATTCCTATACTGAAGGTTCATGTGTAAAGTACATAAATGTAAATCTAATTGTATAGGCCCTATGTACTATCTCATATAATACCTTATAAATGACATATCTTTTATAGATTTAAAGTGTGCCGATATAATATGTTATCCAAGAATAATATATTATACTGTGACATACCTATTGGATGGCATGCTAGGAGGACTCTTGCCATGGTAAGGAGATACTCTTAATGGACTATGTTGTTTTGGATGAAGTTGTACAGAAGGCTCTCTCTTTTTACCACTCGTAACTTTAGTTCTCCCAGTGGCCCTACCATGTGTAGGACTCCTTTTGGTTTCTACTGGAGTCACGGGCCTGCCACTGGTATTAGCCGTAGAGGCTCCCAAATGTGGTTGGGACTTAGGTTCTGTTCTGGAAACAACAAAGTATTGATAATGACAAACTGATAATACACGAAAACATATAGAGTGAGTCTTTAGAAACTACAACCTTGCGTAACATTTAAATGACCACTTGTCACACAATAATGCATTCTGTTTATCTTATTGTAATAGAATAAGAGAAAAGTTAAATCGTTTGCAACGCTTGTATTTTGCAAGTTGGAGTTAGTTTAAATGGCTACTCTATTGACTTACTCTGTACACACCTTGTAATATAAAGCATACCTAGTTTTCTTAACTTGTATATTTGCGGATAACTTTTCCAATGTAATTTCTCCGGTAATTCTATCAATTATCAAGACACACTCTTTGTGGTAGGGCCGTTGAGAGCCTTTGAACACAGTATGAGGAATACCAGCACCGTCTAAGTGAGGCACTGTAACTGTCATTGTATTATTTGCCCCAACATCCACTCTTGCCATTTTCGAAACGTCCACACTGGCTGGCTTGAAGTCATCTAAACACAAATTCTAAATTAGAATCGCAAATCCTCTCAATATAAAAACCACAGTCAGCTGTGTACATTCTCCAATAAACATTGAGCGTATTTACTTTGATTCGTTTAAAAAACACATTCACATAACGTTTGCCCATTGACATGTCACATGAACAGAAAAGTGTCACCTAATGTCCCACCCAAACAAAATTTCCAATTCAGAAAGTACTGTCAGAAAAGCATGGCTCTCGTTCTGTCGCGAACTTGACATGCCTCGCCATTCCCGAACTTAACTTCATCGTTTACGTTAGATGCGAGCAATCAGCGAAGGCGTCCGGGCCAACAATATGTTTACCTCCGATTCACTCTCTTTCAGTGCCACTGTCAAATGCGACATGTCAATGCCATCCTCGTCACGCACGCTTCCCGACGTGTAAACGAACGAACGTGCAAAGCAGAAGCTGTTGGACTTCTCGCGTTGCGATTAAGTAACAAACGAAAAACAGGTACTAACACTTCAGCGTGTGAAATGCCGTCGATCTATTATTGGTAAACGTAGGTCCCAGCTTAAGTTCACGAACCTCAGGACCCAAACCCAGTCTCTCGGCCATGTCGCGTCCGATACCTTGAAAGTTCTGTTCGGGGCACGATGTGACTGACCTCATCCTGTCCCCGAGCTCACGACGATCTTCCCGATGCCGTTTCGATGCCTAGCGAGATATCGCGCGATCCTTCCGCTCGTCGAAGCACACGACTGTTCGGATTATCATCCGCTTCAACTCGCGCTCCGCCAAAATATGGCAGGGGCACACCGTTGCATTTTTCCGTAACAGCTGCTCCGCTCGCCGTCCTGCAAAATCGATTGCACAAGTACGCCTTTTTTTCAAATGCCAGCCCACCGACCGCACGACCCGCGATCTGTTCGCGTACAACGGCGAACTGGCGGACTGGCCGAGCGAATGGCGCCAATAAAATCTTCAATAAAAATCTCACCGTTTAACATTACACATATCCCATTGACCTAATTTAGGCACACTCAATCTATACCATATTCATGAAGACCTACACTAATGCTGGTCTCTCTGTCGTATTGAAAATATGAACATTAGGAACCGTGGATACGGACGGTAGGTAGATTGACGCTTGGATACGGAGTTTCGGCATCATTTTCGTGTCGTTCACGTGAGGATGAACCTAATTTAGGCGACGCGACGAATGTCTCAAAATTTCAACCGAAGGTCTAGTTTTTATTATTCTGTTATGGCAATGCTAAAAATGAAAGTGACAATGCGTATTTGCCAAAAAAGAGTAAAATGAATATTTAGTAGATCTGACGTAAATGTCCCCGAATGTCGGTAACCGTTCCATAATTTAAACAAGAATTACTAAATACTAAATAATTTAACCAAGAATTACTAAAATAGTATAGAATTACTACAATTTTGGCAAATATTGTAACACTGTAACAAACATTTTTTAATCAAAATAAAATCAAGAAATGCTTCTAGTTAAATGATTAAATGGTGATGACTTTAAGCTATAATTTAAAATGCGTACAACGGCGAACTGGCCGACTGGCCGAGCGAATGGCGCCAATAAAATCTTCAATAAAAATCTCACCGTTTAACATTACACATATCCCATTGACCTAATTTAGGCACACTCAATCTATACCATATTCATGAAGACCTACACTAATGCTGGTCTCTCTGTCGTATTGAAAATATGAACATTAGGAACCGTGGATACGGACGGTAGGTAGATTGACGCTTGGATACAGAGTTTCGGCATCATTTTCGTGTCGTTCACGTGAGGATCAACCTAATTTAGGCGACCCGTGGAATGTCTCAAAATTTCACTCGATCTAGTTTTTATTATTCTGTTATGGCAATGTCAAAGATGAAAGTGACAATGCGTATTTGCCAAAAAGTTTGAAATGATTATTCAGTAGGTCCGACGTAAATGTCCCTGAAAGTCGGTAACGGTTCCATAATTTAAAC
The DNA here is from genome assembly GCA_033815515.1 of Cryptocheilus praepositus. Taxonomy (NCBI): domain Eukaryota; kingdom Metazoa; phylum Arthropoda; class Insecta; order Hymenoptera; family Pompilidae; genus Cryptocheilus; species Cryptocheilus praepositus. The sequence continues at coordinate 350,124 of JAWWQZ010000220.1, read as the reverse complement.
AAGAATTACTAAAATAGTATTGAATTAGTGCAATTTTCGCAAATATCGCAACACTGTAGCAAACATTTTTTAATCAAAATAAAATCAAGAGATGCTTCTAGTTATATGATTGAATAGTGATGACTTTAAGCTATAATTGAAAATGCGTACAACGGCAAACTGGCCGAGCGAATGGCGCCAATAATATCTTCAATAAAAATCTCACCGTTTAACATTACACATATCCCATTGACCTAATTTAGGCACACTCAATCTATACCATATTCATGAAGACCTACACTAATGCTGGTCTCTCTGTCGTATTGAAAATATGAACATTAGGAACCATGGATACGGACGGTAGGTAGATTGACGCTTGGATATAGAGTTTCGGCATCATTTTCGTGTCGTTCACGTGAGGATGAACCTAATTTAGGCAACGCGTCCACTGTCTCAAAATTTCACTCGAAGATCTAGTTTTTATTATTCTGTTATGGCAATGCCAAAAATGAAAGTGGCAATGCGTATTTGCCAAAAAAAGGTAAAATGAATATGCAGTAGGTCCGACGTAAATGTCCCTGAAATTCGGTAATCGTTCCATAATTTAAACAAGAATTAGTAAAGTAGTACCGAATTACTACAACTTTGGCAAATATCGCAACATTGTAGCAAACATTTTTTAATCAAAATAAACTCAGGAAATGCTTCTAGTTAAATGATTAAATAGTGATGACTTTAAGCTATAATTGAAAATATGAACATTAGGAACCGTGGATACGGACGGTAGGTAGATTGACGCTTGGATACGGAATTTCGGCATCAGTTTGATGTCGTTCACGTGAGGATGAACTTAATTTAGGCGATGCGACGAAAGCTCAAAATTTCACTTGAAGATCTAGTTTTTATTATTCTGTTATGGCAATGCCAAAAATGAAAGTGACAATGCGTATTTGCCAAAAAAGGGTAAAATGATTATTCAGTGGGTCCGACGTAAATGTCCCTGAAAGTCGGTAACTCTTCCATAATTTAAACAAGAACTACTAAAATAGTACCAAATTACTACAATTTTGGCAAATATCGCAACACTGTAGCAAACATTTTTTAATCAAAATAAAATCAAGAAATACTTCTAGTTATATGATTAAATAGTGATGACTTTAAGCTATAATTGAAAATATGAACATTAGCAACGGTGGATACGGATGGTAGGTAGATTGACGCTTGGATACGGAATTTCGGCATCAGTTTAATGTCGTTCACGTGAGGATAAACTTAATTTAGGCGATGCGACGAATGCTCAAAATTTCACTCGAAGATCTAGTTTTTATTATTCTGTTATGGCAATGTCAAAATTGAAAGTAGCAATGCGTATTTGCCAAAAATGTGTAAAATGAATATGCAGCAGGTCCGACGTAAATGTCCCTGAAATTCGGTAATCGTTCCATAATTTAAACAATATGAACATTAGGAACCGTGGATACGGACGGTAGGTAGATTGACGCTTGGATACGGAGTTTCGGCATCATTTTCGTTTCGTTCACGTGAGGATGAACCTAGTTTAGGCAACGCATTGAATGTCTCAAAATTTCACTCGAAGATCTAGTTTTTATTATTCTGTTATGACAATGCCAAAAATGAAAGTGACAATGCGTATTTGCCAAAAAAGCGTAAAATGAATATTCCGTAGGTCCGACGTAAATGTCCCTGAAAGTCGGTAACTCTTCCATAATTTAAGCAAGAACTACTAAAATAGTACCGAATTACTACAATTTTGGCAAATATCGCAACACTGTAGCAAACATTTTTTAATCAAAATAAAATCAAGAGATGCTTCTAGTTAAATGATTAAATAGTGATGACTTTAAGCTATAATTGAAAATAGCACTTTAGGTACTCTTAACTTGGTCAACGTTCAAATTTACGTTAAAACCTATAAAAATATTATTATATTCTTAAAACTACATATTGTAAATCTAAGATTTACGTCTTATACACATTGTCCGTTGACAACTGTTCATTATTATTCCTTATTCAGTTATGTAAGCCAAATGCAATATGCCCGACGATTAGATCGAACCAAAAACTTCAACAGCTCGGTTCAGCCGAGCACGACGAGAGACAGTCAACTTCACGTAGGACTAATCTGGACCAAAGAAAAACTAACGTTTACGCGTTGGTAATCAAGTCATCCATATTCGTGGCAAAATTCATTTGTGAAAATGGTTGTGTCCCCGGAATTACATCTTCCCGACGACTCGGAACTAAATGTCGAAGAAGTTAATCTTCCTTACCCCGTACTGCACGGGGCTTCTGTGTATGTTGGAAAATATTGCGAAAATAATAACTTAGTGAGTAATCTAATAATTTCTCAAATATCGTTGGACGCTTCAGCGACTGACTTTTATTTGATAACATTATTATGTAATGTTTCACGACATTTCTCCCATAACAACCATATCTGTAATTATTTTGACATGGGTCATGTGCTTGGATTATTTTAAATCCTGCCATAGATGACAGCCTTATAATATCTGGAAAAATACAATTTGATGGATTTCTTATACAACTGTACATTATACACTGGTCATTTCACTTAGGAATACTTGCAATGTCGCCAAGAAGAGAAAGATCCAAGGCGTTGCTTGCAAGAAGGCAAGCAAGTGACAGCGTGTGCTTTGGAATTCTTTCGAAAACTGAAAAAGAATTGTATGGAAGAGTTCAATCAGTATGTTGACTGTTTAGAGGGCTCCCACACTGAAATGCGCTTTTCAAAGTAAGTTGCTCAATGTTTCATCTCTTCACTCTTCCTGTATAAATGAGTCGGTCATATGTTTTCACATGTATAATTCTACATGAGATTCAACGATTCAAAGAATACTTGTTTTAATCTTGCTTGGGATTGAGTGATATGAATGAATTATATTTATAGATGCCGCCATATTCAAGCACCTTTGGATCAATGTATCCTCTCAAAGATGGGTATTGAACGTCCCCCGTTTGGATACTTCTGCGAACCAAAAGTACACAATTCAAGTAGACCAAAGCCACCAGAGAACCTGGAAGAATTTCCTGATAGACCTACAGCAAGGAACCCTAATACGCCGCTGCATCCTGCAAAGTTCAATTCACGTTACTTGTACCAATAATCAGCCACGTTTCAATGATAACAACGTGCTAGTACTTGTCTTAATATACATTCTGTACATTTATTATTACAATTGTCTATAGGATACGAGTGTAAAGCTTACAGTTACAGAATAAAATCATAAGAACACTCAACTTATCGGGATCTGACGCATGAAGGCAAGAATAGTTTGTGTATAATTAATATATGCTTCATATTTCGGTTATGAAAAAAAAGGGGGAAACTAAGGAAAAGGGATAAGGGTTGTTTGGAAAGATTGCACGTGGGAAACGATTAACGGGGATTGAAAAGTACGTCTAATAATCTTGGTTCAATTCGTCCGAATGTATATTACTTTGAACATAATGCCTGCTGTTCGAAATATATAGTTCGTACAAGTCTCTTTATAACGTTCATATAATACGCAAGACATGGAAGCATCGGAACTGTCGGTTACCAACACAATATTTCGGGTAATAATGTAATATTTTCTTTCAAAGCGTTATCGTGTAAAAGTAGATTTAGACTAGACAGCAGTAAATTGCATTCAGTATAGGTAACTATACATATTTTACCGTCGAAGCTTATTCACAGTGTACAATAACAAGTAATTTCTAATTACAGCAACTGTATCGGACGTATGTCCCAGCATACAGGACCTATGTAATTACTATTCCCCCCCACCCCCCCGTAATCGTCCGTTTTTCACGTCAAGACGTCTAAAGTATTTAGTCAATGGAAGAAACAGGATGTAATGTATAATACGAGAAGGCTTATCATTTTCTTTCACCTACAAACCGACGATCGAATAAAATTGTTAATGCGCCTGGCACATGTTGCGTAACGTACACATGTCGGCGTCTTACAACGTACGATGTATACAGGACAAAGTATGTACATATCCTTAATAAACATATTGTTCGTATGTACATAGAAACGATGGGTATGGTTTTTGAGGCACTCGGTATATTTCGGCATATTTGACCAGTTCAACCGTAACCATTTCTGCTCGAATATTTTTTACTCCGAGCTATCTCCCGATTTACACGATAAAAATGACAGTGCAGTTGATGCGAGGAAGTCACGGCACTCTACCCGTGTGTGTTCAAATTAGTATCTGATGTACGTTATTTCGTTTTGTTCATATCCTGTCAGATTTCCTTAATCCGTTCGTGAGCCGAAGGATAAGTCCTCATAATACTTAGTATAGGATCTACAAATCTCTGTTGTAGCGTTCTATTGTCTGTTAGCTCCACTTAATATCGTAACCGTTCCAGTTGGCATTTGGGGCCAAGTGTACTCGCCTTCCATTATAAAAAAATGTTACTACGCCACGGTACCCAGTTCTTGGTACACCACTCTGAAACACCGTAAATATCAGCAATGTAGGGTTTAATATAAAAGCGTAAACAGAAACTAGTATATGACTCAGCGATGATGAAACTGGCGTAGGTCGTAAGTATGAAACAATTAAATTTATAATTTATTTCGTTATGTAGAAGTGTAGCAAAGTGAATTAACGATTTACTTAACACTTTGATTGCCGCGGCGATGGTCACCGGTGACCGGCGCAAGAGATTTGACTGAAAATCCAAAATATTCGCAATGGGTAGCAATAATTATTTTATAAATGCGGTTATTGTTACAATAGTGATGCGATTCTTTGGTCGCCAACTCCTGCACATTATTTACATTTTGCATAATTCAGTCGAACGCTGTGGTATTCCATAGCATCACCGTTCTGATACCGCAATATACGTATGGCAGTCAAAGTGTTAATTTTCTTAAATTGCTAACGTTGGCTTTTTCAATTTTTTCGAATCATTGACCTAAGTTCATTCATCGTCACCAGCACATATTTCAAGAAGGTAATTATTACCCTAAAGTCGTCCATTAAACCAAGTTCCTTGGCAGTGTGTCTGTACGACTGTCGCGTGTGGTACGGTATCCGCACCGAGCCTGATGCGATAATGCTACCACTCTTTAATTCCAAGGGACTAACCACGGTCGACTGGTGATATACCTCATTAACGAATGATATATCATAGTTATCCTGAAAAAGCCACGTTTTTGTTACGTTCGTACGTTAGGTGTATGTTCATACAAGTCGAATGTAGATTACCTTTAGTAAGTAGGTAAGATTCATCTTTGTGAAAGGCACAATTTTATCATTAAGTTTGATAAACTTCAAATGCTTTTCAAAGAAGAGTCCACTGTAAAGTATCACACATACTTAAATCATGTTGATTTCGGAGAATTTTCTATGCGAGATATACTATTTATTGTATAGTACATACTTGCTGACTCCAATTTTACCGAACGTTCTCGTTCTTGATATTTCCGGTCGGATGCACGCTCTATTCTTTCGCTGCTCCGGCTGTCTTATCCAGTCATCCCAATATCTACAGCGCAAAAAGATTAGAAGCCATAACGAGTAATCTCCTTTAATGTTACGTCTTTATGAATTAGTATTCCCGACAGAAAGCATATTGTTGTTACATGTTCGATGGAACAATTAATTAAATCGACATAAGCACATAAATGTAGCTAAAATAATCCCGTCTGCGCAGTTTGCGCACACTGGCAGTATTCCAGTATGTTAGGTATATAACATATTGTGTTGCGTTAAAAAATTAGCGACAACGGACGTAACGTGCTTACGATTTCGGCCACTTAGGTGCAAGTTCCAACCATAATTCGCGGGTGAGCATCCAGCCTAAACCAGGAAAGAAATCTGTCCGGTACAATAAATGCGGTGCTTGTTCGTCCACCAGACCAGCTTTACCGTTATCGTTCCAAGCAGAAACGCACCATAGGGAACGATCGGACACGAGCAGAGGATAGGTACCCAAAAAGTACTCAAAGAAATCTGGGGCTATGTCCAAATCGTCTAAACGTGCGTTAGCAATAATTAAGACATCGCTCAGTTAAAAGTTACTGTTAAAAATGTATATGCTCCTTCTCTCCTTGACACAAGTTACGCGGCATAACGTTGAACATTTGAAAGGCAGTGCTATACGATTACGTATTTCATTCGAACACAGTGGAACTTTTAGAACATTTCTTGATAGCATGTGCTTTAGTATCATGATGATGCGTGACTTCTGTCAATATGTAAGACCGTATTGCTACAAAGAAGAACGAAAAAAGTTACCTTCGACGACAATCGCTGTGTCATATCCGAGCTCTAAAAATATTTGATTTAGCGCCCATCCGTAGTGACGTGCAATTTTGAAGTATCCTTTAAACTTTTTCTCCTTCGGTGGAATGTCTATGTCAGATTGATCGGGTTGCTAATTGTGCAGAACAAGATTTTTTAGACTAATTGCTATGCGGAGACGTGTTATGTAAAGGCGGTAACATTGTACCTTTATGTGTAAAACTTGGCCGCTATATTGTTGAATAACGCTTGCGGTTTGCTGATGATCGCAATCCTGAGAGACAACGATCGGGAACTGTTCTACGCTGGGTCTCAGTTTGATTAACTGATCCAGGCATCGCCGAACAGTGATGCGATTGCACGAAAACACCAGTACTGCAATTATGGGAGAACCATCTGGCAACGTTTTCTTCACCGGTGTATTCGGCCGACCCTCTGTCTGCTTGAGTGATATGGTAACATATTTTCAGATTATATGGCTTGGTAAATACATGATTATTCTGTTAGATAACATTCCCTTATAAGACTTATGCCTTTCTATTAGTTTAGATGCAGGATGCTCTGGTCTATTACATAAGGTAACCGAGTATTAATCCTTACAGAGATTGTTGTATCCTTTGCTGAGTTCTGTAGGTTCGGTACATTTTCCCAAGTGCCTTTGCCGTCAAAATTTTCTGGCACAGGATCTTTGTTATCACCATTGTTTTGTTCATAGTTCTTTAGACTATCTCGCTCTGCTTGAGCTGCATTCAGTTTTTCTATTTCTTCTGTAAATAACTTGCACTTGTATACGTTGTTTAAGTATTGAGGTGTGATAGATTATTATCTTTGTCTAAACATTGGCATAGTTGCGCACATGCAAAATAAAATTACTCACTTTTATGTCTTTTAATCTCTTCAATATCCTGCAGAAGATCCTGATTAATGGCAATCTGTTGCTTTACTCTCTTTTCCAATCTGCTAATTTGGTTTGATAGTTTATTCTGCGAATGTTAATATTAGAAAATATAATTATTATATAGCTTAGGTTAATGAGGAATGTACCGTTTATTTGGTACAACTAAAGATTTATAAGTTAAGTGGAAAATGTTATAGCATGTACCTTGTCGTGTTCCTTCCCTGTAGGTTGATCCAGAAATAAAAAGTAAGTAATAATACCCCATAAGGCAAGAGACCCAAAAATAATACCAATTGACCTGTTCCGCATGGCAGAACCAGGTGTCACCTCAACTGAAACATCATGTGTTTGCATCAGACATCAGATACTACTGCATACCGCATAAACCAAACTATTGTCACATTCAGCTATCGTAATCATCAGATATTTCAAATTTATACTCTGACTTATTACAAGTTGAATCACCACTAGTAGTCTTTGCACTTTATCATACACTCTATTATATAATTGAAATACACAACAAAATTTTCAAGTACATCAAAGTATGTGTAATTTTATGCCCAAGTATTGATGTAAGTACCTAAGCTTTGTACGTCAGAACACATTCACCGGCTCTATTTGTACACTATACAGAATATTTTCGAGTTACCAATACATAAGTAACGGGCAATAATCTCGAATTAGACAAAATTCTCGCTGAAACACCAAATCCTGTCTCTCTTTCCAAACGTGAAATTTCACTGATACGACTAACTATCGATGGAAATATTTTTCATCCTTCTAGCGAGTCACGTAGAACAACACGCGATTTCCCGTCGCCGATAAGCGACAACGACACGGGAAATAGTGATTTTATCATGTATTAATGCACTTCTGGTATAGGTTACTTACCATTCTGTTATCAAGTGCCGAAGTGTCCGCAGTGATCTCGTTCAAGTAATCATTTATTTATCGATCGAATCGAACGGGGCGAATCGTATTTACGTAACGCTCGCGAGCGATTGTCTCAGGCCCGTAGAAAATTCGGACAGTTCTTTCAGTTAAACTATTAATTTTTAGAGCAAACGTCAGCCTACTGTCAACGCGGCATGGAACTCAAACGTCCGTGCGTGTGTGTCGAATGGTGCTAACCAGAGGGAGGTGAGGGCAGGCGACTCCCCTACTTCTAACGAAAGACAGTGCATTCTCTAGCAAAATTCTCCAGGCGAGGGCTTTTCGAAGGGATTTTTACGTAACGACCGTCAATTCACATTTTCTTTCCAGCGAGCATGCCTCATAACTGGCTAAAGTCAGGAAAGTATTAACGGGAGGTTAAGGGACAGCAATGCTGACGGTATATTTGGAAAGGGTTAGCTTCTAAGTAATATTTCGGTATAGTGTTACATGCAGTTCGGGTGCTGTGGCGAAATTGGATCATACTTGTATAATATTGATTATTTGGGGTAAAATGTGGGCCCATTCGGTGGAATGGAGTTCAAGTTGTCATAACAGACGGACTTGCAGTTTCAAAATGCGCGCCGGTAAGTAAATCGTCACTTGTTTTACGTCGACCAATCAGAGCGTCTGGTGAGTAGGAAGAAGCAGTACAGTTCGGTACCCTGTGTCTAGTGCTCAGGCCGGAGGGAGACAAATTCATAGTTATTGTTGTGAGTATCTAAAATCAGCAAAATCGGAAACCATTGTCGTTGGCAGTTAACACGAGTTATCGTGACACGATCGTATGTACAGTCATAACGATTCAGCCCGTAATTTACTCACAATGCATCGTGGAGTTCTTTCCGTTGAACGACTGGCTTCGTTGGCAGGTAAAAATGGCATTTTCTCGATTTTTTTTACTAATGTAATTTGCCCAATGAAACCTATTATTCTATCACGTAGATAATTGTCATACACAATAAAGTGATGTAGTTTGATACGATATTTTGGAAAACTTTACGTTATTTCTTCGAATTTCGTGTAGCAGATTCGCTCCGGTCCACCGTAGTTCAACGGTCATTTTCTTCCCAAAAGATGTCGCTTTTCAATTTTCACAACGATGGACGAAGAAAAAATGGTTGCACGGTACGATCGACTGAGAAAATCTTTCGGAAATTTTTCTTGATATTTTGATTTAATATAATTATGATATAATATTTTATATAATTTTGATATACTTTTATTTTACTTTGAATATTTTTTAATGTGCATAGCTAGATATTAATTAATGTTCTGTATTCTTAGTGTGCGTTGACAAAATGCGCCTTTGGAGAATGCTTATTCGGAAGATAGAAATACTCGTATTATCCAACACCGATATGCAATACAGTTGACAGTTGTGTGAGTACTTTTTGACGTATATATATTCCATTCTACGATACATTACTTACACAAAGTAATTAATAAAACGTCTTTACTTGCTATTCATTTTTTTAATTAATCTTCTGTATTAATAGTGTGAACGGGAAATCAAGATGTACACTTGTAGAGCGTCGGTTTGGCAACTAGAAGGATCGTATATTATTAAAACACCCGTACGCAATGCAGTTAATCATAGTAAGTACTTTTTGTAATTTACACTTAACTTTGTGGCACATTTTCTACACAGATGAGTTACAAAAATATCGTTAGTTGCGATTATTTTTTGTTACGTGTATATCTGGTATATCCGTGTTTATTAATGAATGTTTTATATTAATAGCGTGCAATGGCAATGGAGGATTTGCATTTGGAGGATGTCGGTTCCTGTATTACTCAAACATCCGTATGTTACGCAGTTGATGTCAGTGAGTACCTTTTGAAATTTATACCTAATTTTGTAGCAGATTGTTGGCACAAAAGAATTAATAAGAAGCCGTTACTTGCTGTATATTAGTTCAGATTAATTGTTATGCTTTGCATTTCTGTATATTATGCATAGTCTATAAAAGCTGCTGCATAATTTTCTGCACCAATAGTAAAAGAGTTATCCTACCAAATATAATAACTAAACTCGCGTACAGTGACCCTTTTAATCAATCATCGCAAGTACAACGTAAATATTTCTTCCAATATTATTTCGTGGTATTATTATGCTTTGCATTTTTGTATATTATGTATAGTCTATAAAAGCTGCTGCATAATTTTCTGCACCAATAGTAAAAGAATTATCCTACGAAATATAATAACTAAACTCGCGTACAGTGATCCTTTTAATTAATCATCGCAAGTATAACGTAAATATTTCTTCCAATATTATTTCGCGGTATTATTATGCTTTGCATTTCTGTGTATTATGTATAGTCTATAAAAGCTGCTGCATAATTTTCTGCACCAATAGTAAAAGAATTATCCTACGAAATATAATAACAAAACTCGCGTACAGTGACCCTTTTAATCAATCATCGCAAGTACAACGTAAATATTTCTTCCAATATTATTTCGTGGTATTATTATGCTTTGCATTTCTGTATATTATGTATAGTCTATAAAAGCTGCTGCATAATTTTATGCACAAATAGTAAAAGGATTATCCTACGAAATGTAATAACTAAACTCGCGTACAATGACCCTTTTAATCAATCATCGCAAGTACAACGTAAATATTTCTTCCAATATTATTTCGTGGTATTATTATGCTTTGCATTTCTGTATATTATGTATAGTCTATAAAAGCTGCTGCATAATTTTCTGCACCAATAGTAAAAGAATTATCCTACGAAATGTAATAACTAAACTCGCGTACAGTGACCCTTTTAATCAATCATCGCAAGTATAACGTAAATATTTCTTCCAATATTATTTCGTGGTATTAGTAACCTGATTTTGAAAACGATATCTGTGTTTGTACAGCTGCATATCGATTTTATCGTGAAGTGTGTAGACATTTGACTGTAAAATCTTCCATCGTTTGTTGGCGTTTGTTAATTTTGAGTCCCTAGATCTGTCCGTGCAGGTGGAAGACGTAAAATTCTGAGTTATTTTTTCAACAAATAAATCCTTTAAGCTCGAGTCATTTTTAGTTTCATCTTTCTTTTCTATTCTTCTGGTACTTGCACATGCAATCAAAAAAACTTTCAAAAATAAACTTCCAAACGAACATTTCCTCCACTAAAGTAAATAGTAAAATTCTGCATTATTATCGTATATCTGTTTTGGTAATTAACTAAAGTCACAAATATTCTACACAATTAATTATTTTCGTACGTTTATATTAGAAATAGACGCTTGCACAAGATTTTTTCTTACCGAATATTACCAATGTCGCAAATAAAAACACTGCAGTTGGAATATCTGCTTGTGGTAGCAACGTAGAAAACAATTTCGCTATTGCTGGTCCTTCGGATAAAATCATTCCTTTCATCGTATCAATCAGCCATGGTAGATATAAGTGATGCCGAGTATAGCTGTAGCCAATAATCACTAGCGCTGTTGTTACGCACCCTGTGGCCAGACTCGTTGCAAGAATGTCAACTTTTAAATCTGGGAAATTGTACTCTGTTATTGGATAATCGTCGCCAATAATAACTATATTGGATGACCATCACATAACGTAATGCAACCACAGAAAAGTTTTCGTCTTTTTTTTCTCATGTACAATAATTGATTCTTTTATTAAGCTCTTCGCTCTCGCTGCTTCTCGTCATTGAAATAACAGACGTATTTTTATAATCAGTCTGACGAACCTTATTATATATTTTCTATTGTATAATTTAATGGTTTTCCAAATTGAATAAAAATACATATACTAAATTGGGCTCTCATAAAAATATCAGTAATGAACTAACATAAAAGCATATTATGGCATATGTACACAATATACACAATATGTCATATTATTCATAGATTGAATATACAAACTGTTCATAGACGTTAAACTTTTCTGTGATCCTAACAAAAACGTGGGTTCCAAAGATTGTTGTGAGACCATCGATTTTTTTACCGTAATTCCGTCCGAAAAGCGTGAAGAAAAGGTTAGTGGAACTTTCCAGGTTGACAGAACTTAGCCAATTCGTGGTAACGGCTATTACGGCCAGCCAAATGAGTGAAATTTTCTACATAAAATGAGAACAAATCAAATTTCTGACACAAAGCTTTAAACTTTATTGTATTTTCTTTGGGATTCTTACTTTTGACGTTCTAGTACGATTTTTCGTTTCTTCCAATATTTTCTCAGCCTCTTTATTTTCCGATTTACTTGACATCGACGGGCGAAATTGGGGGAGAAATTTGAACATTGTTTGTTTCAGTTAAAACGTTCAAGTTACGAAAATACGAACTTTCCGTGCAAATTTCATTAATTGCGGATAAAGTTTTTCGCGGTTTACCGTTCGTTCAGCGTTTATTCGCAGTGTGTTAATGAGAAGTTAATATATTCTTGGCGAACACATTATTCTACGATCTTAGACAACTTCGCTGTTGTGGGTTCTTTGTTTTCAGCATACCAATTAAGGTGTGATAGTGCTGATTTTAATATAAAGGTGAAACATGATACACATTGTAATGATGACATGCAACTGTTACTTTTTTATAAGATGTCGTAATGTCGTAGCAACTTTTACCTGCACATCAATTAACGCCTCATACCATTCTATCTGTCTTGCGCCTAACGACGATTTGTTCGCAAAATTTCTATGGCTTCTGTAATGATAGAAATACAAACTTTTCGAACAAAAATTTTCCACAAGAGAAAAATTAAAATACAGACGCCAGATCGAAGAGCACCGTTGTATATTTTAATTACCATGTACAGTAAGTGTGAAAATATCGTATTGCAAATAAATACTATCGAAGAAGTTATAGAGGTTATCTATTGCGTCGCTTGTCGATGAAAGAGACAGAAAACTTGCAACCAGTTATGAACCATAAAAGCTGCCAGTGCGATGTTGTTCGGTTTTATTCGGAGTCCATCCAGAAAAAGGCTCATAAAAAATACGATAATCTCCGTGACGAAAATGCACAGTTGCATCAGCAGCCACGGCGTGTGTAGAATTGGATATTTCTATGAATAAGAACACGCACCGAAAATAGTTTCTTTTGAAAGGCAAATTCTTTAGAATGATACTTACCGTGATAGCACCCAACGTTATCAGGGCATAGTGTTCAATTGCAAGAATCGAACTCATTAATTTAAGGTCCCTTCTCACATTCAGTAGAACTGTCACATTGTTTGTTAATGCGTTAGAGTCAAGGAATAGGTTATCGGAATTTAGAATGCGATATAAGTACTTGATAAGTTATAGTAATGGGTTAGAGCTTTAAGGACTGAAGTTCCTACCTACGTCGTTGTTTCTGCATCGTGATGGGCGTTTACTCGACATTTTATAATTCATCGTGTTAACGATGTCGAATAGGGTAACTACCTAACAAATAATTAATTGAATGATCAGTGTTAATCGTTCCTGTTAAAACACGATATGAGGAATATACAATAAACGTGTTCTGTATATTGAGGAAAAAATCATTATCTGGCTACAAAAATAAAAAAAGACAATACAATTTTTAAGTAATTTACTTCTTATAACGTTTTGTTTGCGAAATTAATGGTAGATTAAAAGAAACTCCCGAATTAAATAGGGTTAAATTTCACTTGGAAATATGTTTGGCGGTATGAAAGTTAAGTGACTAAAATGATTAGCGACTATTACGATGGACTAACGATCCCAATCAGGCCCAATATGAACACGTACGTCGGACTTCCCATTATGTAGTGATCACATAATTTGCAAGCCATTTGTGCGACTGCCTGAAATCGGTGGAAATGTATATATAACATTAGTATATGGTTAGGTATGATTAAACCTAAAATGAATCTTATAACAAATAAAGCTAACTGATCCGCCTACTGCCAATTTTCTGACGACTTCTCATTTTCTCGTATGGTGCACTGTCTGGTTTCAATTATTTTTTGTTCAATTAATAAATAAACGATTTCACGAAGCGTATGCAAAAAATGTCGATGCATTCTTTCGAAATAATTATTACAGAACACAAAAAAATGTGTAATTGGATTTTGAGGTTTCGTTATTCATTTTTCAAAATTGGTTACCGATTTATTCATGTTGCACGTTTGAAACTTTAAGTCGCGTCGATCGTACCGAGTACTTTCAAATCAACATTAAAAGGAACTGCGTTATCAATTATTTTCGAGATGTACATGTTGCATAATTCGTTTGAGATTATCTTACCAAACCCTTATTCTTCGCCGGGAATTCTCCACATGTCAGTTTAGATCCTCTATATTTTCTGACCATTTTTACTGTTGCGATTAGTTTACGTGAATTCAAGAATTTTTATAGTTTTTTCTGCCGAAGGAGTGAAAACAAAGGTTTTGGGATTTGAGTCGAAAATAGGTTAGTGAATACGGCTTTATGTTCAAGGCGTTAAACTCGAGGTTATCGATATCTGTGGCTGCAACAGGAATGAATCATCCGAAAATTTACAAGTCGCGTTGTCAAATTGGACAGTAATAATATTTTTCAGTAACTACCTTGTTGTCATTCCTGTTGTTCATTTCGTGCCGAGGTACTACAACTAACCTTTTATTTAGACAATCTAGAGAGGAACTACATTTACGATGAACAGATTTTTCGTTCAAACGCATAACGTTCACGATCGATGCTATGACAAAACAAAGTCAACGTATGAAGGGGATCATTCGTTACTAGTAAGTTAATTAAAAAAATACTAAAAAAGACTTGCAGAATTCAGTAGAATTTGATATATACGAAAAAAGTACTTTCGATCATGAATATTTCATACATAGAAATTCCTTATTGACAGAGTTAATAGAACGACGAGTTGTTTTATAAACGTAGATTCTAAATTATCTACTTCCCAATAATATATTTAGTACCGCACACAGTTAAAGTCCATATAGTTTAAACCACGTACTGTTAACATTTTTTGACCCTTACGAAAATTTATTTCGGAATCAATGCAAAGGACACGGATCCAAGATTCTGTTCGAAGGAAGCAAGAACAAATTGTCTCGACGAATTGATCACAAAAGCGAGGCGCGAGAAGTCGCCAAGAAAAAAATGGAAAATTTCACATGAAACTGCAGTTTACCGTGCGATCCAATCTTATTTCCTGGCAGCGTGTATTTTGGGACTAAGTTATTACGGCATTCGCAACGGGAAGACGGAATTTAGTGTGCTTAAAAATGGAAAAACCGTTTATGGTTCCGTACCGAGCATGACAGTGGTTACATTTGGCATAGGATATTCAGTGCCATATTCAATTGTGCTGTCTGTGACAGCCTGTTTGCTGCTTTATTCTCTTTTATCGGTGAGAAATCGTCTTCTCTTAGTATTACAATTAATCAAATTGCCTTAGAATTTACTTAACCCTTAAATGTGTCAGGTAGAAGAATCTTTATAAACCTAATGATTTGATTTCTAAAACGTAATTTGCAAACATGTACGTCCATCTGGCGAAGATAAAGTTATGTGTACATATTGGTCGCATTAGTCAAAGTTGAAAAATTATTTTCTTATATAATAGTAAATCATTTTTTTTCGTACTTCTATATGTATTATGTTATGAAAATGTGCTTTCAATCATTCATTTTGTATTATGTTAAAGAAAGACTCATAGTGAATTTTATTATTGGCAATGTTTTGATACATAAGAGTAGGCGATCTAAAAGTCAACTTATAATTGAACATCTTAACTTGCATACAAATTGTACTATTTGGCAGAAGAACAATAGAAAGAATTTTACGCGTAAGTTATCAAATGGAAAAAAATATTAACATGCGAATTGATTGCTGCGGTTACGCTACAAGATACATTC
Source organism: Cryptocheilus praepositus (assembly GCA_033815515.1). Classification (NCBI taxonomy): domain Eukaryota; kingdom Metazoa; phylum Arthropoda; class Insecta; order Hymenoptera; family Pompilidae; genus Cryptocheilus; species Cryptocheilus praepositus. The sequence goes on along the minus strand of JAWWQZ010000220.1, from coordinate 334,211 downwards.
AAGGGTTAAAGTTGCATACAAACTTTATTTCGAACCGTACGTAAAACACTTCCGCGAATAATTTGTCGGATATTCCATATTTGTACGATTTAGATCATGTTTAAACGGAGTATAAGCTAACTACTGTTCTTGTGATGGTCGTTATAGGAAAAACCGAGGTTGAGCCTTCCTTTAATAATCCTTTATTTAATTGACTTGGCGTGTGACGTCGGAGATGCTATGGTAGCCATTTGTCTCTACTTTACAAACTTTCGGCTGTTAACAGCGTTATTTTACACAGCTGCCACCGCCTTAACAGTTTGTACGTTTTTTGTCGTCCAAACGTTTTCGACGATTACCTACCATTAATGAATCTACATCTATGCCATTCAACTATGAACATTGTACATTTCCTTTCAGTGGTCGAAATATGGGTATGGCTAGGAGTGTACCGGCATTACGAGAACAGAATATTTAAGTGAAGCATGGTAATAAACACCGCGAAGATAAGATTATCGTTTACGAGGGAGGCGCTTTGTTATTTTTATTCTTCCTTGTTTACGCTATCTACATATTTTGAATAAAATGAATCTGCTCTGCCGGTCCGTAATGACTTCTACGTCGTGATGACTGAAGGTGGCTTCGGTCCCGTTTGTGGATATTCGGAGTAGACGTTTGGGCAATCGAGATCGGCAGTTGAACATTTTGATTCTGACTCGAACATTCGTACTCCAGTACAATTCTCTGCTCTGTAGGAATACAAAAGTTACTTTTATCTTTTATAATAATTCGAACCAGTACCGTAGGAAATCGAAATGTGATGACAACCTCGGACAATATTCGGTTAAGACTTGTTTAAGTAAATATTGTTCATCGAGTAACGGGTGTATTTCCATGTCTGATAGTTGACGGATGAAAAATCCCAAAAATGCCTGACACGGGACATTCGTGGCTACGATTCCGTTTTCTGGGTCAATTGTTGTCAATGTGTCCAGCGTGCAATTTTCGTTCTTACTGCAATCGTTACGAAACTTTAAACAACTCAAAGTCGCGCTCACAAGCAGCTCGCTTACTCACGTGCAAAGAAATTTTCTTATACGATTCAAGTCGCAGAACGAATTCGGACGTAGCGTTATTCCCGGAGTGTTCCATAGCAAATAAATTTTCGTCGCAGCCTCTAAGACTTCTTCATTGAATTCATTCACGGCACTAAATAACTGTGACCTAAAGACGGTTATAAACAATTCGTAAGCTATTATTAAATATTTAGTTCGTATATTGCGTACTTACCGATAGAAAAGTTTCTCCATTGACACATCGATGCTTCGAATATTTCGATTTCCGCTGAGCAATTTTTCCATCGCATCATTTTCCGTTCCAGATTCCGTACTGTACTTTATCCTACCTAAAAGATTCTTCGCTTTGTCATTACCGTCGCCTAACAATCGAATTATGATTGCGTTGAAACGATACACTCTGGGATTGTGTCTCATTACGTTTATCAGATAGACCTATATACGAACGACGCAATATATAACATTGTTGAATACAGATTATCCCACCGATCACGGTACAATCGAAATAAATCCGGTACAATATAATACCATTTTTTATATAACATTTAGTTTTCAGTCAAATGTCAAGAAATAGCTGTTAAAGGCAAGGATTATTACAAAATACTAAGACGTGAAAACATAAAATATGTTGATAAAAATATATTCAATTGGCCTTAGCAATTTTCTCGATAACAAAATTTCGTATAAAATATTCTTACTCCACGTTTCAGGTTTAATTTTTCAAAAGAACTTAGAACCCTTTCGATTGTACCACGCGTATAACACCTTGTGTTCTGTCATTAGCTATCTTGCTAAGTAGTGATTAATTACATCTAGATCAGGATTCTGCCTGGCTGCCGACTCTATATAGCAAAGATCCATCGTCGACCACGTTCGATTTTCGTTCTTAACGAAGTAGATCCTCGGCGGTCCAATGTACAACGATCCTTCCACATTTCTGTCACATTAGAATCACCAATTATCATGATTGCATCAGTAACGTAGCTCACGCCGGTAGAAAAGAGAACTGTACGTCATAACAGAACTATACGAAATCATGTGAATAACGCTCTCGTATAAACATGGAGTTGACACAACAGCGACTAGCCAGAAAGCAGCAAAAAATAACACATTCCGTTAATTTAGATTCAGATATCGTAACGATTTCCGCGTTTTGCCTGCCAACACATGTTCAGCATCGCAAATATTTGCAATTGATGTTCATATCCGTTCTGTTAATGCGGAATTCTTCCCACACGTACTGCCACCTGTTGTCGTCCGTAATTGGCAGATAAAAAGCCGCCGCGACGAAGACGAAGAGTATGAGAGCCGTGAGTACGAGGCACGCTGCCAAGAATGCGAAGAAAAGGTGAGATGGCCACCTTTCCAATTGATTGGCTACACCCTTCGCGACCGCGCTGTCGCGGTGTATGCCTGGAAACGCATTGTACCGGCCACTTTTGTTCTTCGGACGCAATAGAAGCTCGTCGTCGTCGGGGGGGTCCGAGAACACTGCGCGAATGAGGAAAACTCGTTTAGCAACAATGCGCCGGAACAGGAAGTCGAATTGATAGCGTTCACGCTTAAGGGGTTATGCCTACTTGGGATCGGCGAAATGACATGATTTTCAAGATTTTTTTTTTGCCATTTTAGTGAGCACTAATTAAAATTCGCAAAATACTACCAAATAGTACGTATTTAGTGGTACTTGTATACATTTTTTTTATAAGAAAATATTAAAAAATGGAGGAAATATAGCTCTTCTCCTAGAGCTTTCGTTTATTTTCATCACTTGCAGTGACCACGATTTCTCAAAAACTACTTCACCGATCGGACTCTAATTTTATATACTTATTTGTCATTACAATAGGCAGGGCCTGAACGAATAATTTTTTATTTCGGTAATAAAAAAAGAAGTTACAACATATAAACGATAGTTAGACCATCTCAAAAGACGGATTTTTTCGTAAAATAGCTGCCATTCTTGTAAAAATTAAAATTTTTCCAAATCGTTCCCTGCCTATTGATTGATATTTTGAGAAATCGTGGTCACCGCAACCGTATGTTTTAAAAAACACAGTTTCGAGATAATCGCGTTTAACACGTTGACTGCCACGCGTATTTTACTATATTAAAATCGCAACGGGATGAAGTACTACAGAATATGATTGGATTGTGCAAAATGAAAATAATGCGAAGGTATCGGAGACCAAAGAATTGAATCACTATTTAATTTTAATTGCATTTTCAAAATTATAAATGCGACCGATTGGGTATTTTATGAATTTTTCGTGAGACTTTTTGCGCCGGTCACCGATGACCACCATGGCAGTCAAAGTGTTAAAGTTTCAAGCTCTTTACTAATCATACAAAGTAGCGCTCCAGATAAACGCTTATAATTTTTGAACGTGTGCTCCGATTCTTATGTACTTTTGAGGAAATATTCTTAAAATGATGTACATTAAGAAAATGCAATAAAAAAAGTCGATTTTTTTCACCAACCCAAGTACGCATAACCTCTTAAAGCAGGGTAAAGGGTCCCCGTTTAAAACTGCAGCGGTTGACCGTATACGTCACACGACGCGCGAACCCTTAAAATAGCGTTCTCTCGCAAACGAAACTATTCGCAACAGGCTTATCGTGAACATCGGATTTGTTTGCCCAAAGCGCAACCGCTCGGTGCCAAGATCTATAAAAATGTCTACGCCACTCCGTGTACGCGTTCTACAATGACGTTAATCGGCGCAGATTGAGGTCAGGTTATATCCATTGGCGAAAAGTGGAAGCGTCGGGGTTAAGCGTTGGGCTGCTTTACGTTTATTTATTTATTTTTTTCGTTGGAGAGGGAGGCTGTTCGGGTTCGGCGCTGTACTCACCCCTAAGCGTCGGCATTCTGTCGTCTCTGGCGCACGTCTGCATCGGCTTTCCTCTCTTCGCTGACAGCTCAGGCTATTGGTAACGCTCGCCAACTCAGCATTTCGCAAGAATCGGCCGCATTTAAATCTTCCGTCGGCGAGTCGGTGCGTCGAAATTGAAAACGCCACCGCGCGCGTCACGTTCCTCCGCGTCGGACGGTCTCGTCACAGGCATATTGTCCGTTTCTGGCCCGACAACTCGCCGTCCCGCTTTCCGCTATCGCGCGATCTCCGCACCGTCCGTCGCCGGAAAGACGTTTGCGTCGTTGAAAAGCGGGGCTGCGTTTGTTCTGCGGTCCCCTTCGTTTTTTCGACTTCGGTCGCGCAAATCGGCAAGGCGGACGATAGCCAATCGCGATCCCCGCGGGCGGAAAAAAATATTTTTACGGCAATGACGCGCTGCGCGGAGCTGGTTATCGAATTTATCGCGTCGCGTCGATTCACTGTCGCGGAAGGTTCGCGATTCTAGACTGTCAGTGGATGCAGGTTTTGCCGGGCCGGGATTGTTGACAGATTAGTTTGTCGCGTTTGGCAAGTCGTGAGACCACGTGTGGCGTCGTCGATTCAGACATGTAAACTCATCTATAAATAGTAGTATCTAATGTTTGTCTTCGGAAAGTTGTAACTATGAGTTGCTCATGATAAAGTATATTTATAGATGTCGCATTGACGGTGAAAGCATGAGAAAGAATGCGCTTTTTTTATGTTTGAAATGTGGACTTTATTTGAGCCGTTTATTTTGCAAGTGACCTAACTCCGTTTTTCAATATTTTCCGGTTACCATGGTTACATATACAAATTCATGTTATTTATCAGTAAATATTACTTATCTCGATTTAAAGGTAAATGGAATTAGGCCACTTTCAAAATAAACAGCTCATTTGTTAATTCGAAATGTTGTGGGAGCTCACGGGTTTCCTTCTGGGCAAATAATAAAAGTACGGGCCCGCGGCAGAGGTAGTCCTAGGGAAAATTTTTGCCATGAAATTAAAACCAGAATACTCTTGAGAATCGAATCCGCGTGGTTCCAAAATATATTAAATTAACAAATAAAGGCCACGTTCCAACTATAAAAAGGCGTATAATTGTCAATACTTGAAGAAGGTGAAAAGGGGAAAAAATTAATATTGCATGAGGTCAGAGTTCAGATTATGCGTAACGTCACTACTGATATAATAATTCATTACTGATGGAAGCGTCATCACTCTTTTTCTTTGCGATTCAATACGTAGTATACGTACGCTATTTTGGGCGATTTATTGTAGGCTGTAAGTTTAGGACCACTATTCAAGAAGAAAATAATAAACGATTGCGCGGATATTTAGAGAAGCAGGATGGCGTAAACCGGTAGTTTCATTACAAAACATTAAAACCGTATTGATCTGACACTGATAGAAGGACGTTGTGTTAAAACAATTCTTATTTCATTGCGTCATAAAATAGAAGATACAGTCAGTCCTAAATTTATGCCCGACTTTCATTATAATATATAGAGCGCTAAGTGCAGAGGGCAATGAGTTTATAGCCAGGTCAGGTTTCGAGTTGTCTTTATTACAAATAGCATCGTCATAAATTATGCCTAGAAATCACGATGGCAGGTATTATTCCGTTTCGTGTGAAGTAGAAGACGGATCGTCGACGCGAGACGCAGTCTTCGGGAAAAGTTTTCTATGTTTAGCCATTTCAACGATAAAATTGCTTCACAATATACGGCTTTCTCGTCTTTGTCGTCCTGCGATTCATTGAAGGGAATGACTACTCATATGTGCGGTTGAAACACGTCGCTTCATATGTGTTATATACAAATATCGAGGCTAACACGTATACGCTATAATATCTTGGAAAGCAATAAATATCGGTAGTGCTAATTGTCGTACGACTGGACGCTGTGCGTATGTTGCTAGACTCTGACGGGGAGAAACAAATATTTTTTAATATTCTGACGAAAACGAAGAGGGAAAAGAAACGATAGTGTGAGCAATGAAGCAAGTGTACGCAAGCGTCTGACTATTTCTCGTCTTACAAATATAATTAGGCCGCCGCTAATTAACATGTTTGTTTTTCAAAGTCTCCGTTTCACCGGTCATGCAGGCTCGAATTCCTACATTTTCTATCCTTTCTTTCTCACTTTCTCTCTTTATTGACGATTGACAAACAGTTCGTGTCAGCAAATTCGGAGAATTCTTCAAGCGCTGAAAGATCAGAAAATTCGGAAATTTCGACACTGGATGTGTGCTAAGGTTAAGCACGACATACGGTGAATGTTATCGGTGAGACTGCTTTACTTTACTGAAAAATGCATCGTCTATATTTTTCTTTTTCTTTTTTCTTTGTTCTTTTTTTACTCAATTGCATTTTGGCACGGATGATTTAAGACGATAAGGAACTCAGTGCACTAAAGGTTTCAAACGATAGCATCCGAAGCCCTCGTTATTACGATTATTCCTACGATTGTTTCTATCATCTGGAAGGCACTTGAACGTTCGCACGTCGACAAATCTTATACACTCTCAAACATTTTCCTTCGCCGTCGCACATGGAACCATTTTCACGAGAAACCGACCCGCGGAATCACGTGGTGATCAATTCGTTTTCAATCTATAAGTAACGCTCTCCTGACCAACAAAGACCTATCCAACATTCGAAGGCACTTTGACTCCTTAAAAAGCGTAAAAAATTATTTCGACATCGAGGCACAATATTTTTCTTACGTCAATCTTCATCGATTTCTACCTGCATTCGCTAAATCAGTCCGTCCACAGTCAATAGAACATTTGCCAGGCACCACTTCGATATTCTAACAAGGCGAGAACACACTAGACACTCACACGAGGAACTTTCCATTCTTCTTCGCATAAAGCATCATTTCCATTTAGGTATCATTTCTTAAAGATTTCAAGTTCGTTCAGACAGTGGTGTAGGGCACCGTCTGTCTACCGATGATCGGAGTCGCCGAGTTTTTAACGGAAGCGTCAGCGATGAAGTTTTTCGCAGATCCGTCGCTCTCTGATGAGCTGCTTCCCCGGTTGTGCCTGGTTAAAGTCTGATTAACATCCTGCAACTGTGCGTGCTCGTAGCTTCTTCTGTTCCGAGCGGAAGCATCGGGTACCGGCAGCGTCCGTCTGACAATCTCCGGACTAGAATTCGACTGGTTACCTTCGTAAAAGCCGGATTCCGGCGAGAGGTCAGAAAACGGTGACCTCGCGCATTCTGTTGGACCTCTGATCATGCGTTCGGACTGCGTTTCGTTCATTCGCACCGCACTCGACTCGTTCGAACACGCGACGTTTCTCAACGGAGTTATTTCCGGAAGACTAGGAGACACTATTTTTGGTATTCTTTCGGTTCCTTGCGAAACCCTCTCGGCTTCTGCGTAACTGCTGCAGCCGTTCAGCCTTCGCCGCGGACGAAACTCGGGAGTTTCCTTCGAACCTTTGGCACACATGTTTCTCCTGACGAAACTGAGACGCTCCCTGCTGCCGGTGTGACGTCGCGTGCGAATTAAATTATCCGCTGTGCTGGCGTGAAAGTTTCGCCCACTGTCCGATCTGTCGAGAGCGAGAAGGATGAGTTTTCTCGAGCCGTTCAATGATCGTCGCTCGTCCTCGTAGTGAAACAGGGGACTCTTGAGATTTCGTTTCGACCCGTTCAGGGACCTGCGCTCTTCATCCAAAAGCGGGTACCTCAGACTTTTTCTGATGCTCGAACGCGTCTGTATTAACGGCTGATACTCTTCGACCTGGTTCGAGCTTTCCCGTGTAATTTCCTCGTACACGATTTCACGACTGTTCTTTATGATCTCCCGATTGACGGCTTCGGGTAATTGCTGAATGTCCGTCTCGTTCATCGCTTGGATCACGTCGAGATCCTGCACGTCGTTCACTTTGTACTGTCCGGTGTCTCGATTTTGGCCCGGAAGCATTTGATAATGGGGCACGTGTTCGGCGCAGTTGGTATCCCTGCATGCGTTCCGCAATTGAACGCTGCTTTCCTCCACGCTGTTGTCGCTCCTCACGCTGTCCATGTGAATCAAAGGGCGATTATGGCGACTTCCGGTTGTCGATGACTGTCGATGATAGCAGTGGACGCACTGACAATGAGGATGTGTGTCCAGAGAACTGTCCAGCATCAAGTCCTCGTCGACAACGAAACCTAGAAAGCAGTCTGCATCTTAGCCGATTCATTTTTTAACACGATTAAACGATCCTAGACGATGACCTCTGTATTCGTCAAACGTATCGATCAATTCCTTCAGTCGCTCTCTGACTTTCACGTTTAACTGCAACTTTTACTTGAAGATAGTTCATGACAAACTGGTACGGCGTTAACAACTTATAGCAGTTCGTAAATTGCAATGTTCCCCTTTGCCGGTCTGATTAAAACGTGTCCCGCTGATTAGTGGTTAATTGTCCCCGAAAATCGCATGCTTTCGTGTGGATCGAGACGCCAACAGGGATTCTCAGTTCGTTTTGTCGCTTGGCGCTTTTGATGCGTGGGAAACGTTGGTTCGGTCGGATTTGATTCTGAAGCGGGAATTCACAAGAACACAATGAACGGGTTTGACGAAGGAAGCGGACGAAAAATGATTCGTTGCCCTGGCGGTCTTCTTTGGACACGGAGATGATCCCATCGGCCGGTTCCCATTATATTCCCGGGCAATCGTCGATCGACGGAATGTCAATGTGAAGCCTTGGCGGCCCTTGGGATGAGTGTCCTTGAGGGACAAGGAACCCCGTGCCGTCGGGCTGGGCTAAGGTGTTCAGTATCACCGGGGCGGATTTTGGCTCGCTAGGAATTTTCCTCAGGCCTCCATCTATAGCCGGCACCAATAAGAGTCAGACAAGGGACAAAACCCATTGACGGAAGAGACATGCGCATAAGCAGACCAATGAAGGATTAGTTTGTTGGGATATTGACCTTTCCAATACTATCTGTGTGAAGTAAGTTGAAGCTTAAATGTTGCGGCTTAAACAGGGATTTTAGGATTAAAAGGTTATATGTCGGCAGAGGCACTAATAACAGTTGGACAGGAGGAAAAGCACGTTGATGGAAGAAACGCGCGCATAAGCGGATAGATAAAGGACGTAAAGCGTTAGGATAATGACCTTTTCAATAATGGCGTGTATGAGTTAAGCAGAATTTCAGACGAGGTATTTCAAATGAAAATACTGCCGTCAAGAGGTTATATGCCGGCAGAAGCGTCAATAAGAATCGTGCAAGGGATGAAACCCAATGATGGAAGAAACGTGAAAATTGATGGACGGAGGGTTCAATTTATTGGGATATTAACCTCTCTTTTTCTAATTCTTTAAATACGACTTTTAATATTTAAAAGTCAATTTTGCTGTCAGAAGCAATTACCAGCAAAATAATTTATAAGAGGAAGATAAGGATTGGAACTCATTGACGGAAAGGCGTGTAGATAAGCAGGCGGTTAAAGAACAGAAACGTTTACATATTAACCTTTCCAGTACTATCGCATGCTGACGTCTGTTAAACAAGATTAAGTAAATCGCAAATATTATAACTCAAAGAAAAATTGTCGTCCCGAAAGTTGACATATCTGCAAAAGTTCAGAAGCACTTCCAAGGTAAACGGGGTTATAGTTTAATAGTCTCCGAAAGCAGTAAGGCAAGGACAAACCCATTGACAGACACATACGAATGCACACAAAGAAGCGGCTTATCAAATACGGCGTTCAGTATGTCAAGGGTAGATTTTGGCATGCCAGGAATTTCCCGAGTATTTTCCGTTTACGGCTTTAACGGATTCCAAAAGTAGTCAGGCAAGGATAGTATCCATTGACGCATAGGCGAGCAGATATGCGAACTGTTGGATGGGAAAACGTGTAGGTAAGTGGGAGAACGAACAAAACGTCGTGCGTGTCAGTCAGTCGGTTGATATTGATTAGTTTGATTTGCGCGTACATCCCAATTAGCGTGCATGCCCGACCTTGCCGTAATTGCTACCGCGTTCTCTGCGACAAGCCGTTCACATCCTACGATCATTTTGGTAAATCTTTTTTATAATGCACTCTATTTCTTTTCGTCGAAGTTCTATCAATAGACGATATGCCACAATGACAGTGTGCCGATTGGAAATTATTTTCCATTTGGTACGGCGCTGCGTTGCGTACACTGATTCAAGGGCGTGTTAATGACTGTGCTAATTAGTGAACAGCGCTACTTTGATGTGTTAATTAAGACGGCGTGGGGTTTAATCCCTTCGACTCTGAACGATATATTATTTTCTCTCTGTCAATATTCTGCGGGAACATTTCTGGAATTATTCATAAAATTCTGGTTCTTGGTATTGTTTCGTATGACATACGAGATTATTTACAGAGCCGAAAGGATTGTCGACGGTTCAGTTGCGAGATAAATGCAGCGTATGCATTCTAAAAGGAAACAATCTCGATGCTCACCTGAACCTTGACGGATTTCGTCCTGTACCCTGTAGAATTCAGTAAGCTCCCTCCCGGAACACAAAGGCGTATCGACCTGCGTGGTGCTATTGAATAAAGAATAATCGACCTCGTATCCCTGCCTTTCCTTCGAGTACGTCACCATGGGCTCAAACCTGTGGCCCCACAATACTTCCTGCGGCAAATAGCTCGATCTCGCCTGCGTCGTTTGCCCGGTACTCTCGATCGTTCCCTCAAGTATAACGACGATCTCAAATCTCTCCGTCAACATGTCTTCCGCCGACATATTATAAAACGGCGACTCCTTGTTGATTTTGTGCACTATCGTCGTCGGCCAAATAAAGAACAAATTTCCGTTCTGACCGTCAGTGCCAACCTCGAGCTCCTGTTGATTTTGCGATAGTACCTCGCCCTCCTTCGTCGTCTTCGTTCTTATCACCTGCGCTCTGACTCCGGCGCCGATAATGTGACTCTTCCTCATGTCTCCCACGCGGAACATCAGACACAGCTCCCCGTCACGTTGGCAAATTACGGCGTTCCGCGAAAACAGCAGCGTCTGCGTCCGTTGCTTCGGCCTGCTCATCTTTGCAAAAACGATGCCCACCATGAACGCCTGTATCATGACGCCGGCTATGCTCTGAATGCACATCACGAAGATTGCCTCGGGACATTCCTCGGTGGTGGACCGACTGCCGTAGCCGATCGTGTGCTGAGTCTCGATGCTGAAGAGGAAGCAGCTCGTGAAAGAGAATATGTTGTATATGCAGGGCGTCCAATTGTTCTCCACTTGGAACGGGGGCAGATGACGTTCCTCGAAGTCACCGTGCGTGAAAGCAATAAGCCACCAGATCACGGCGAAGCCTAGCCACGAGAGGACGAAGCTCAGGGTGAAGCAGAGAAGTGTCCAACGCCACTGGGTGTCCACCAGGGTCGTGAAGATGTCCTGTAGGAAGCGCAGTGAACGACGGGGCATGCGAGACTGGAGAACGTTGCACTCGCCGTTCTTCAAAACGGCGCGGCGACGTAATTTTCGCGTCGGTCCTGCCCTGTACCGGCTCCTGGAACCAAAAAATTATATTAGTATTCTAGACAACTTGAGCATGAGCCGCGCGTCATGGATCAAAAGTTCGAACGCAGAATGGAGGAAGAAGAATCAATGGGAATAATTTAATTAATGATTTTCGAAGGAGCCAAGAAATTTGAGAAAGAAACCAATTAAACAAGTTTCACAAATGGGAATAATGAAACTTAAAGTAGAAATAAGAATAAATGTTTATAGGTGCATGTACGTGCAAATGGCTCCTGGAATAAACAATCATATTAGTATTTTAGACACCTTGAGCATGAGTCGCACGTCATGGATCAAAAGTTCGAACGCAGAATGGCGGAAAAAGACTCAATGGGAATAATTTAATTAACACTTTAACTGCCACGGTGGTCACCGGTGACCATACGCAATCAACGTGTTAACAATTTGCAATGAAGCCATGAATTTGTAAATGCAATTGATTAAACAGGTGCTTCAATATTTTGGAATAATATAACTTTCCGTTACGTTCATTTTGCACGATTTAATAAGCAATTTTATCACATCGCGGTTCTAACATAGCAAAATACGCTTGGCAGTCAACGTGTTAATGATTTTCGAAGGAGCCAAGGAATTTGAGAAAGAAACCGATTAAACAGGTTCCACAAATTGGAATAATAAACCTATATAATCTTTTATTTTTATTTTTATATGTGCAGGACGTACTGAAAACATCGCCCAATCTTTTTGAAACACTCTAACCACTAAACTCATAGTCTACTATAATTCAATTGAGGTACTAAATAATTAATCTATTATACAGTAGGCATTTGGCATTGTCGCATCATCACATTAATTCATTAAGCCAGCCATTAATAGTAAATAAATGAACTAGCCTCGGCGAGTGGAAACGAAATGACTTGATACTCGATGTTGAATATCAAGGAAGTGGCTCATTGATATTAATTTCAATTGTTTGATAATCCCCGTCGCGCGTAGGCAGAGAATTACGTCGAGCCGTGAACGGAAATAAGGTGCGAACGTTCTGAAGTCTCTCCCATCGATGGTGAATTGTAAAATGGGGCGGAGGGGGTTGTCTTATTAGCTATTTCAGGCTGTCATTGTGTATTACGGCGCAACAGGTTATGTCGCGGACGTACGTCAGGCAATATTTTTACAACAGATCCTTATGGAAGGAGTAATTATTTCTGGAGTTTACGGTGCGGACGTACACGATGCAAAAATGCATTGTGAAATCGTTCGACCAAGGTCCCACGCCACTGCGGTGCAACCTAGACTTTTGTGGATGGGTCATAAGTTATGCCGTGCGAGACAGATACAGATTTGAATAACAAATCTCGGGGATCTCGTTACTTGTCATAGGAAGATGTACGAGTCCATACTGATGTCCGCGTGCTGCGAGTTGTCGATACTGTTTCGAAAAGCGCGCTAACGATAATGAGGCGTTTGTCATGGGCTATTAACGCATGTACGATGAGTTGCACGTGCGGTGTTTCGAAAGTGCGTGGTGATGTATGATTTCATGATTCTACGTGATAACATCTTCGAAAACATTCGGTTAATTCTGCGGTGAAGAGTACCGATACAAATAATTAGGAAACTCGTTAATTGTTCATATTGTACACAGTGCCTCGCTGGACAAATAAAGCAGCATATGCATGCATGGAATATCTTTTTTGGAAATATACCATCTTCATGAGCTTCGCTTCATAGTACTAGTTCAGTTTCCCCTACCGAAAATGTCAAATAAATCTGCTCAATATTCTCGCGATTTCAAAACCAATTTCATATTTTTGGTAACCAATTTCTAACTTTAATTTCTGTAATCGACAAATGCGTTTTCATCACTGATTACAGATACAATCGATAATTCATTGGTCAATTCGAACGTGTGCATTCGTGTCACTGGGGCAGTGCGTTCTCCGAATAATCATTTGTTACTCACTATATTGAGGCTACCTCTCGCCTATTCTTGCCGTTCATCGGCGATTCAAAACATTGTCTCGTTGTCGCGTGCGGAATGTTGCCAATCGGTAGTGAAAGAAGAAAAACAGTGCTTTTTATCTCCGTCAACTGGCATTCGTCGATCATCCGCGTTTCGCAAGAAACAAGAATGTTATCTTATGCGCGTTGCAATCACAGCATTCGAAGAAGTAAACGATGAGCCGAACAGGATACATCTTAGTTCAGACACTCATATTAGAACTTTACATGAAATGTCCGTTCAAAGTTTTGACATGCGCGTTAAATGTCAGCCTACGCTTTCGTCACACTGCGTTTTGCTCATTACTAGCCGTAATCTCAAGCTATTATCTTAAATTCGCATTTGGTTATTATCAATGTATCGGGCAGGTCAATGCATTATACCGACGAACCGGTGAAGAAAACGATTAGAACGCGCTTCGAACGTAGAACTGGAAAATACGCTACTCACGACTGAACTCTTTGTATTGCCTATCACAGCTACACCGCATCGCCATATATCACACATCCGTGTTTACATTTCCCTCAAAACGCATGCGTCCCCACTGAACTTTGCTTAGTCTGAAAAATTCCCCCATAGCCTGACTCGACTGTTTAACACATTCTTGCGATTAATGGCCCGTATCGCGACACGGAGCGATAAAAGGCGCGTACGGCTCGAGCGGGAAATCATAAAGCAATCTACTCACGATGGATCTCTTCGCATTGTCCGTCATTGTTATACCACATATCCCTCGCAACGGACACAGCACACACAAGTTTCGCGAGCGAGCCCGCCTCACTCTGCACACTCCGCGCACTCAATGCACTCTCTGAACTCGCTCTGAAACGGTCACCGTGGCAGCTCGCTCGCCCCGAGTTTCCCATTTGTCATGGGACAGATATCCGCATTGTCTCGTAACCTTCGGATCGGGAGGCAGATAAAGGCCGCGAGCATCGTGGCGATCCCGTCCGCATCGGTATCAGTCAGAAGACTCACGATACACTTATCGCGCCTCCTATTTTCGTCCCGCGCTCCTTATGCAACCGATCGGGCGTGCGCGTAAAATCGCAAACTTTCGGCGAGCGCGAATGTTTGTCGGTTTAGCGCGGATCGTCGATTAATCGAATCGGCGCGCGAACCCACTGTGGCACACATCGTGCACACTCACTGTCCCCCGCCCCGGCATTATCGCCAAATGCCCGCGGCAAACGCCACGATAGACGGGCTGTTTTCCACGACCGTCTGCAAACGGGGCACAACGCACATTCGCAGATATTGCCATCCGCGCGACCGCCCGAACTGTGAGACACTCTCACGGCACGGTCTCCCTTCGGCCCGGCAAAAAGGAAGTCGCCATTTTGACTTTCGAACGATAACCGCGCGCGCCCGTTATCTCCGTCGATTTACTTGTCGCCGCACGCGTGGATCTCCCACGAATCTCCCACGAATCTTCTACGAATCTCTCACGAATTCATCGGCGACGTGTGTCAATGCAGGGCGATCGGTATTATTTACCTCGCGCGGTTCAATGGTTTACGACGGCGAGCGACGGAGGCTGAGTCCGGTTCATTTTCTAACGTGTCGCACGATACAGAGCCCAATTGTGGCTCTTAACCCTTTCACTGTGCTGAAGCGTCGTGTGTCGAGGTTGGGGCCTCGTTAAATTGTGCGTTCTGTTATTCTACGCGTCGTGATTAGATTGTCTTGGGTCTTGCGGGCTTTCCGTTCTCTCGCGTGTCTTGCTGGCAAGGATGAAAGTGAGAGCGAGTTCTTTTTGCCGCGTATGAACAATGAAGCGTTATTAATGTTTTCGAAACGGTTGTCCGTGATGCGCTTCGATGTATTGAAGGGGGGTTGAGTGTTGTTCAAGGATTAGGATAGTTGCCAGTGATCATCATCTTTAGAAAATCTTTTCAACCATTTGCATGTGAGAAATTGGAAGAAGGTGAAACAGTTGTTTACCGTCTATGAGCTATAGCCGAATAAAAATGAAAGTTCTGATCAAGTATAGGAATAGTAACAAGTATTCAAATTTCAGAGTGTTCTAATGCACGTCAATTCAATTATGGCAACTATCATTTTGTGAACCGGTTCACACTAAATAAGTTGTTAAGAAAAATCTGTTATACTATTTGCACGTAAAAAATCGTAAGAAACTAAAATACTTGTTTACTCTATGTAATGAGCTTAATAATAAATTAATATTAATATTAATAATAATAAAAACCGTAGTCTATGGTTTATCATGGAGTAAAAATGAAAACTCTAACAGAGTATAGAAGTACTAAGAAGTATTTAAATTTTAGTGTGTTTTGACAACGTCGGTCCAAATATGGCAACTATAATTTTGTTAACCGGTTAAAGTTCTTAAGAAAAATCTGTTATACTACTTGCACGTAAAAAATCGTAAGAAAATAAAGTACTTGTATACTCTATGCAATGAGCTTAATAATAAATTAATATTAATATTAATATTAATAATAAGAAGAATCATCGTCTATGTTTATAATGGATTAAAAATGAAAACTCTAATAGAGTATAGAAGTACTAAGACATATTTAAATTTTAATGTGTTTTGACAACGTCGGTCCAAATATCGCAACTATAATTTTGTTAACCGGTTCACACTCAATAAGTTCGGTTTAAGTTTAGAGTGCAAATAACAGATGGTGCAAAATTTTAGCCACAACCTTAATACGAAGCTAAGTTGACAGTTTGTTTTGAGGATTGGGTCAATGCCGATTACAGGATACTTTGGTTTGCGCGCCCAGGGTCCTTACGGCACGGACTGACATAAGTTATATTTGTCATTGGTATTTCCTGAGGATTTATGTTTGCCAACTTTTAGACCCCATAAAAGATTTTCATGTGACCTCGACTGAATCGTCATTAAGATATCGCCGGATCTAGACACGCCTCTTATCGTGCTTCGTCACGTCTCTCGATAACGAATAGGCGAGAACAAAGAAGTAGAATCTCGAACGACCCGGCAGATGTGCTTTGGGCAAGTAGAGTAAATAGAAGCGGAATAACACGTAATCTACTCAAGTATCGCACGGAGTTGATTCCTTATGCAGAGCGTCACTCAATTGTACTCTGTTTAACATGTACGTATCCGTTATCTGACATTTGCGAAAGCGATAAATTTCGTTACGTAATCGTACGGATTCGGAATTTTTCCACGCCCAGCGTGAAATTTTGAACACTTTTTCCCGTTGATTTCAGGTGTGTCGGGTAAAATTCTTTCAATCGGTCAAGGGGACGTCGTTTATCTACACATATCGTTGATATTTTATCGTCCGCGCGCGCTGTTCGTTTGCATCACCTTGTTTGTTGATTACCTTTCTATTAAACGCTCGGCAGGCGAGAAGCGGATAATCCTTCGTCATTCATCCTACACCTTATTTATTTGCATGTCGCTCGACGCACGCAGTGTGTAAATTTATCGCCGTTCAATTATTCGCTTCTTTCGAGAAATCAGGTGCAAACGTCGCTAAGCAAAGTACCGTTTAGTCACGCACATTAATCCGTCGCTAACGAGAAGTGAACATTGACGGCTGCCACGCGGAAAATTCTGCCGTCGAACGACTGCCCGCCCGATATTAGTTTATATTCCGCTAATCCGGTTGCACGGTGTCTGCATAATATGCAAATTCGCAGTATTGTATTACACGATAAAATTTACATAGTACACGCTGCATTTGTACGCCATTGCGATATTACATAATGCGACGTGTAATACTGCAACAGTAATGTTTGCATATTGTACTTGCAATACGTTCATGTAATACAATGTGCGCCAGAGAAGACATTCTGCAATTTCGTACGAACTATGCCTCAGTGCTTTGGTATGCGTGTAACATAGTAGGTAGAAATTACGGTACACAGAGTCTATATTTACGACGTTGACTTTACGGTGAATGTTTGCCAGTTCGACAGCGTCGAAATGTTATCGATTACGCCGCGCTAATTTATGGTTTCTGGTAAATGTTTTAATCGGTGTCGCCGGTTCTCTTTTTTTTTACCTGCTTCGTAGCGAAGGATTGGGACTTCGAGACACGTGGACGACTATCGGCGTGGACGATAGCGGCGGTAACAGATTTTGCTCGTCCCCGCAATCCGGCGAGGGCGACTTATCGTTCGGCCCTGGACTCTTCGAAATTCCTCCGTTCATGTCGGACCACTTTAATTGCACCGTTGTCGATTGAAACGTTCTTTCCGCGCGTACTTCCTTCGGAAATTCTCTCGCCGATTTATTTTCCGACGCTCAGCCAGCCGAACATTCCTTTCGAATGTCACTTGCGATTGCAAACTGTTGACAGATCTGCGCGCCGATTGCTTTCTTCGGCCTTTACCGAAGAAACATCGACCGAGAAATTCTTTGCCGATGACTCGTTGATCGGAGAATCTTCTACTGGCGAAAATGATCTTAATCTTCCGTCACCGTTGCATCGGCGGTTCAAAGTACTTCGTCATGAGTTTCCTTTATTTCTCAAGGATCGTTGATCGCTGGAAGAATAACTTTTCGTTCGTAGGCACGTCGATTGTTTAACTGGACAGACGAGTTTTGAGAATTGCAAGTTTTGCTATCTTCGTCCAGCTTCGGCTTCCTGGATTTCGTCCTGTCCACGATCGCCAGAACGTTATCGTGTCCGTCTTCGCAGATTTTCCACATTCGCCCGCCAAGAACCTCTCAGCCCGTAAAATCTTCCGCTGGCACTCTTCTTCAAACAACCGCGTCGAGTGTCTAGCAATTAATTACACCCACGAGCGTTCCTTATCGGCCGGTTCGATTGATTTTTAAATTAGGCAGCCTCGACTTTTCTCACACCTTAGCAGCGCGTCTGAAAGAAGCGTGCTCGCTGACGCCACGAAAGCCGATTCCCACCGATAAAGATTCCGTTCGACCGCGCGTCACATACCAGTAATTTCCGGAATTTCTGCGTTGCGCACGATAGTGGAAAATTATTCCGCGCGCTCTAAAGATTAGGAACAAAATTTTTCAGTTTCTCGCTCCTCTCCGTCCGGTCCCTCTTCCCCGCACGTCCAGCTTCTTCGAAAGTTAGCGAAACAAATCGAGCGGCTTCGTTCGTTTCTTGCCTTCGGTTCCTTCGGTTTTCGTGTGCACAATATTTTCGCGACCGATCGAATGTTTGACGATAGACCGCAGATAACGGAGATATCTCGACGATTAGCCGTCCGTTTTTCTTTTGTCTTACTTGCCGCCCTCCGCCTCGGAGTCTCGACGCACGCGTTGATCTAATCCTAATGCGTCGATCGTGATCGGACTTCTCTCTTCCGTTTCGCGTGAGATGCAAACGACGAAGAGGCGGTGGTTGGGTGCCGGCTTGACTAGTGGAACATCTACTGGTGCACGGACAGTGATGTAGGACGTCTTATACGGTACGTGCGGATGCCTGACCACCGGCCTCCACTTATCAGTCACTAACAATACGGTTTGCTCTTTTCATTTGCGAAAAAAAGGTAATCATGCTGTTGCGTGACGCACTGTGCGACACTCTGCTCCACGGGGATGCGCAACAAGTAGGACCCACTATTAGAAACAGATCTTACTTTTTTTCATCACGTCATTTCTAGGCACTGCGTGGTTCAACCCTTTATCAACGATCAACGGCGTCAGTGCAAATAACTAAACTTTATCAAAACACGCATTCCGTGGAAAAATTACATCTGGATGTCGTTGGATTATTTACTAGTATCGAATTGTGAATTTTTTGTAGAATTCCATTTCGGCGTCGGTGCAAATTACTAATCTTTATCAAAACACGCATTCCGTGGAAAAATGACATCTGGATGTCGTTGGATTATTTACTAGTATCGAATCGTGAATTTTTTGTAGAATTCCATTTCGGCGTCTGCAAAGTGCTGCGGCGATGTTTTGGGTGACGGTTTCCGCGAAAATTTTACGCGTTTGTTGAATAAGTGCTTGGTGATTAGACACGTAACGTCGGTCTTGCTTTGTTGTGGGAAGGCAGCGCAAGTTTAGGTCGTTTTCGCACTTATACTTCTTACTCTGTCCCCTGTAATTTGTTCCGTTCATTTGGTATATTGTGCTTCGGAATGTTCTGACGCGTTCGACGCGTAATTAAGTGGGCGAGCGCGAATGAATTTTTGTCGCATAAGCACCTCCCGTACACCTCGTGCGTGCATTGATTGCGCGCATTGATTGCGTGTCGTGTATTCTAATAAATTAGCATGTTAATAGCTTCGCCACCGGCGCACCAATTTACGCCTCGCTCGGTTTCGCGATTTTCTCGTTCCACTTTTCGAAGCCGCCAGGCTGGTGACATTTTCTCCCGCCGTTTACTCTAACGTCCATTGGCCAACGGCGGACGCTCGTAAATTTCGTATTTTTATTACGCCGCGCGCTTGAGTCGATGCATAATGAGCGCGTCGATGTGTTTCTGCTTCTCGATATTTCTTCTAACGCGTTTCTCGACTCCGCGTTCATTTGCATTCGTACAAATGTTGATACGCTACGACCCATAGAGCACCGTAATATCGAACGTCTGCGATCAATTTCTTCTTGAATACGTTCCACCTTTTGCGAGAAACTTGCGATACGTCTCGTATCAACAATAATCCAAACCAAATCCACGTTGATCCACAGTCTCGCTGGCGGGCTTCGTAAAGTGCTCTAGAGTATTTTTACATATGTCACCGTTATCATGCACTTTAAGACTCTCCCCGATGCCGACTGATAAGCGACTTCGCGACTTCGCGCTCGTCAGAAGAAGTTGGAACCTGCACCCCGCAAAAGCCGCGATTATGTCACTGTCCCGCAAAACAGTCTCTTCGTTGTTTCACGTTCCGCGGAAGGCACTGTTTATGATTCGTTTTCTCATTGGTATGCGCACATTGCACACGCGCGCGTTCGCATGCCGCGCATCATTGTTTTCGTGCTGCGATCGGATCTCGAGTTTCGTTTTCGAAGTTGACGAGCGGAGAACGAAAGATCATGACGCTAAACGCGAGTTGACTGTCTGACTGACTAGCATATCATGCCTTATCAACGACTTGGCATCTCGTTATCGAAATCGTACGCCGCCGACCTCCGCAAAATCGCTGATTATGCCCGAATGTGCACGGCGCAGGTCGAACCAACGAAATATGATCTGCCGAGAAATCGTTGTCTAGATTTTTGTACTAGAAAGAAAAAAGGACTGTGCCGAAATGTCAAGTAGATGTTAAATAAACACTTGAAAAAAACAACGGTGCAGATTTTAAGATTGGTAAACTATAATGTTAGAAAGTCATCGACTTGAAGACGCAACGGATTTGTACAGATTTTAGAGAACGTGTATAAGTTTTTAACACGTTGGCTGCCGTGGGAGTCACCGGTGACCGGCGCAAGAGATTTTACTGAAGATCCAAAATATTCGCAATGGGTAGTAATAATTATTTTATAAATGCAATTATTGTTAGAATAGTGATCCGATTCTTTGGTCTCCAATACTTGTACATTATTTACATTTTGCATAATTCAGTCAAACGCTGTAGTATTTCATAGCATCGCCGTTCTAATACGGCAAAATACGCACGGCAGTCAACGTGTTAAAGGAGTTTTTAACGGAGTTCGCTATTATTTTGCTGTTTTTGAACTATGTATCCATTACTAAACTGCACTGCCATTGCATTATTACTCCTGACTTGCGAAGTAAAACGATTTGCTTTCATAGCAGCGTGTTCAGTAGAAAGTTTATTTCATTTTGTCCCAAATCGACAAATTACCAATATTGTCCTTTAAATTTCATTTTTGATCAAAACATATGGTTAAATAAATATTGGCGCGTGAGAATGCGCGAATGTTAGATTAACTTAATCATCTAAATTAGGAGTTAGAGGGTAGAGAACAGGAAGAGGTCCAAAGTATTGTATGCCCCCCGTAAAGTTTCTCACGAAATATTATAGTACTTCAAACGCGGCCGGAGTGCCTTTTAAGTGTTCAGTCTTTGTAGCATGCCGAGTTTTAAATGAAGAAATAATGCATCAATGAGAACTATAGCTTCCTTTAATTTTTGGCACCGCCTATTGAATCGCCACCGAGGATCTGATACATCAAATTAGTCACATTACACAAGCTCCGTTTTTCTTCTCGAATTAACTCCAGAAATCCTGATTTCCGTCAGTTCGAAATTTATCACCACAAATAAATGTGCTATGTGTAACGTTTTTCTTAGCCTTCCTATACATACTTATATCAAATTATAATATTTTGGGCTACACAATTTCCATTATACTTCTCATAAAGATGCAAGAATTCAAATGAGGTCAATATGAAATTGAAGTCGTGTTTACAAATGCGCAATCTCAGAAAAAGTCCCGGATATCTTCATACATGTCACATTGGCCCGTGTCAACGATAAACTTTTATCATTGTTGTCACGAAGGATTGAGTTCAGACACATTACTTCAACCCTTTCCACTTCGCACGACCCTCATTCGCCACAGACATCGGTCGGGTCATGATCGAAAGTGCAAAGTGTTGGAAGAATCCTCGACCGGAAAGGATCGATCAACAACGAATATTGAATAGGGTTGAATTTTGCTAAAGGTGTTGGTAATTTATTCCCTCCGCATTATAATGGCGCTATATCATACTCACGCATACGTGGTAGGCGTCAATTGAGCGTGATACTAATTGCGAGAGTGGGAGGCCGAAAGCGTGAGGATGTTTGTCAAATGCTCGAATTTATTCAATTGGAGACGAGAACCGGTGTAATTGCTGGCTATTTGTTACGTTGTGCAAATTTTGTTGACAGGCATGCATATGTATGTGTACAAGAATAATATGGTGCATGTGACGGTGTTACGGAGGAATGTAACTGAAAATCGTATTGTTGCATGTAACACATATATTTGTGAAATTATAGAATTCATGCAATTGGAGATGAGAATGACTGTAATTATTGGCGATTTGTTACGTTGTGCAAATTTTGTTAACAGGCATGCATATGTATGTGCATAGGAATAATATGGTGCATGTTACGGTGTTACTGTGGACTGTAACTGAAAATCGTATCGTTGCATGTAATACATATATTTGTCAAATTATAGAATTCATGCAATTAGAGACGAGAATGACTGTAATTATTGGCGATTTATTACGTTGTGCAAATTTTGTTGACAAGCATGCATATGTATGTGCACAGGAATAATATGGTGCATGTTACGGTGTTACGGTGGAGTGTAACTGAATATCGTATTGTTGCATGTAACACATATATTTGTGAAATTACAGAATTTATGCAATTGGAGATGGGAATGACTGTAATTATTGGCGATTTGTTACGTTGTGCAAATTTTGTTGACAGGCATGCATATGTATGTGCACAGGAATAATATGGTGCATGTTACGGTGTTACGTTAGAGTGTAACTGAAAATCGTATTGTTGCATGTAACACATATATTTGTCAAATTATAGAATTCATGCAATTGGAGACAGGAATGACTGCAATTATTGGTGATTTGTTACGTTGTGCAAATCTTGCCGACAGGCATGCATATGCAGGTGTATAGGAATAGTACGGTACATACTGTTGTACTGCAATAGAATGCAATCGTAAATAGAATTACTGTATGCATGTCTGTTGATTTATTTCATGAGACATTAAAACCAATAAAATTGCTCGTAGTTATTTCGCATACATTTTGATGTACACGTTCATATGCATGTCACACATATGTTATACAATGATTCCAAAGTCTTGAAGCAATCATTTCAAAACGCAAATTCAATTAAACGATTAAATTTTGTTACTTAACCGATAAAAAAGGTACTTTGTAAACTCGTAGTTTGTTATTTCGCATACATTTTTATATACACGTTCATATGCATGTCACACATATTATATACAATGATTCCAAAGTCTTGAAGCAATAATTTCAAAACGCAAATTAAATTAAACGATTAAATTTTGTCACTTAACCGATAAAAAAGGTACTTTGTAAACTCGTAGTTTGTTATTTCGTACACATTTTTATATACACGTACATATGCATGTCACACATATTATATACAATGATTCCAAAGTCTTGAAGCAATCATTTCAAAACGCAAATTCAATTAAACGATTACATTTTGTCACTTAACCGATAAAAAAGGAAGATTGGAATGGCGGTCAATTAAAGAGTGTTATTAATTTGGCAATCGCGTAAACTGCGATGTTACCAAGTATACAACAAACTGAAAGTCACGAATACCTTACATGATGTCCTCTCGATGAATATAATTGGGTGAAAGCGATAAAGAAAGTGTAAAGTCTCTCAGCCAGATTTCGCATCACATGATCGTTTCAAACTGCACCAATTGCCTTCGGCATGTCATTCAGTCTAACATTAACTTCGCGAAACGGGCAAGATGCGACCGCTAATTGAATGTTTCACTTCTCGCCGAGATAAGAGATAGCGCGAGGCAAGTGGGTGACAGATAAAATTAGTCACACTCTTCGAAACATCTCTATTAACTCTCGTGTTCTATTCGACAACTATCACGCGTTTGTAGGAAATCTATTTCCACAATAAGAATAATAAAGAATTCATTATCGCTCAGTCAACGCGCTGCACACATAAAATACCTATTCTTCGAATATAAACGCCGCGAAATTTCGTACAACTTAAATATGTAGACCGACAAATACTGGATGTACGAATTTAATTTCGGGCTAATTTCATTCAAACGGCGGACGAGACCGAAGCATATCTAGTTGTAGAAGACAAAATAATAAGAAAGTGATTATACGACGAATCAGAAAATATGGCCAAGGTTAATCTAAATCGCGTACGCAACTCTCTCCCGCCAAAGTCAAAATTTGATCTCGTGTAAATTGAATCCGCATCAGCCATAAAGCTGCAAGCTCAGAGAGCAGAAGCGAAAATTTAGGAAACGTATGTTCCTGCATTTGTAGGAAATCTATTTCCACAATAAGAATAATAAAGAATTCATTATCGCTCAGTCAATTCGCTGCACACATAAAAAACCTATTTGACGAATATACGCGCCGCGAAATTTCGTACAACTTAAATATGTAGACCGACAAATATTGGATGTACGAATTTAATTTCGGGCTAATTTCATTCAAACGGCGGACGAGACCGAGGCATATCTAGTTATAGAAGACAAAATAATAAGAAAGTGATTACACGACGAATCAGAAAATATGGCCAAGGTTAATCTAAATCGCGTACGCAACTCTCTCCCGCCAAAGTCAAAATTTGATCTCGTGTAAATTGAATCCGCATCAGGCATAAAGCTGCAAGCTCAGAGAGCAGAAACGAAAATTTAGGAAACGTATGTTCCTGCATTTGTAGGAAATCTATTTCCACAATAAGAATAATAAAGAATTCATTATCGCTCAGTCAACGCGCTGCACACATAAAATACCTATTCGACGAATATACGCGCCGCGAAATTTCGTACAACTTAAATATGTAGACCGACAAATATTGGATGTACGAATTTAATTTCCGCTTAATTTCATTCAAACGGCGGACGAGACCGAGGCATATCTAGTTATAGAAGACAAAATAATAAGAAAGTGATTACACGACGAATCAAAAAATATGGCCAAGGTTAATCTAAATCGCGTACGCAACTCTCTGCCGCCAAAGTCAAAATTTGATCTCGTGTAAATTGAATCCGCATCAGGCATAAAGCTGCAAGCTCAGAGTGCAGAAGCGAAAATTTAGGAAACGTATGTTCCTGCGTCTTTAAATCTAACGAACTAACCAGCTGTCTCGTTTAACACCTGTCACGTAACGTTGATCGGAATTCTGCTTCTTGTGCGTCGACACAATCTGTGCTCTCTTTTTCGGCGCTGGGTTCAATTTCTCGTTATCTCCCATAACAGGTTGGATGCTCGCTACGGAAACGTTTATCTACGTATGTACTTTTTTGCAGGCGTGTACTATTTCTCTCCAGTCACGGTGTCTTCTTCCGTAGATTAAAAGTCACGCTCTAATATCATTGGGCGTAAGCTCAACTGCCGTTTGAGTATTATTGCGAGCGGCACAGACGTGACGTCAGATAGTCGATAACGAGCTTTTAATTAATCTAACGAGACCGGCCGACGTCTTCGTCGCGCGATACACGACGATTTTCACTTTGACGATCCTCGATCACTAGGTAGTCTGAGTAGTTACGAGCCGGAAGTACAAGGACGTAACGGTAGAATGAGAGATATGATAATCACAGACAAGGTTTTCTTCCTGATAATGCTTTAATGGCGTTGAAATTTTGGGCAACTTTGACGATGAATTCAAATAAAAATAAGATATCTACGTGAGCGTACGTGAATGTGTTATTACGAAAATATGGTATATACCACGTGTTGCAAGGCATATTGAGATATTCACATTTTTATCAAGAAATTATCAATTTTTAAATTATCAAGCAAAATGATTAAAAATAAGATATTTCCATGATCATACGCGAATTTGTAATTAACAAAATGTTACATATATTGTGTGTTGCAGACTCATTAAGATACTCAGATTTTTATCAAGAAATGATCAAATTAGAAATTATCATACAAAATGATAAAAAATAAGATATTTACGTGATCATACGTGAATTTGTAATTATCAAATTTGTATATATACTGTGTGTTGCAGGACATATTATATTACGTATCGCGGCATATTACTGCTTTGATTGGTAACTACGTACATGATCAAATTACTTCGCGCTTACGGTAATATTCCAGAAGCGTTAATAACACGTTATGCCTAAGCAATCAAACTATCGGCACACTTGTATGGAATTTAACTTATCGCGCTTCTGCCCGCTGGTATATTTTCTCTTATAGATAAAAATACAGAGTGTAACCGTTTTTAGAATATCGAGTGTACGGAGGCGTTAAGTGTTCGCCCAAAAACATTTGTCGAGCAATTATTATTTCTGTCGAACGCAGGTCATTTTTCGATTGCCGAAAGAATTAGCGTTTCTCCTCGGGTTGGCCGAATGGAAGCGGGGCTCATTAAGAATATCTTTATTTCGATCGTTTTAATGTGCGCGGATAAACACGCCCGATTATACAGCCGGCATTCTGATAATTCAATTACCAACTTCTGCGGCTGTTTGCCCTTATTCCAGATGATGTTCGCGATAGTCTGCATTATTATCGCATAACACGGTATCAATCATGCGGGTGGTGGCGTATGCATGACATGAAATATACGTAAGATTAAGAGCCTTCCTATCGTTCGCGATGTACTTGGCTTGTTATTCTGCACGTCACACAACCCATGGCACCTGACTCACGTTTTACTTATGCGGAATGAGTCGCAAATTTTTCTATGTTCGAAGCAAATTTTGATAGACATAATTCGTTATTTTCGTATGACAGTAATGGTATTGTGTAATGACGGCGTGAGCGTCAAATTCATTGGAGTATTTGAAATAGAAATTGACAGACAGAATGATAGCTAATATTATAATACTATTACTTTCCGTATTTATTACGACCAATTAGGTAAAATTTAATGTTTAATATATAACGTACAGTTTATTGTCGTGGCATTAGGAATAGAAATTGATTGACTTCATTCGAAATTTAAACTTTTTTATAACGTTTGTTGTTTTGATGATGAAATAAATGTTGTTTTGTTAATGTTTGAACGGCAGTCATTCAATCAGAATAGACATAAAAGTGATTAACAACAGAAATGCACAGAGGGTTAACCATCGAAATCAATGCTATAGTGCAGTTTCATTATGTTTCATCGGATTGATGATTCATCGGAGTATTTGAAATAGAAATTGACAGACATTCACTGATAGCTAATATTATAATACTATATCTTTCCGTACTTATTACCTTAGGTAAAATTTAATGTTTCATATATAATGTAAAGTTTATTGTTGTGGCATTAGGAATAGAAATTGATAGACTTCATTCGAGATTTAAACTTTTTTATAACGTTTGTTGTTTTGATGATGAAATAAATGTTGTTTTGTTAATGTTTGAACGGCAGTCATTCAATCAGAATAGACATAAAAGTGATTAACAACAGAAATTCACAGAGGGTTAACCATCGAAATCAATGTTATAGTGTAGTTTCATTATGTGATTATTATGATATAGATATATACAAATACGGACTGTATTATATTGTGACTATCACAAATGTAGTAATTTGACGCACAGAAGATGAATGTATAGCTTACAATTGAACAAGGCTGCCGACGTAAATGCTCTTTATCCGCTTCTTATAATCCACGGTCTTGTTTAGAAAGAAACCGACAAACACAGGCGTGAGAAGATCCGTCTGAGATCCCGGATGAAGTTAACAGGGAATTACGGGAAACGATAGTCGCCACTGTAATCACGCGTTTGAAAGTGATAATTGCGTGATACGGTCGTTAGCGTTGAGCTTATTACATGGAAAGGCTCACACAGCAGCTGGTGCATAGTGTTATGAGTGCGTTATCACCAATGGGAGTTGTGTTTTGACGATCCTTTTTGTACACAGCTGTGTTTTATTAGAGAAAGATAGTTAGAAGATTTACGACAGGGCACTTTCATCGAAAACAGATTATTCCCGTTTACGGCCGTATTTCTATTTTCCCAAAGATACGTTAACTGAATTTAATTTATTTTGATTGTACTATCGAAATTGGAAGATTTCAGAGAACGCAATAATCGTTTTCTCACTACCCTCGTAAATGTCGAAGTAATGAATTTAAGTTTGCCGATAACTTCGTGTCAGAGGTTTGCACCGCACCAATGGTTTTACACATTAACTGCACATTTCATATAATAGAATTAAGTAATTTCACAAACGTCTTAACACAACCAGCGTCAATACGGAACTGCAAGCACACGAAGAAGATAGACAAAGGAATATCTCACAGAAATGACACATATCTACAACACATATTGATTTTACTTCTCACACTTGGAACCACAGTAATTTCGTCTTTTCAACAGACACGGCTTAATTATAGTGGAATACAACACTCGGTCCACTTCATCTTCATGTTGACCATGCAAACATGTCCGACAATCTGCATATCTAATGCGCTTGTCTAATTTTCACCGAAAGAAACACGTCTTTCCTCGGCTCACTTCGCTTTAATTCCGATCCATTGTACTCGCGAATTTTTGCGGAAACAATGTACGTCCTCGCAACACGATCTCGTCCAGCATCCGGGAAGCGTGGAATCTGATATTAAGATTGACGCGAATTTTACGATTAAGCGCGATTGCGATTGCAAATTACCTAATCCGCCGACGCTGACCTCTCTCGGGTTGGCGAAGGTACGCGAATAATGAAATGCGAACGAAGGAATACGGCCGGAGTACCCCTGAGTCGAATGCCAAGTTGTAATTTTGTAAATTTCGCAGCTCCGTTACGTGACGGGCATGAAAAATATTCGAGTACAGCATACAACTTTGATAGCGAGGCAACAGTGCATATTTGTATTTCTGCGACTTCACGGTGCAGCATTTCTATATTCTGCGACTTCACGGTTCTTGTGGTTTACTTCGTGTTACTGCATTATAATTAGTATCAGATCTATTAAGACAACATTTCTCATGTTTCAGTGGTGAAATGTGAATTTGCCGGGCGAGCATCATTCTCTTTATAAACAAATATTATACCATATTTGAGAACAGTGAAAATCTAAATCATCGATTCATTCTTATTAATTGCACTTGAATTATGATGTGTACGTACTTCATCATAAGACTCCAACATAGTTAAATATAGGTAAAATTGCTGTAAAAATCATTTCACGTTATTAATGTATGGGCAAAAATAGGCGAAAAATGTCAAATTTTTTTTTTGTTTCGGATTGATACCTTTCGATAGAGGGTAATTTGCCCTGAAGATAGACCACTTTCCGCGCGCTGAACTCTTCATAGTTTCCGAGATACGGCGATTTTAAGAAAGGACAAAAAAATTTTTTTCAAAATTGCTGATCGCGATTAGTCCCACGTGAAAGTGCGTCCAAAGAGCTTTAAGAAAACCTATATTAGTTATAAGTTTCGTTCACTAGTTTAGACGGGACAGGGACTTGAAAAAATCGCGAAAATCTTAAGGTATACCCCTTGCCATTTTTGCGAAAAAATGATGGGTCACGGATTTGATTGCCCTTTTAATATATCAAAGGGGGTCCAAAATGACTCGGAAAAATGCAAGGCGCACCCCGGAATTCGCAATAGTTTTGGAGATATGCCGAAAAATGTGTCAGAAAATCGTGAAAAACGAGCCTGACAATGAAGTAAAAAATGAAAATTTTATCGACCGATTTGCTATTGCGCCAGGTGAAAGAGGATACAAAGAGACTCCGAAAAATCGCAACCGCACTGAAAAATTCCAAATAGTTTCCGAAATATGACTAGAGACAGATGAAAAAATTGGAAAAATTGCAAGAAGAAAATGCGTTTCTTTACCGCCATCGACTAAAATTCGCTATAGTTTCGGAAACATGGCTAAAAATATGTGAGAAATGGCAAAACATGATTTTGGAGATTGGGTCGGAAAACAAAGTTTTTTCCGATCAACTTGTCATATTGTATGACGGCAGAGAAACTGCAAATAGATTCAGAAAGATGCAAACTGCGACCCAATATCCGAATTAGTTTCAGAGGTACGGCCACCAGGTAAAAAATGGTGGCATATGATTCCCAAAATTGGATCAAAAAGATTAAAGCTCTTAGAGCAATTAATAAACCCAGCCGCTTGCAATTCCGATCTTACGTGCCGTTGTTAAGATGTATTATTTTTTTATCATTGCATAACTCGTGTCATTAAGAAATGCAAAAGTTTTCTTAAAAGATATTCTACAACAAGTGATTTCATATACATTTGTAGATTCAATCTTTCACTCTTGCCATAAACATCAGAAACGATAAGACTATGTAAGGTTAGATTACGTAAAGTTATCAAAGGTCGACGATACGTTTAACTGGATCGGTGCGATCGATCGATCGACCGATAAATCCCCGTAGTTTCCGAAAATCACGTGTGCCTTTGAAGGTCGTGCACCTTCGAAAAACAGCAATCGGCTGTCGTCTAAAAGTAGTCACCCAGTGTTTGAGGAAACATTATCGGCGCCTCCTGACGCCAGATGCTGTCCGGGATTCTAACTGACTGGTCAAAGAGATAAACCTGTCTAGTCAGACGGACAACAGTCACACTGCGCGCATTTCCCGGCAATTCCGTAATCTGAGAATTGAAAGGCAAATGGAAAATTTGCAAATTCGCCATGCGTTACACATGCGCCGTCGTCGATCTTTTACCAATTCCTATGCGCATTCTAATTCCCGGCAGTTCATTCACAGAACGCTAAATCCGTTGCGAAACATTAGGAAGGAATAATTCAAAACGTAGACTCCATCGCCGATGAACTCATTGCAATATTATTACTGTGACTTCATCCACTTTTGCTCCTCAGGGGTAAAAATATCCACGGCGAGCGACGATAGTTCACTGTTTGCTCCTAAGACGCCTTCGCTATTCTAACTGTCTGCTCAAATAGACTAAGCGATCTTAGACGTCGATAATTCGCCGGCGCTATGCTCATTGACGACCGAAGAAACGAACAATAAACTATCAACCGCGGATGCGTTTTAACATCAGACGAATTCGTTGCGCTTTCAACAAGGAGAATCGTTCGCTCAAAGTCGTAGGATGGACGACATAATTACTTGACGGCGTAACGTAGCCACGTTTTATCGCTGTCGTTGTGTCAGAAGGCAAACGCGGGTAATTTATGGCGCGTACCTTTTATTGTTGCTAATGCACGCAATATATTTCTCGACATCTGCGAGCGAGGCTACGCGGATGAGGTATTTACACCTCCTTGACGCGAAGTTTACACTGCAGCGGGTACCTGCAGCGCACCGTCATGCCGGCATTAATCAGATCTGGACGTGTCACGATAACGTGTAGTACAAGACTACGCAAGAATGTACAATAAACATAGAATGAGAACGTATGAAATCGTCAATGGACATTAAATAACTTGCACAGAAAATCGTAAGTGCTTGACGATTTATCTCAAAGCCAATGTATAGAGAAAAAGATTGAATAAAAAAAAGTCGGAGTTATCCAGGGAATGACTATAAAATCATAGATAGTAAAGAGATGATCAAGTTTCAGCATGTTACAATAACCGTTCAAGACCACGCAACAATATACAATAAAAACAGCATGAGAACGTATAAAATCGTCAATGGGCATTAAATAACTTGCACAGAACATCGTAAGTACTTGATGATTTATCTCAAAGCCAATGTGTAGAAAAAAAGATTAAATAAAAAAAAAATTGGAGTTATCCAGGGAATGACAGTAAAATCACAGATAGTAAAGAGATGATCAGATTTCGGCGTGTTACAATAACCGTTCGAGATCACGCAACAGTATACAATAAAAACAGCATGAGAACGTGTGAAATCGTCAATGGGCATTGAATAATTTGCACAGAAAATCGTAAGTACTTGACGATTTATTTCGAAGCCAACGTATAGAGAAAAGGATTAAATAAAAAAAAGTTGGAGTTATCCAGGGAATGTCAGTAAAATCATAGATAGTAAAGAGATGATCAGGTTTCGGCGTGTTACAATAACCGTTCGAGACCACGCAACAATATACAATAAAAACAGCATGGAACGTATAAAATCGTCAATGGATATTAAATAAATTGAACAGAAAGCCGATATAGTTGACGATTTATGTGGAAGTCACATGAGAATGTACAATAACACATTATGAGAACATGTGAAATCAGCGACTGCTTTTGAAAACAATTGAAAACTGGAATCAGTCGGCGATTAACGAAAATAATAATTTACAAAAGGAAGCCTACATAGAAAGGACTATGTCACGGTTCATGGGATTAATGTTCATAGAACGTTCAGTTCATAACCTTAATTACGAGGCAATGCGAAAGCGTCAATTGAACATACCAAAGAGATTACCAGCAATATTATCATCACTGCTCGATTTAAACGAATCACGATTTCCATCACAGCATTTACGACACCCGTTCATAAAACAAGAACAACCGTGTAAATCACTCAATTCATAATCATAACAATCATCGGTCACTAATCATGACACCGTGTCAGATGAAGCCATCAAATCCATTAGAAGCAAACTCTCAATTGCTTCGTTAAAATGCAAGAGAGTAAAAACCCACTAGACTCTGTAGACGAATACGTCGGAATCTCACGAGTTGGAGAGGTGAGGAAAAACGGTGAGGAAAAACGTGGAAGAAATTACCTGGTGGAATCCTGCCGACCGACGCCGCCGATGCTACTGCTCTGCGTGCTGACCCTGACGAGCGTAATATTCCGCGGTAGGCTGGAAGCAGGTCCGACACTTCGTTGACCCAGCAAAGGTGAATCGACCCTGGCCGGAATCTCGACGACTGGATTCGGCACATCGGAGTCTCTCTCCTCATCCTCCTCTATCGTGCCCGGCAATCGAAACAACTTCTGCGGCTCCTCCATCCTCCATTCGATATGTTCCGTCACTTCACAATAATCTCTGTGCACAGACGCCGAGCGTCATGACGTCGAGAACACCTGTTGCTGTGCACGGAAGATTCAACCTTCCGCCATTGAGATCGAATTTCTTGCTGGGCGCAAAGAATTGTGAGAACTTTAGAAAAGATGCATTTGGGCGACCCGATGGATGTCAGTGCGGCACACTTCGTCAAGATATGGAGTACTCGCGTGAAGATGATTCATGATCGTTACTGGCGAACACCTCGTTTGTGGATGCATCTCTTCTTTGCCTTTCCTTTCCATGCGTTCCCGACCCTCAGCAGTTGCTTCTTGTTGAGCAGGTTGTTACAGGGATGCTTCGTTTGCGCTGGGACTAGATTTGCCTTCCTGGTTTCTGCACCGAGCACAATGGAAGATGTTAGTAAAGGCGAATGCTTTCTGCTATTGTTCTGAGCTGAACTGTTTATGAATGAGAACGCGTGTTTGGCAAGCGATGTAATGTGGTGTAGAGAATAATGAACTTTTCGCGTGTTGTTACGTATACGCGAATACGTCGTCGGATATCAGTTACGATATGACGTATTATCGAATGCGAGCATTGCGCAATTGCTATTTCACGCTTGCCATGCAAAATTCGTTAAACGATTGGGTACCTCGTATGTTAATGACTACTTAGAAATATAAAACCTCACTACTGGCAAGAATGTTGGCGGCGTATTAGCTTGACAGATTTATCGTGAGCGAACTCTCGCGTGTGTCTACGATGCGACTGATTGGTCGAAGGAAGAGGTCTTTAAGAAGAAGTTACTCAAAACAAGCGCTTCTCGGCTCTCAGCACGTGCCTTAATCACTTTCGAGTAAGTAAACAACGTTGCTGCGCCTCAAAACAAGGAACACGTGACAAATTTTGACGCGTAATTTAGTCAATGTTAAATTAGTGACATTACTCATTCATCACTTTAACACGCTAACGTTTATATATTGTATAAATATCAAATGGCAGAAAGTAGATAATACATGAAATAAGGTGAACATGTAATGCTTGATTGTAAACAATGTTAATTTTCTTGTAGTTAGCATGCCGTCGGGCCGGAAAGTGTTCGATGTGAAAACGGTAGATATATCATCAGAGATCGATCTTCGATTGTTGTGCAATGTATTTGCTTGATTCGTCGCGATAACCTCAACTTGCATAACGCAACAAGCGAAAGGTAACGGTATTCTCGTAACGTGGATTTCCCTGTAATACGTATGCCTTCGATAAATTCGTTGAGCGCATGGTAAATAAAGAAGATGCCGTGAAAGTATTCTGTTCGATCGTCGAATACACTGTTACCATTACGCAATCGGTACGCGTATTTTGGTCGTGATAGAAATTCTGTTTTGGACGTATCGTTTTCGGAACGTGCTTTTATCAACTATCGTCGGTGGACAGGACACGCCTTCTATACCCTGATACGAGCCTCTCGATAAAAGCCTAAAATATGAAGACAATCTCTGACACAAGCATCTTATCGGGCAAACATACTAATGTTTCAATTACAAGGTTTGTAAACTTATGTGGCTACCACCTTGTATTGTGAAATATCGTCTGGAAGACTGTCGTAACAAGATTTATGGCGAATAACTGTTTACAGATTCTCAAGCCTTCTTTCTGCATTTATGATCATTTTCTGGTTAATGGTATTAGACGGAAAAAAACATATTGCAGAATTTTTCTGTATTCACTCAATTTTAACGCATATCTGTTTCAAATAGTTATTGGAAAATTCCTGAACTTACTCTCCCTATATAATTCAATTTTTTTATGAACATCTCATTCTTTTTTATCATACCATTTTCCAACAATTAATGACCATTTTCCAAACGCACTGTCGCATGCACAACAATTTTTATCGATTCAAATAAATAACCAGTCACTGTAAGAGTTTTGTAACTTCACTGTGCTTTCTCGGTTATATTTTGAAACCTCCATTCAATAGTGAAAACAGTGATCGCGAGTTTATTCTGTAACTCCCCCGTGCTTTTTCGATTATAATTTGAGACCCCCATTCGATAGTGGAAATAGTGGCAGCAAAATTGTTTTATAACTTCACCGTGCTTTTTCGATTATAATTTGAGATCCCCATTTGATAGTGAAAATAGTGACAGCGAAATTGTGTTATAACTTCAACGTGCTTTCTCGGTTATAATTTGAGATCCCCGTTCACTAGTGGAAATAATGATAGCGAAATTGCCTTATAACTTCAACGTGCTTTCTCGGTTATAATTTGAGATCCCCATTCCATAGTAAAAACTATGATAGCGAAATTGTCTTGTAACCTCACTGTGCTTTCTCGATTACATTTTGAGACTCCCATTCAATAGTGAAAACGATCACAGTGAATTTGTTCTGTAACTTCACCGTGCTTTTTCGGTTATGTTTTAAGACCTCCACTCGATAGTGATAACAGTGACAGTGAATGTGATGTTCGATATGGGAACGAAAGCCCGCAAAACGTCGACTCTCACTGAGGAGTAGCCCTGGAATTCCTTGTCGCTGGATTTCCCGCGCTTTTTGCCACGACGAACGCACGTAAGCGCGTCGCACTCGCAACTGTTTCAGATTCGCGCCCGTTGTACGAGATTGTGCCAACGGATGCCATGGCGTTTACCTCTTATGGCGGGGATAATGCACGTACACGCGCGCGTTTGCATGACCAACGCGCACGCGGGAAATCAACACGTGCTCAGCCAACTTGCACGAATTTGCTCGTCGCTCTTTGGCGGCAACATTGGCGTGCAAGCGAAACTTCTCGTGCTCCAACGATGAACTATGCACGCGAGTCTGATTATGGAGGCGGTAACAGCGAAACGCAGAGAATAGTTGCGGTTTCAAAGAATCATGGGCTAAATGGCGTACGTGCTGATAAGTAAACTGAAAAGCACATACGGATGCTCATACGTGGGAATGCAGCATTTCTATGTGGCGTCTAACGAAGCATTACTAAATAATGCATGGCGGTCAATAGGCTAACACGTTGGCTGCCGTGGGGGTCACCGGTGACCGGCGCAAGAGATTTTACTGAAGATCCAAAATATTCGCAATGGATAGTAATGTAATATATAAGCATTTATAAATGCAGTTATTGTTAGAATAGTGATGCGATTCTTTGGTCTCCAATACTTGCACATTATTTACATTTTGCATAATTCAGTCAAACGCTGTATTTCATAGCATCGGCGTTCTAATACGGCAAAATACGCACGGCAGTCAACGTGTTAACAGGTTGACTGCCAAGCGTATTTTGCTATGTTAGAACCGCGATACAATGAAATACTGCAGAATATGATTAAATCGTGCAAAAGGAAGGTAATGCAGACTTGTTAGAAGCCAAAGTATTGAAGCACCGTTCCAACATCAATTGCTTTACAAGATTGCAAATAGGCTTCACTGCGAATTTTTTGCATTTTTAATAAAATATTTTGCGCCGGTCACCGGTGACCACCGTGGCAGTCAACGTGTTAATGTTAATCATTTTTGTGTCTGTACTGGCTTTATGGTTTTGTTTAATCTTGTAGGAGCTTTATATGCTTGGAGACCCATGAGTCTCCTCTTTGGAGCACTACGGATCTGTCGTAAAGTCCTCCAGGAGGATACTCAATCCCTATTTTACTACCCACGGGTCTTCAAACATGTACAGCTTCTACAAGATTAAATAAAACCATTCAACAGGAAGAGGCACAAAATTATTAACGTTATCAAAAAGGTTGAATTTACAATCAACTTAGAGCCGGTGTATTAATGTAATTCGACATTAAAAGTACGCGCAGGGCATCGTCGTATTAACGTATTGTGGGACAACGGAGAGAAGGGGGTAATTTCCGGCATAGGAGATGCGCGCGAATATTTGCATACGTGAGTACGTAAACGTCACGCTACTTCAGGATAATATCGCTTTTACGTCAGAATTCACATGCTGAGCAATAGATGATCCGCGTCCGCCGTTTAATCGTCAGAAAAGTTCGAGCACGTGCGCAAGTGGTGAACGGCAGTAAAGATTTTTTTGATAGAACCTCTTAAGGAAGTGAAACTCCCGTGTTGGTCAAGGTATATTTTAGCTTGTCACCGCACTTTTCTGTAATGCGTATTACGCTAGTGATAAGATGAATGCGCGTGTGGGCGTAAGGAAATGCTTAACTCCGACCTCGTTCAAGTGAGCCGACGATAAGAATACAAAAATGACACGCTACCGGCTCCGTCCCGTCAGTCGAAAGTTTCGTCCACGAAGTGCTAGGAAGGCTTTTAAATGCGGCGGTCAGATGAAAGCGAAGGGCACGAGGATCTCATTCCGCACTGGTATAATCGTCATTAACTCATTCGCCGCGAGAGGCCCATTACACACACGATATTCGAGCCGGATGAGGCCTGACTTATTCCGTAATTTCAGTAATTCCATCGGTCACACTCCCCCCGAGTTTCCTGATTTCGACATAAAAAACGAATAAAAGGCAGCGCCGCACGCGTTCCCGATCATCCTTGATAATTGCCTCGCCGACTTACGTAACCGGCGTGTACCTCGTGCTATCTAACGTTTTCGCTGATTATTTCACGCGTAGACACATAAACACCTGGGCAACGATAGTTTTCTCGTATCGCCTTTGTCGTTGCCGACGCAGTCGCTGCGACGGGCGAACGTTTGCTCGTCGCATATGAAATTTTTGAACGTGTCGATGCACACGCTCTTTTCAACGGGCACGAGCATGCCCGACACGCGATCGGATGTTGCAAAAATTTGCGGCCTCCTCTGGCCATTAATCGTCGTTCATCATATGCCCGGCCGCGTGTTGTCATTGTCTTCCCGTCGAACGTCACGTGGATTCGACAATGCCATTTCATACATACCGTCTACAATATTCACAACAACACCTGTATACCATTTACCTTTCCCAGAACTTCTTCCCGCATCATCACAGAAAATCTTCACAAACGAAATTCGGCCGATACGCCACTCACGGCACAACACAATCCCTTCCACTCATCTCACCATCGTCGTATCCAAAGGCGCACGACGTCGAGGGCATTTTTTCGTCAACCCCACCGATCTGTCAGACATGTCGATGGCCACCACGTGGCTACCGGTTAAACTAGATGTCGCTGCTCTCGAAGGGCACCAATCTTCTTTCATCTATTTTCGTCCACCCACGCTTCTTGCCCTTCGCACATCGGACCCCGTCAAACTGGTCACTTTCTTGTGGCGTTTGGGTTTTCGCGGAAATTTGAGACGCGTGGAGAAGCGAAACGGCGCGAAACTGCGACGAGCTTGATGCCGAGTGCAATAACGAGACTTGCTTGTGACGTCAGCGCACCTTCTACACAACCCGCCTTTTATCCCTTCCCTGTCGGTGTTCGCTCGAACGTCTTCTTATTCTTTGCCTCCTACTACTGAGGAGGATCGGCGAACTGACTCATGTGCAACTGCTGACACGGCCGGGTCTGCGAGCCTGGCACTGATCGATGCTGATGATTAGATGATGACAAGAGCCGAGTGACGTTGGGCGGTTTCCTAGGTCGCGAATTCTCGAGCGCCGCGGAGCCGGAGTTTAGAATCAGTCTTATTCGCCGTGGTCCTTCGTTTCGTCACGTTTCGATGGCTGCTGCGGTCGCGACTTCATTTTTTTCCTCCCACGACGGTGTCTTTACGAAACTGTGCTCGTCCGGCTGATCTGTGCAAAATTGCAAATTTTCGTTCGTAGTGTTAGGAGCTGTCGAGTCAGAGACGAATTGGTGGGTTTCAGCGTTAAGATGGTTTGATCTGTGCAGTAACGCGAATTTTGAACCATAGTATTACAGATTTCGGAACTGTAAACGTTGTGTTGGATTAGTGTTAAAAAATATTGTGGATTTTATTTTATTATTAGTAAATTAGGAATTGTTTGTTTTTAGCAAAGTTTGAGGACTGAAACAGATTGATCTGTGGAAAATGGTAAATTTTGTTTTGTGAAATTCGAGATAACAGGGTTAGAAACATATTGTTGGTCCCGATATTCAAGGAGTTTTTAACCGAATTATTATCAAGTGCGAGTGAAAGAGTTCTTTAAACATTTCTTAAGTATAAAGTCATTATTAATGTTGTAACGAGTCACAGTTATACTTGAACGCGCCGACGCGCGTAATGAAGTGTTCGCAATGTATTCCTTCAATCCGACAACTGGCGTGTAATTATGCATAGATTATGGTAATTTTTCCTCTGCACCATATAATTACCGAGACTTTATTAGATATTATCGTTAGAGTTGCCTCGGGAAAACTTGAAAGATTTGTAGAGCAAGTATACTATTAATATGTATCTCTGAAGGAATGTAACGTAGAAAAATAACATGACGTTAAGAAATTTTCTAAGCCTTTATTTCTTGGGTCTGAGCTTTCGGTGCCATACTGTTGATTCTACTGGATACCATGTTCGATTAGCTTAAGAAGAACTGCTCGTCTTCTGCTCCGTGTAATCGTTCTACAATTGAGTAACTACAATGAGTATGTTGTATACCTGGTGTTCTGTGTAGATGATCATTTAGAGTTGTAACGTTACGATTTGCATACACGATGCGACAGTTGCCACAATCCGAGAAAGAGGTAATAAAAGTCTAGAATACATTTTTCCGGATTTTATTTTAGAAAGCGAATGAAGAACGTGTTCGGCAGGTTGTAGTAGACCATCGAATTCCTTAAAGGTCAATAACCAAGAAGTGTAAAAAAGATTTATAATCAGACATTTTGCCTCGGTCTTATATCTTACGAACTTCGCACACTTTCCAAAGCACTGCCATGTAAACTTCGATCGCTGATCCACGGCCCGAAATAATTCAACGTGAATAAATTAATCTCGAATTCGTGTACTCATTTGTATAGAAATAGTCGATCGAATAAAATAAACATAATTCGTCGAGAATTTATCCCGATCTACGTCCTTCAACCATGTAAACAAACTCTGGTATAATTCTTACCACAGACGCCACAATGTTTCTTTGGAATCCATTTACAAACATTTCGATTCTACTGTTGGCTGTCAAAATTTGTCGCGCGTAAATTCGTGTCGTTTAAGAACTAACAGTAAGTCTTGCGCCATCAATAAATATCATCAAAGAAAATTAAAATCATAATAACCACGCTTAGCATTCTATTCCACACATCAGAGATGTACATTATTTAATTGACCAACAGAAGTCTGGAAGCGGTGATGCAATTTTTGGTGAACGAGGCAAAGGAGAAATTATTTGTTGGAAAGGTAAATCGTTCGCTCCATTTATTTTACCGAGTTCGGTGGAGCACGTGCCATGATGCAAGTGCACACCAAGTGTCCTGCCTGTGTACACTGGTATCTACTAATAGGGGACACACTTTGCCGTGATAATAACCAATTACGTCAACCAGGCCGTAGGGCACGACCGTGACGTTGCGAATAGTAGATCGTTTGGTGAATAACTGTTTTCTGTTTGAGTCGAAAGTAACCAAAGATGTGGAAAATATCGGATATTGGACATTCGCGTTGGTTTTAGTTCCGATTGTAGTATATGTTACCTTATATTCCAATGGATTATGTATGATATTGGCGTAAATAGATGATATGCTCAAGGCAATAGGATTATGCTACAGCCCATGTTTTTATATCATTTAACACTTTGACTGCCACGGTGGTCACCGGTGACCGATGCAAAAGATGTTACTAAAAATGCAAAAAATTCGTTTGTAGTATATGTTTCATTGTAGTATATGTTACCTTATATTCAAATGGATTATCGATGATATTGGCGTAAATAGATGATATGCTCAAGGCAATAGGATTATGCTACAGCCTATGTTTTCATATCATTTAACACTTTGACTGCCACGGTGGTCACCGGTGACCGATGCAAAAGATGTTACTAAAAATGCAAAAAATTCGTAATGAAGCCTATTTGCAATGTTGTAAAAGAAATTTATACTGGAACGATGCTTCAATACTTTAGCTTCTAACAACTCTGAGTTACCTTTATTTTGCACGATTTAATTATACTCTGTAGTATTTCATCGCATCGTGGTTCTAACATAGCAAAATTACGCTTGGCAGTCAACGTGTTAAAAGAAAGATTCATTACAAATTGCAGACTTCAATGGTGATTTTGTCATTGGTGTTTTGCCACAGTTTATATTTTTGTTTACACTGAGTAACTTTATGCAACGGGAATATGTTTAATACAATTTCGTCCGAATACTGTTTTATTAGGCGTGTGATATTATTAGGAATTAATCGCAACTTATAAATATTTACATTAGTCATTTTAACTAAAACCCTATAAGGCAAAGGAATAGGCATTTACGTTTGCCATTTTTCAAATATGCGATGTACTGTTGTGATTGTTTTTGTATGTATAGCACTGATTAAAAATTGCCACATAGTTTTTCATCGCGTGCACCGAATTGTCGACACTCCCCGATTCAGGCAATTATTGCCTTTGTCCGTTTTCACAATAGAACCAATGAGATAATTTACGGTGTCTGTCGTCTGGCCAATTTTTCGAGTCCAAATTCGTGAGAACGAGACCGTACCCGGCTCATGTCTCTATTCCCAACGATGATTTCCGGCCGTGTTAGTCACACGAGAGGTAATCGTTCGACGAAGAACACGCCAGAAATGAGAAACAACGAGTAAATGCGACTAATCCTACAGATTATACGTCTCGCGCAAATTTCTTCGCTTCCACGAAACGAATATGTTGTTTTATCCGACAGGTAAATGTCATAACATGGCGTTTAAACAGTGAGTCAGACAAATTATGATTTATACTTCGTGATTCCGCTGTTCAATGTCTACCGTTTAATATGTCGCCAATCTGTTTTACGAATGTGTTATTTCAAATAACTAAATGATTATGGACTGTTTTGACAAACTCAGATATATATAGTTTCAGCCGTGAATCAGTCATTCGCCCATTTTCGACACCAAATATTTGTCTACTGGAAGCTTTCTTTATCCAGTAGCATTTACGGTAGCAACATATATTGTCGTTATTATATTATATACTGTAAAATGCGCGTGAGAATCAAAATAGGAATACCTCGGTGGTTAGCATGGTAATCGCCCAATAACCGCATGGGGTCGCTATGCCATAGAACCCTTTTTTCTAGCTATACAATAGACAACTTTCTTGCCAGCTATAATATACACTCAAGTTTCTTCATTATACTCGAACATTAACACTTTGACTGCCATGGTGGTGATCGGTGACCGGCGCAAAAGGTTTCACGAAAAATTCAAAAAAATACCCAATCGGTCGCATTTATAATTTTAAAAATGCAATTAATATTGAATACTGATTCAATTCCTTGGTCTCCGATACCTTCTCATTATTTTCATTTTGCACAATTCAATCATATTCTGCAGTACTTCATCCCG
Source organism: Cryptocheilus praepositus (assembly GCA_033815515.1). NCBI lineage: Eukaryota > Metazoa > Arthropoda > Insecta > Hymenoptera > Pompilidae > Cryptocheilus > Cryptocheilus praepositus. The sequence goes on along the minus strand of JAWWQZ010000220.1, from coordinate 291,929 downwards.
TTGCGGTTTTAATATAGTAAAGTACGCGTGGCAGTTAACGTGTTAAGTTTATCGTTCGAATACAAAATACTTTTTTTGCGCATAGTTAATATTCTTCGGTTATCGTCATGCGACAAGGGATTTATTCCGATCGATCACCCAGGATCAATGACGAATTCAATGAATTGGCGGGTGAGGCACGATGCGGATGACCCCAGACTATAAATAATCGCCGCAGATCAGTTATTCACCGGATCGTGAACAGTGGGTTAATCAGCATCGGACCGAGGACGGACTTGGCCACGGAGAGGATGTCGTAATCCGCGTCGCAAGGTGATACGCTTTGCCATAATTTCATCCTCGCGCGAAGATCGTCATTCTAGACGACATCCATTGTCACGCGAACAATGCATTGCTCGTTATGAGTATGGAGTTACGAAGTGTCAAGGCGTTTCAGGAGATGGTAGTCTCTGACGGCAGATCATCAGATTTACGAAGGGAGTAATTCGTGTACCAAAATCGTTCTTATGTTAGCGTAATGTTGCGGGCGCTAAGAGGTGAATAGTCATTTTGACAGACGGACGAGAAATATTTCTTTTCGTAACCGAGACTACGCGCTTGGATATCATTTTGTTAATGGTGGTGAATAATTATTAAGGTGTTTATTGTGAAATGGTTAACTAATGGGATGTTGGCAATTTGTTCTTCATAGATATTAAGGCAATCTGTCTTATGGAGCCTTAGACCTTGACGAACATGTTGCTGCTGTTTGGCTTCACAAACGATTGACAATTGATGCGCTCCGGAAAATTTGTTATTGGCACCTGCGAAGTTACTGACAGCGTAAAGCAACTTATACGGTTCGACAACTTCGCTTTCATGAATTACATATCAAAATAGCACCCATTCCAGAAACTCAAGGCCAACCCATGATATATTCCCATTCTTTTAATTATTGGACAAAAGATCCCTGATGGAATAGATCTTTTTCCAACCAATACCATATGCAACTCAATCAAATCATGAATCTTACTGCGTACCAGCCGAATCTGATAGCTAGTTTAGCTCGTTTCGCGTGTTGTCGTCAGCATCGCGCCTGAGCATAAACCTGCCACACGAAAGTGGGGACTAAAGCACGATTAAAAGTGGGGAGGGTGTGACGCGGTAAAAGGCGAGGGGTCAGGCTGAGATTAAACAATTGACTGGCGTGATAACGAGGGCACTTCCCGCCACTAAGCCCATCCTGTTCGTGTCGTCTAACCTACGGCTCGCTGGAACCACTTAAACCTCCGCTCATCCATCTGCCCTTCAACGGCGTCAGTTTATTCGACGGATTGCATCATGACCCGCGAATTCGCGGACGGATTTCTATTCCGAAAAATGTCCGGACAAACGTTCAATCGGTGAAGGCAACGAATTTTCTACGAAACGCTAGTTAACGTTAATTTACTTCTCTTATGTTGGCAGAGGGACTTAAAAATCCAATATGTTCACGAGAGAGGAACGTCTTTTTGAAGTCACTGCTTACGTTGATAAATATTTTTGTCAAACCTGCAGATTTTGCTAGCTGATGACTAGTATTAATTATATTTCGTGAAATAGATTCTACAGTTTTTTTTAATGCCGATCCGATGGAACTGTTATGTCAATAGATAGAAATAGTGATTAACACGTTGACTGCCACGCGTATTTTACTATATTAAAACCGCAACGGGATGAAGCACTACAGAATATGATTGAATTGTGCAAAATGAAAATAATGCGAAGGTATCGAAGACCAAAGAATTGAATCACTATTTAATATTAATTGCATTTTCAAAATTATAAATCGACCGATTTGGTATTTTTTGAATTTTTCGTGAGACCTTTTGCGCCGGTCACCGATGACCACCATGGCAGTCAAAGTGTAAATATCGACACTTCGTGGAAGTATGATTAGGAAACAGCGCGTAACGCGTTATGGCTTGGAGTAGTTCCAGACAAACACCGTCTGACCTTTCTTCACGAACAGACCACATACTACTGCACCATGCCGTACTCGTATAATCGATCGCGGCAGACATTAAATTAATCAGCCCTGTCTAGACAGTCGTCGAGATTTACGCCGCCCTTATCGTACGGGAAACTCCGAACTTGTTCTGCAAACAAGTTTCTCACCTAAATCAGTCGAGCTTCGCGTAACTTTCGAGGCGGGTTGTTAATTCATACCGACCAGCGATTTCATATTGATAGCTAAGAAGTTTTATGGCAGAAATGAAACGCATAGGCACGTTGATCGTTAGACTTCGGGCCGGATGCAGGCCAGTTAGAAGAACTTAAAGCCACATGCGGACACGTGCATGAGAGCCACTCGGCATGACGTCTTTGTGTCCTAGTTAGAACAATTTAGGAGTCCGCTCATACAGCGCCGGATTCGAAGAGTTTTAGGGGACGATCATTGCCAATCGACCGGACGGCAATTGATCCCGTGGTGATAAATTGACAGATCCGACCACGTGAAGACGGACCATACGAATAACACAACCCCACAAACGAATATTTATTGTTGACAAATGCGACGGTCAAAACCATATAATATAAAATATTCATCGAGACATTTTCACGTGGATACCTTGGCAATTTTGTTCTGATAGGCAAAGGTATGCAGACGCCGCAGTGTGCAAAAAATTGGGATCTGTACGATTAATTGCATAATCACGCACTGACCTATACTTGTTCTCTTGTGCCGGTACGCTCAGAATGATGATTCGTTTTGGACAAATCGGCGACTTCCGTCTGATTCTCGTCCAACGGCGGAGATACCCTCAAAACCGGCGACTCGGTGTGTTTAGGATGTTCCTCGTCGCCCAACACAAAGGTCGTTCTCTTCTGCACGTCCTTCACCTTATGTCCGTCGCACAAGCTCGACCTCCTTGGCAGAACATGCATTTGCGGTGGTTCCCGTGTCGTTTCCGAACACTCGACAACCCTCGTGTGCCTGCGCATTAAAAAAATCCACCAAAAATCTAGAGAACATCTCTCGCCGAAGATAACTTCTAATAACCAATCTACCGCAAAAAAGCTATCAACAACCCAGAATTTCAGCGGACACCGAGCTGACGCGACAACGCGATGAACTCACCGCAGTGTGTAAATTTCGCCGATAAATTTCCATAAACGCTCGTAAAAGAGCCGAGCCGGAGAAGGCGGTTGTCGGAAAAGCAGACGTGCGTTGCGGGCGCGAAATAAATATCGTTTAAGAGGAATGAGCTGCGGTCAATTTATATCGTCATCTCGTCGGGTCGTAAAATCGCATCGCGCGAATCGCTTTAACGCTGAATGCTGATGACGGCTGTGATCTCGGTTTTGGTATTCACCTGGAGTCGAGTGTTGATCGTGACGGCGAGTTCTTCATACCGACCACCTGACCTTGACCCTGATCCGCGATCGACTTCGAGCTTGATCTCCTCATGGCCTCGACGTTGCTCTTGGAATCGAGCGTTGCCTTTGAGCCGACGCGATGCATCTTCTTGTCGTCTTTTCCCGCCGCGTTCTGCTTCCGGTTCCTTCGCAGAGTTGCGTTTATGTCTTCCAGGGCGCGGTAATACTCTTCCTGGTTTTTCAGCTCTTCCGGCGTACAGCTGTTACTCACGTTCGGATCTTTGTCGCTTGACTGAGCAAACGATGAATACGTTTGAACGAGGAATAAATGTAAACAGGGAAATTATGACTTTCGCTAAGGAGACTACGTAAATAGTAATGAATAAATGTAAAAGTGTTATTGATGTCGCAAATTTAATTGGCGAATCTGGTCAATTAAACTGTTTGAAATTATATTGTTCAAAGAACCTAATGTTTCGCCATTATCAAAGGATTAAACTTTCTATACTCATATTGTAGTATAAATTTGGTTTTGCAATAAAAATTGGTACGGAACGTTTAATCGTATGCCGGAACGTTACATTTTTTAACAATATAATTTTCAGTAAATGAATTAACCGCGTACGTCAATAAAATTTGCAATATTACTAATAACAACGGTCGAGACAAGACATTATATTAAATACTGTAGAAATATTACGCATCTTACATTGGCAACGCGAGATTCAAAAACGATGCGATGACTAATAAGTAAAAGTGTTATGCAAATTAACGTGTTCTATTAGCAGTTATCTATTAGCAGTTACTGCAACTTCGGGGCCTAGACGTGATGCAGATTAATTAGCGATTTATTGAATGTTCGAAATGACAGGAACTAAGACTGCGCATCTTCAGATAAATTGAATTTGGCACGTGAGACGTGCCTATTTTAGGGAATGCTTTTAGTCTTTGCGACAATGCTATAAATGATCTGTTAGCCACATTTGAACTTAGCGTCGCAGGAATGTAAGTGTTGAAACGTACATCGTCGTGCGTATAAAAGATTGTCTTTTGGGGTTCGTTCGACGGATTGACACTTTCCCTTCGCGACAGACCGTCTGGAGTCGTGATCATGACTGGAATCGGTGTTGGTGGAACATGAATATGAAGACCGCCGGTCGAGGATGCCAAACTGGAACCTGAACTTGTAGTCAGAGAACTGCTAGAAACGTCGCGATACGGCGGAAAAGCATTGTTGCTCATGCGTTCTGGAAAAAAATGAAAGGAGCAATTTATGCGTTTGTTTGTACAATGGCCAAGGAAATTGTTGAACGTGGTCTTTGCGAATCATAGAAGGAAACTAGAGGAAAGCGAGGTTTTGTGTGGCGGCACTGGTCTTCGAGTCACGCGTAGGGTCACCGCGAATTCGATAATACCAATTAATGTTCATTAAGGCCAATTAGATTTCGTCGTCTTCGCGGCCGATGGTAAGAAAGGGTGCGCGGTGACGGATAATTCGATCGTGATCAATGAAGTGATATAAAATATGATTGTCGCGTATTAGTTCTTCGAAAGCATTGTTTGCCGAACATGTATGCGGACAAAAATACACGAAAAGCCTGAATCTGCATTATTTCCTGCAGGAAAGTTATAATCACGCCTACAAAGTTGCACTACTTCAACATGATAAAATTGACTACACAGAGAATGTCTACGTTTCATCGAACGTGCTACAAAACTTCATACTACACAAAGTTTCAAAATACTGTCTACCAGGAAACTCGACATATGATACAAGAACACGCGCCAACATTTTTACGAGCACTGGCACCTGAGCATGAAGTACACGTTGCAGTAAAAGATGCAGTAAAACGCAAAGCGCAAGCTGCAAATGCAATGTTCGCTCATATGCCGAATCCAGTTTTCCCGGAAAGTTAATGAGTTGGACGGCGTTCCGACTGAAAATAGACGGGGCATATGTGTATGGCGCAACGATATAGACGTAAAGTCTGACCACCTTTGGCACGATGCATCGCTCTAATTTGATCGAGATCGGCGGCTGAGCACAAGGGCGTGTCCACTTCGTAGGTATTGTTGAACAGCGTGTAATTGACCTCGTACTCGCCGGTCTCCTTGCGAAATGTGATTATGTGCTCGAATCGGTGGCCCCAGAGAATCTCAGACGGCAGGTAGGAACTCCTTGCTTGGGTTGTCATTCCGGTCGACTCGATGACGCCTAAAAATAATCATCCGTTGAAATAGGCGAATTAAGCGAATGGAGTTTCAGTAGATATGTATTTATTTTACGAAACTATAATTATTAAATTAAAAGGTTTACTGGAAGACTTGCTGACATCGGAAAGGTTATGTCATACGTTTTAGGGCGAGGTAAAATGTAGTGTACACTTTAAATGAAATAAAATACAGACTCTTTTTTAGAGAGTTACCTTCGAGGATGACAACGATTTCAAATCGTTCGCGCAGCATGTCACTGGCTGATATGTGATAGAGAGGAGAGTTTTGATCGATTTTATGTACAATCGTAGTCGGCCAGATGAAGAAAATTTTGTCCTCCTCCCCGTCACCGCCGACTTTGAGCTCTGTTTGGAAGAACGGTAGCAGTTCGCCTTCCTTAGTCACCTAAAATATACCGTAACAGTACCAGTCAAACAACATTCTGATATTTTAAAGTAAACACTAGAAATATTTTACCATTCGTAAGGAGCGATAGCTGTATTATTTTGCAAACTCGCACATTCAAAGGTATTACGTGAACGACAAACACGAAGCATCCATGTGCCGATTTTGAAAGTTGCGTCGTCCAAAGTGCCTACACCGATTTGCAGATTCGCACGCTCAAAGGTATTTGTGCCATTCGCGAACGTGAAATAACGATGCGCCGACTCTCAATTTTGCGCTCTCTTGGTATTTGTGCCATTGACAAAGAACGACGGGTGAAATATCAGTAGTCCCCGTTTTCGAAATTGATGCCATTGGACCAACCTTCCGTTTGATCATCTGAGCCCTGACGTGCGCCTCAATGATGTGACTCTTCCTCATATCACCGACACGGAACATGAGACAAGGCTGACCGTCCCTTTGACAGATGACAGCGTTTCTCGAGAAGAGCAACGTCTGCGTCCGCTTTTTCGGACGCGAGAGTTTGGCGAAGACGATGCCGACCATGAAGGCCTGAAGAATGACTCCTGTCATGGATTGAATGCACATGATGAAAATTGCCTCGGGACACTCGTCGGTGGTGTGCTTGGAACCGTATCTGTTTGCAAAATCATTTAGGCCGATAAATCGCAAGCTCACCAATCGCTGCCGATTTGCTGATTTATCGAGAGACAAAAGTTCCACGTAAACGCGTTTCGGATTCTTTCGTAAACACTGTCAACGGGAATTGATGCATCGCTACAAGATCCACCTGCTTCTTTCTACGGCGCGGATCATAATCGGTTGGTGGATAAATCTCAGCGAAATTCATACCGACGTTTCATGGCCAATGTCGTAATATACAAGTCACGTGGAATTTGAAAGAAACGAATCTTGTAATAGGTGCGCAGAACTCGTGTTTAAGGCAAAATTCTAACGAATATATATCATATAAAGGTCGTACGTAGGAAATGGTTAAAAATACGAGTGACTCGACTTCTCACCCTATCGTGTGTTGTGTCTCGACGGAGAAAAGGAAACAGCTGGTAAAGCTATGAATCTCTTGGACGCAGGGCGTGAACGATATGTTCGGATTGTTGTAATTCCGTGGTTCAAGGTCACCGTGACTATAGGCGATCAGCCACCATATGAGAGCGAAGCCGAGCCAGGAGAGGAGAAAATTCATGGAGAACACCAGAAGGGTCCAACGCCATTGAGCGTCAACCAGGGTCGTGAATATATCCTGAAACGAGAAATGTTTACAAAAGATGAAATAATTAGAGTGACTGAAATTACATTTTGACGGAAGTGTACCTGAAGATAACGCCTGCGGCGTTTTGCGACATTTCCTTGGACAACGTTGCAGTCGCCATGCTTGAAGACTACCCTTTTCCGTATTCTTCGTGAACTGAATCTTGTCTGTCGGTATCTGGGAAGAAAATACAAGAGTTAGAATCTTTCGATCAGCTCGAAGGCATTGGTTGATTTACAACACGTTCAATTCAAATTTGTTCTGTTTCTGTTCGCTATTTACATTGTAACATTTTTGGTTGCATACCGGTACCGATAACTTTAAATGTCAATAATATTGCTTTAATTTTGCGATTTTGTTTTCAAATTAATACTGCTTGTTTAATCACAAACAAACGTTTGCCGTTCAAAATTTCGTATCTCCACTTTTGGTTTTAGTTGCATACCGGTACCGATAATTTTAAATGTCAATAATACCGTTTCCTATATTTTTCGATTGCAAAATTTTTAAATTAGTCAGAAGAGCAATAGTATTTTTTTTATCTGCTTGTTCAATCACAAACAAACGTTTGCCGTTTAAAATTTCGTATCTCCACAAGCGATACATAGTTCGAGGCCTTCATTAGTTAAAAATTGTCGGCTCACGCTACCGATTTATCAGCCCGAGGCTTCCTTCATACAATTTCCGCATTGCCAACGATTTCCAATCCTCGCAGGGCTTATTTTTCGTCGAGACACGGCCATGCGAACGTGATCAATCGTTTCACGGAAAGTGGCACGTCGTTGCAATCACGCGTTTCGATTCTAAAGACGTCGAGACATAAGGAGGGAAGGACTCCTCCCACGGTTTTCTCCAAAGGCCATTTAAAACGGTCGGTATCGTCTGCACGAAAATACTCGCCGTCCGGCCTACTGCCAGAGATTCGGCTGATTTACGATCAGACGTCTCATTTTCGCAACTATCCGCCGACTATCGACTGCTTCGGGCACTTCGCCAAAGTATCGACGTTTAGCGTTCGTAATGCTTCATTCAATCCTGATTCACGGGGACCGTCCATCGATACCGGAAACGATTGAGATCAGTGTTGGGCGTCGGCAATAATTTTTGAGATGCCTAATTGGTGGCATTAAAGTATCTTAATCAGAAAAAATCATGGTACAAAACGGTTTGATTCAATAGAGTAGTTACGTGTAAATCAATAGTTTGTAATGGGAATGCGATTAACATTCTAATGGATCAGTTACCGGTGTTGAAGACTAACGAGTTGAATATGTTTCTGTATTGCATGGCTTGATAGAGCAAAGGGCATCAAATATCTAATCAAGTAGTGATAAAGGTCGTGTTTTATCACACGAGGACTAAAAGAAACCATTCAGTTGTTACTAATGAATCGTTAATCTAACCATGAAGAACAATGTGATGGTATTTTATGTTTAACGTGGTATTACTAAGAACGTACTCGCTGAACGAATTAAATATTGCCGAACATTGATTAAGAATCTATCATTAACTGCTATAAACTTTATTGGAGACGATATAATTAAACTACTATTCCTATTGGTTCAGGTGTAATAAAACCAAGAAAAGACCGGTATCAAAGTTATGAGACGGGGTAGAGAAATATCTAGAACATGTTTAAATTTGGATATTCCTCGAATGATGACATCAGAAATATTAAGACCGTTTTAATATTTTGCGGTAAAAATCTAGGTCGAGCACATCGCGCGCCGCATTAAACGGGTTTAGAAAAATCTTAACAGCCCCGAGTTTAGCAAGTCGATCAGTGCCGTTCCTTAAAGATGGCCGTTTATCCTCTAACATGATCTTTACAATCATTTTACGAGGCAATCCCCGGGTTGGACGTCGGTTACAGAGGTTTCAAATATTTGCTTTCCAAGCAAACTTCGCTAACCATTTCTACCCGCTTTATCCAAATACCGTTTCCAATTTTTTACCTCAAATTTATAACTTCGCTATGTCAACATTCGCAAAACGTAGAAACATAAATCTTGAGAAAGTTGCCTCGTGTACCGTACGCTATAATCCCAGAAGTGTAACAGTAACAGTATAAAACAGTCTTATATGTCAAGGTTCGGCGAGTTAACATACAATACCTCATTTGTCACGCGTTAAACGTTAACTCTTAAGCAGAAATTCCCACGCCCCACCGTTTATTTGATGGCCGTCCAATAACCGCGCCGAAGACGCAGTTTATTATCATATCGATCGAGGCAATATTGAACGTGAGCGTTTTGTCGCGACGTCGGATCGTTTTCCCGTCTGAAGCGAGTCGTGTCTACAAATAAAACGTAGCCAGGGGGAGACTTCCTAAATGTTGACTAGACGATCGGGACCAGAGAGGACGCGGAGAAAGAGGAAGTCGAAAAGCAGGAGACGACAACTGTTTACAGACGGACGTTGCGCAGTCACGGCTTATTACAGAAATCTGTATCAAAGGCGCCAAAGTCTTTGGCAGAGGATGCTCGTGTTTCTTTGAACTTGCTTCCACGCGTCCTTGGTCGCGCTTATACGTGAGAGTTTCCTCCTTCGCGATCGTCTGGCTGCCTTCGAATGTTGAAAGAAATGCCGTTACTCATGCGACGATCAATTTTGATACGCAATGTGCGTAGCTGCGTGAAAATTTGCTAGGTGGCTTTGACTTGTATGTGTAGGTGTCATGGATCGATAATTGTAAATCATGCATTCAATTTCGCGGCTGGTCTGGACCTTATTTCCGTCTTGAAAGCTAAATGGGTGTCGTTTCTTGTGCAGCGTCCAATTTTGAAGCTTCAATGTGAATTTGTTTAGTAAACGATTAGTTGGTTTGAACCTGTTATATACAAAGTACGTCTGTAAAAATGATGCGAGTGTTATGAGCGAGCGAATGTGCGCTATGAACTTTTCATGATGATCCGTAAAGTTTATTTACTGCTCGAAAATCTACTCGTGATCTTCACGTATACCACAATTGCTCGTATTTGCATTATAAGATTGAATCTAACATACGTAGAACAATGGAAATAGCTGTTCTGAGAACATCTAACGCCGATCTATTCAAACAACGCCCGTTAGCCGCGAAAACGCACATAAAACACTTGCATTGCCAGTCATATAAAACCATCGCCACCTTCCAAGTTCAAAGCAACCATTTTATACGTCGATACAAATCAAGAAAACATCGCCCCCACTCTCAATTATCGAAAATGTTCTCTTTACTCCCAACGTCTAACCTGCTAATTTTCGTCCGCACGTTGTTCGACTGCTACAAATACAGCTGTCTGTTTTCTAAAAGCAACGCTCCACAAGTTTGCCATCAGGTACGCGAACTTCGTAATTTCGCGACATGCCGATGACGTTTGATTAAATGATTCCGACCGTTAGTTTACACAAATGAACCCAGACCGCACAATTTGGCTTGGTCCGATCGCTTGGCAAACAACGTTCTAAATTCGTGTGGTTTCGCCCCCGTCAACCCTGACATATTGACCCGCGATGGAAATAGACCCGGGAACTCACGCACCTTTTCGAGTCACAATGCACACGTACTGCACTCGGGAATGACATTAATGGCCCGCCTGGAGTTGCCTTTCGATCAACGCGCGTCGTTAACGTCAAAACCTCGCCACCGCCACAACGTGCTTACCCAAACACCGGCAATATCAACAACAGAGCGAAACACCATAAACCCGCCGTGATATGCGTCACACAAATCGCACGAACAATTCTACCATCTCCTACAAGAAAATCTTGTCGACGTGAACGAAAAATAGCAATTTCACGTCTTCGTTTTTGCTAATACGTCAATTTTAACGACACCTCTGTTCTTTCGCCGAGAAAATGACGTGCGGCGAGTGCAAATATGGTGTTTCGAAAATGATTGTTTTGAAAAACAAAACCCGAAAATTGATGTTTTGATTTTTTTTTAATCGCGTATGGGCGTAAAAGCGTTGAGCAGTTCGCGAGATATCGATCGATCGACCAGTTCGTCAATTGCAAAACGCGTGTGACATGGGATTTCGAAAGAACTGCCCACGCCGTTCGTTCGTCAACTGGAACGCCGTTGGACGACGAAGCTAGACGAGACGAGAAAGTGTCTGCGATTATGATAACCGGTGGCAATAAACCTAATGGCATAAACCCTCGCGTAAGATTGTTCCCCGGCAACCGTCTCGTCCGGATGACGCGTATGTTCACTTTACCGTTCGTTTCTAACGGCTTGTTCGACTGTTGCGCTCGTGTCAATGAGAATTAGCCGAGACACCTATAATGTTGATCATTACATCCATGAGAGGGATGCGATCTCTAGACGACGTAATTTCCACTGATCGTTTCTTGGCGAACGTTCAAAATGAGACGAAATTTCAAGTTGAAATTGGTCGTAATGGTAATTGACGGTGATGGTGAGAAGTGGAAATTATCGTTCGGCCTGAAGGGTACGTAGTTTAGCGACGCAAATTAAATCGTCACCAAATATCAAAGCAAACTGCAATACACTCGGATGACCGTTAAATTATATAAATAAGGCGATCAAATTAAATCGTTACCGGACTGTCATATCGATAATGTATATTTTTCTTTACACTTCAGCTAATGTAGCAGGAAAAGCAATTTTGTCATGAGTAGAAAATTCATCGTAAACATGCAATGTTGCCGTAAGTAGAAAATTTGTCGCCAAATTAAATCGTCACCAAATATCAAAGCAAACTGCAATACACTCGGATAACCGTTAAATTATAAAATGAGGTAATCAAATTAAATCGTTATTGGACGGTCATATCGATAATGTATATTTTTCTTTAGATTTCAGCTAATGTAGCAAGAAAAGCACTTTTGTCAAATCGTTATTTTGTCGCCAAATTAAATCGTCACCAAATATCAAAGCAAACTGCAATACACTCGATGATCGTTAAATTATATAAATAAGGCGATATTAAATTTTGTCATATCGATAATGTATATTTTTCTTTAGATTTCAGCTAATGTAGCAAGAAAAGCACTTTTGTCGTGTATAGAAAATTCATCGTAAACATGCAATGTTGCCGTAAGTAGAAAATTTGTCGCCAAATTAAATCGTCACCAAATATCAAAGCAAACTGCAATACACTCGGATGACCATTAAATTATATAAATAAGGTGATCAAATTAAATCGTTACCGGACGGTCATATCGATAATGTATATTTTTCTTTACACTTCATCTAATGTCGCAGGAAAGCAATTTTGTCGTGTGTAGAAAATTCATCGTAAACATGCAATGTTGCTAATTTGTCAAATTAAATCGTCACCAAATATCAAAGCAAACTGAAAAGCCATTAAATTATATAAATAAGATGATCAAATTAAATCGTTACCGGACGGTCATGTGGATAATGTATATTTTTCTTTACACCAGCTAATGTCGCAGGAAAAGCAATTTTCTCATGAGTAGACAATTTATCGTAAACATGCAATGTTGCCGTAAGTAGAAAATTTGTCGCCAACAAGCAATTTTGTCGTGAGTATAACATTTGTCGTAGACAAACAATTTTGTCAGGGAGAGCCAATTTGTCTCCAACAAGCAACTTTATCGTGAGTAGAAAATTCTTCATGAACATGCAATGTTGCCGTGAGTGGAGAATTTGTCGCGAGCAGAAAATTTTATATCCACTGATTGCAAATACGTATAAGTGCGACTAGTGATTTTTGTGGTAAAAAATGCAGGTAACAGCACAACGTCAGGGTAATGATGCATACTTGTGCAGCTCTTCGCGCCACGCAGCTTCTCCCGAGGTGGTGGCCCTGACGACCAGCATCGAAACTTGGGACAGAGCCCTTTTGAGACCCGAAAACGCAGTTCCATCGCCCAGATGAACTTTCGAACTGCTGGGCGAAATCGGTTTCAAGGATTCCATCGTTGATCGAGGTTGCACACGATCAATCTACGAACGCTCTACTCCCGCTGTTTCCTGATGCTCCGATATTATCGGCAAACTATTTCCGGACATCTCGATCGTGATTTTCTCCAGTTCAACGCGCCGCGAACCTCAGAATCGGTTAAATATAGCGAACCCGCAAAATGGCCGACGAGTTAAGGGTAGACGCGACCGGCGTGTAAATTTAGACATATAACGCGAACAATGAAACTTCTGTAGTTAGAACAAAGTACGGGGATCCCCCGATCGGATGACGTCATAGAACGTCCGACGTATCTTCACAGAAGAGATGACGACCCATTCGAGAAGGTATGTTTATAAACGTCGCCTTGTCACATGTACGCGAGGTATGGAGACAGTTTCCAATACCTGGATATTGATACAATATACGTTAACTTCTGCGTCACAGTTTTATGCCCGGTGACGATTACCGATTTACGAGCTATGTGGGAAACAGTAACGCGCACACGGTCGCCATATTATTTGTCCACAAACTCATCCTGCCAACGAACAATGCTTCATATCTACACAGCTCAGTCTCTTTTTTACAAGATTTGGATAGTTGGCTTCCACAGATAAAATTCGTCACACAATCAACTGGCACGAATTGTCAATTACTTCCATTCTGTGCACACCGCGAATATATGCGAACAGAAAAATGACTGAATTGATAGGCACGGCCATGTATACACGCCGTATTTATTAATTATGCACATTGAATAACAAGAAGCTTTGCATATGCACAGTTCAGTTTCTTTTTTTTACAAAAGCTTGGTAGTTAACTTCCACGGATGAAACACGTCACACAGGCAACTCATACGATTTGATGACGATTCAATGACGATTACCTTGCACTCACCGCGATTACATGCGATTGAAGAAATTCCCGAATTTACAGGTTTGGCCGTGTAAATAGGCCTTATGGATTAATTACGTTCGTTAACAAATAAGACGTTTATATTTGCACAGCTCAGTCCCTTTTTTTTACAAAACGTCGGTGACGAAATTCCACAGGTGAAATACGTCACAGTCCACTGGCACGATGCTTTAATAACGATTATTTTCCACGCACCGCGCTTACGTGTAATTAAAAAATGACCGATTTGATAGGCCCAGCAATATAAAGAAGCCTTAACGAGAAGTTACGTTGATTAGCGAATAAAACATTTACGCCTGCACAGCTCAGTTTCCCTTTTTACAATACATTGATAGTCAACTTCCACAGGTGAAATACGTCAGACTGTCAACCACCAGGATTTTTCAATAACGATTATTTTGCGCGCACCGCGATTCCATGCGGACAAAAAAATGACCGAATCCTGAAACACGACCATGTGATTAATTATGCTCGTTAGCGGACAAGAAGCTTCATATTTACATAGAACAGTTTCTTCTTTTTTTTTTTAAGAAACTTTGATAGTTAGTTTTCACAGACGAAATGCGTCACACAGTCAACTGGCACGATTTCTTAATGACGATTATGTCGCGCGCACCGCGGTTACGTGAGAATAAGAAAGTGACGGAATTAACAGGTACGGCCACGCGTACAAGTCTTACCGACTAATTATGCTCGCTCGTTAACGAACGAAAAGCTCGCGCGACACTGCGAGCTCCAATTTCGGCCCTTGGCGGGGACGGTTTCTTTTGTCTTTAACGCGCCAATTTGGCACGACGCGCGATCGGCCGGATTTGTCGGCTTTTGTCAGTCGGGGACCTCCGCCTCCTCGTCTGACACAAGAGGTAAACGATCACTGACGATTGCTCGAATCGACTTTCGGCCGGACCAGTCTGCGTCTGCATCCCGAGTAAGATCTCGAGTTCTTTCAATGTCGGCAGGACGAAGTGGTAATTGTCAATGTCGGCAAAATCCGACAAGCGTGCACGGTAAACTAAGATTCTTTTTCCGTCGGTGCAGAGGAATTAAAATGGTGCAAGATAGTATTTAAATAAATGTGTCGGAAGAAAAAATAAGACGTGACGAAGTCGCAAGATATTTGTAATCCTTAAGCTAACATTTTGGAAATACTGGTTTGTACGTTATTTTGTGTTTAGTAAGATTGATTGTAGATTATGTTAAAAATCTAAAAAAATCTAAATGGTAGAAAAGTCGATTACTGGGTGCTTTACCCTATGTTCCGTACGTTATACCAGAAACGTTATTTTTTTATCATTAGTGATATTATGAAGATATTAATATATAATCTTCTGTTTCGCGGAAACACGGATTTTCAGGAATAGATTACTGTCACGGCAAAATCCGACAAGCTACCCCTTGCGGAAGCGTGCACGATAATCTAAGATTCTTTTTCCATCGGTGCAGAGGAATTAAGTTGGTGCAAGTTACAATAGTATTTAAATAAATGTGCCGGAAGAAAAAAAAAGACGCGATGAAGTTGCAAGATATTTGTAATTCTTAAGCTAACATTTTGGAAGTACTGGTTTGTATGTTATTTTGTGTTTGGTAAGATTGATTGTAGATTATGTTAAAAATATAAAAAAATCGAAATTATAGAAAAGTCGATTACTGGGTACTTTACCCTACATTCCGTACGTTATACCAGAAACGTTATTTTATTATCATTATTGACATTTTGAAGATATTAATATATAATCTTCCGTTTCGTAGAAACACGGATTTTCAGGAATAAATTATTGTCACACAAATTCTTGCTCCACTTACGACAGAAGTGTAACATTCGACAAACAAACGGTTCAGACACCGTAATCTCGCGTAATGACGAGTCCGATGACCGAAGATGCATTAATCGTTCCGGCTTAAAGGAACACTTCGTTCTTCAATCTCGCGGGCACTGAAATGCTTATCCCGACAAATCAACACGCCTCGGCGCAAAAATAACGTTTCAATATTACGTCGCGCAACTTCTTCCCATCTTCGCTGAAAAACCGTCCGCCGGCTTTCTGCAGACTAAACCAACCCATTCGAAATTCATTGTTCGCTTACAATCGGCAGGAATCGAAGAGGCCTACGATCGGGGATCTAAATATAAATGTCAAGCAGTTGTGAAACGTATCCATAACGCGTATCGCAATTTACGATCGTGACGTAAAACGTCGGGGAGACTTTCACCGGTGCTCCGCATGCAAAATTAGACACGATTTCGGTATTCCCTTGCGCCGTCCCGCCGCACTTCCGCAATTAGGCGCTTCTATTCTCGTCGCGAAAAAAGAAAGATGCCCATCGCGTACGTGGGCCGGAGAAATGGGAGCGCGATGCGCGTTCTATTTTCGCGAGTTTCCGATCGAAAATTCAGCTACGCGGAGTCGAAATATCTCCGGCGACGAAGCCGCTCACTCACTTTTACTCTGAGCCGTCAACTGGCGAGCGTAAGCTCTTCCGTGTGGACATTTATTTTTGTGCAGCCCGCTGCTCTCGGACTTCTTTTTTTCGTCAAGCTCGGAACGCGAGAATGTCAAAACAAAAGATCGCAATGCGCCTTACTTCACTGCGGCGGTTGGTTGGCTTCGTTCTGTTCAATTCACCGATAACGAATTTTTAATTGCACCGATTGGCGTATTTAACACGTTGACTGCCAAGCGTATTTTACTATATTAGAACGGCGATGCTATGAAATACTACAGCGTCCGACTGAATTATGCAAAATGTAAATAATGTGCAGGTATTGGAGGCCAAAGGATAGCATCACTATACTAACAATTGCTTTTACAAGATTGGAAACAGGCTTCATTGCAAATTTGTTGCATTTCTAGTAAAATCGTTTGCACCGGTCACCGCGTAATTTGCCGTATTAAAACGGCGATGCTATGAAATACTACAGCGTCCGACTGAATTATGCAAAATGTAAAGAATGTGCAGGTATTGAAGACCAAAGGATCGCATCACTATTCTAATAACAAATGCATTTATAAAATAATAATTGCTACCTATTGCGAATATTTTGGATCTTCAGTAAAATCTCTTGCGTCGGTCACCGGTGACCATCATGGCAGTCAAAGTGTTAACACTTTGCAATAATAACATTGAAATTTGTTAGAGATTACATGGAATTAACTTATTCCAGCGCAACTTTTTGAGACGTGCACATTTGCCTAAAGTTTTCTCTTGAAATGGCAGAAGAAATCAAATCAAAGTATAGTAAAATTACTAAGATATATAAAGAAAATATCAGAGGGTTTTGTTACGACGCAGAAACCACCGGACCTTGAAAATTTTAATCTGCATAGGCCATGGAATCGATGTGGGACAAAGAAAATGGGATTGCATTGTTTGTTTTGACAGAAAAACACCTGGTGGCAGGCGTCATTATTATTGTCAAACGTGCATAAATCACCCTGCAGTCAAAATTATAACAAAATAAAATATTACATTTTTGTGTTAAAGTCCAATATCATTATAATACGTTACTTAGTTCCAGAACTATACTAAATAATATGAGGGGTGCATGGGGTTCATTAAAGAGTTAACGAAAAGTCATTAAAATTTATTATGCAGTCATGCATTGGATTAATGATCGATGAAAATTGAACTGACTTACTTTGAATAATAGTTTATCAACACTTCAATTGAGAAATGGCAATTGATAATAAATAATTATTCATTTTATTCAAATGTTGATGATTACTTTTAGCAATCGATTAAGTTAATGATGATATTTTGCAATTCGTCCAATTTAAAAGTTGGGTGTAATCAATATTAATGATGTTAATCAGTTGATACTTAGCATTGTTTCATTTACATAAAAGCTTTTTCATTTCATAGGGTATCAAATGTCTACGAATCAAGTTGAAAAATATATTGCATGAAAGCAAAGTTGTGGTTATAACTAGCATCGCGAATGCAACGGGAAACACACTGCAAATTATCGAAGACCAAGGTTGTATACCTTATTCCGTAATAGTTGCGCAGTCGGTGGACAATTTGCAACGATACATAGAACAAAACCGTGCGATTGTTTCTGTATACGATAAGCAGTAATTAGCTAAAGGAGAAATGTACTAAAATATACATTTTTTGCGACGAACATTCTGCACGTTATTATATTTGCCGAAAGGGTTTTATACTTTGAGGCTTCGGTTTCCGCAGAAACGTACTACACGACGCAATTAATAATTAACGGAAGGAATGTTTTAGATTATTTAGAAATTTTAAGTGTTTTCGATAAAATGCAGTTACGGAAAACGTATAAAATATAAAATGGGAAAATATGCACATTGGTGGTCATGATAATAAAATTATATTTCTCTTTTAATTAGCGACATTCGTCCTCAAGCGGATAAAATTGATAAAAATCTATTGTCGATATCGCCTTCACTTACTTGTAACAATTCAACGGTATCGTTAAACCGGAGAAACATTCACTGTCATTTGTTCTCTGATTCAATTCAGAATCAGGCGGACAACACACACCACATTGAAATATCACTTTCAACATTTTCCAGTCCGTATAAAACCAAAACATTTTCCCCTCATTAGAAACTAGGGCTGTACGGAATGTGGTACAGAATTTTCCGGCTGATGAAATGTGTATATATCGAACTTATAAATTATTTGTTTTACGAAAGCCGAGTGTCCTTTTGAACTGACGAAATTCTCAAGACGTTGATTCATTTGCCCGACCCCGAGTATAGTCTTTCAAAATGTTTGTCTTTGAAACACTGTAAGGCTCCGTTTCCAACAGTGGACTGAGGATTGACGAATGGTTATAACACGATGAACGGGCAACGACGAATGTGTATTTTATTTCGTCACCTGAGTGCCTGAAAGGAGACTAAAACTTCGGACGTGCGGACTGCACGTGACGACAGCTATGAATATTTTGCCTGCTAATTACGGCTAATATTTAGCACCAGTCATTCCGTTAGCCTTTTTATCAAATGTTTCCACGCAACTAATGCGGAAGTTGTTTAAAACTTTAAACGAGCTGCGCGATATAGCCTTCATATTGCATACAAAAGCAATATTGAAATTACCACTTACGCTACAATGTTTATCTGTTAACTTTGTCGTTGTTACACAAGTGTAAAATAGAATTTGAGAAATTAGCTGAGATTACTCACGCAGACGACCAAAAGTTGACGAAATTAGGCATTGCCGGCAGCAAGGATTTTTGCATTCGTTCGGACTCCGGGACAAAACGCGCACTAATCCGTGACCATAAAAAAATTCCTTTTCACCGTTTAGGAACAACCAGAAATCCACTCAGTTATAATTCCGTTCATCTAACTAGCAACAAGCAATTAATGTCCGGTATCATGATTTATTCATTGCTTTTGAACCCACGATACATTCTGGCTTGATAAATGCAGCGGACCGCAAAGTTGGTAAGAAATCGCCTGTTTTTGTTCGTCTTCATTAGCTTACAAAAAGCCGAACTAACTCCGATATAAAATCTTAATTTTACCAATCATTAACTTTTTGTCTCACCTGCTCAACAATGGTCCCGACTCTCCTTTAAAACTAATTCTGCTGAAGGCTCTTCGTTGAAACCTGCTGAGAATGCCCCGTTTTCCTTTGACACTATTAACTCTTCCCGTTTCCTCGGCAGAATCATCGCAAAATTTCACTGCCACAGCTGCCGCGGGCACTGTACTGTTAACTAACAGTTCGCTCAATGGCACTGTGGTGGTGTCAGTGGTCGAGTGATCGTCCAATTCATCGTTGGAGACCTTCGACGGTCTCTTCTCGGGCATTAACATTTCGTTTGCCTTCAATATTCTTCAACACCCATTGTGTTAATCAACTTCTTTATTTGCTGTTTACTGTACGACTTATATAGTTTATAGAATATAGAACAGACGGTCTCCACATTGCATTCATATGTACATTTGTTTAGATGTATTGATTGTTTTCACTATTTTTTAACATGAATTTTATCAAACAGCTTCCTCTTCACTTCAGGTTACTATACGTTTTTCACAGAAAATCAGTACGACGTATATTATGTGATGTGCGCATTGTATACATATGCGTTTATTAGTACGGTTTGATCTTAAGTCTCTTCAACACCCGTTTTGTTAACAAGCTCTACATGCTATTTCCATACGTTTTATATAATGTAATCGATGCAAAACACATAATAGATTCGTGCATATGCGAAAACAGATATTCGAAAAATTGCGATTGTGTGACTAGTTAGCATATATATACCCTCGATTGCAATGCAAATCGCGGGGAAATTTTTGAGCCGCCGTAGTCTCACGATAAGTGTACAAGGTTTCTTCATCAGAACATATTGAGCGTGCTTTTTCGCTGGGGTCGTAGAACCTCGTACGAATATACCAGCTCCGGGGAAATTTATGGAGTTAGAGCCGGACCAAAGAGGATGCTTGTTACATTCGTTTTGACACTTATAGACCTTCTTCCGTGCCACGCGCCGCTGTCTGCGTCTCTCTTCTCCGTTGAAAAATTATATAGCCAGGCATCAACATCCGTCGCACCTGTTACATTAAATTATTTTCGGAAAAATTTGTTCAAACTTTGCCTCTCGTCCGACTCCTTACGTAAGTCTGCATGACACGTGTCCATACCGATAACGCTTTCGATAACATTTTGGAAAAATTGTCGGTCGCCTTGCAATAATCGCACGTATGACGGGAAAGCGTTAATTATCCTTTCTTAGCTATCGTCGAAAACATTGTTATCGACTGCCGACGGGAAGCACCGTCATCCTTCTGTCGCACGTCTCGTTGCTTTCGTCAAATATTTGCCAAGAGACAGCTGTTCCGGAGTTTCGCTCAAATCTTAGCGATATCTACGTGTCCCGAGTCTCATGAATGTGAATCATTTGTACTGTGCACCAATAACAAGTAGCCGCGAACAGTGCTTCGTTTCAGGTGTGTTCGTTTGTAGACAGATTTATTTGGAACAGTTTCAACGTTTGGAGCGACTTTTGGAACGTTTTACATAATTCCGTAGATGCATCCAAAAACTCGTCGACGATTGCCGGATTTTCCTGATCTTTGTTTCCAACGTCGCAGTAAGTTCTTCAGTTGTTACGATATTACTTATGTTTGTCTTCTTGAACTTTGTCCGTCGTGTGCAAGTAACGCTTGTTTCCGCTTCAATAACTTTCTTCTGCACAGATGTGGCGATGTGATAACATTTGCTAATATCACCGAAGATGCTTATTTACGTTGCATGCTACTTTGTGTAAGCGGAGAATTTTTGTTTTATTATGCTCACATTTTTCGATAAAAGTACTAAACGATGTTTACGTAAACTGAAACTGCATCGTCATCTTTAACCCGTTAATATCAATTAATATTCCTTCAATCTTTATGCACCCACACACATTCGCGGAACAATTTTTCGGTATATTCGTTTTCTTCGATAATGCAGATATGCTTTAGTGTTTTCCGTGATGTTGTTTTCAGTCGATGAACATCATGTGCTTATCTGCATCGAACTTTCCGCGTTGCTTGCTATTGGTGATAACCAACGTTGCACCATCATCACTGATTCGCACCAGCGTACTCGACACTGATCCAGAGCCCAATATTGTCAAATCCTCTTTCCACCTTTCTTCATTTACCATTCACGCCGTTCAATCTCAGCAAACATTCCTTCTCGTCACGAACTTTCCTTCCCACTGTGCTTCCCGGACTTCCGGTACATTATCATTTATGCGATTTCTTCGCATATCGGATGCCTAGCGAAGTCTAAACTTCAATTTGTCGCTCGGTAAATTCTTTTCCTTCATCACTTTTAATGTGGTCTTGCTTGTTTCTCCCTATGCTCGCCTCACTTAAAACTTGCTATTTCAATCGTCAAAATCTAATGACATTTCTGCTGATAAATGTTAATACCAGATGCGAGCTTGAATCATTTTCTCCGCATACGTTTCCCGCTCACACCAACAGGTAGGCCACTGTCTACTCAATGAAGTTAACGTCACTATGTCTCACGATCAGTCATCTGTTATCACTGAGCACCAATTATCTCGCCTTTTCATTCCTCCGTTTCCGTCCTTTCCCCTGGCGTACGCGATGTCTCTATATGTTCAGTGCACGTCTTTTGTTTACACCAAAAGATAAGCCCCTGTCTACTGAGTGCAGTTAATAGTCACCGTGGCTCACTTTCGCGTCTATTATCACCAGCACATTATCTTCCCTTGCGTTAGTCCACTGCCGAATGTCTTCGCCGCAGCATATGGCACTTCTATTTTTCTTCACACCCCTTGATACCGAAAGCCGCAGCACCGTCTGGCCTACGGATTTGATAGTCACCGCGGGCCGCTTTTAATAGGCGTCCTATCGCCAGCAGCCGTTATCTTCTCGTTCGTTTCTTCCCCTTCGAATGTCCGCAACGAACGAGAATGCACGTGGACAGCTGAAGCGCTTCGAGCACGTCCGATGGACCCGTGATCGATAGGACGATCGAGCTCACACGAGCTGCGATCGGGACCGGCGAAAACTCGTTCGGAACCTGTCAACGCGAGAGCCACTTCTGAGATTGCGTGCGGCGGCGGCATAAGCGAAAATAATCCACGAACACACCGACGTATCCGATGTGTGACGCGCTGTTGTGAACGTGCGAGTCCGTTTGCGTACTCACCCACGCCGCTCGGTGTTAGTATACAGGCCATTACACAATGAGAAAAAAAGACCGCATCGGCACGGTCGCGTCTCGCGAAACGATATACGGACGAGCGAACGACGACAGGCTTTTCAGGAGAATGGGACGATTTGTCAAAAGCGCGTAATTGCGAGGCGACGCTTCATCTTTTGCCAAGTAGTTTAATGCTTCGATTGTCGGCCCACGTGGCGCAGTGATTCGGACCGGTAAGTAGTCAGGCTGCACTCTTCGGCAAAGGGTTTCTTTGTGGACGTGAAACGAGAGACGAGCGGCAATTCTTAGCGGAAGTCTTTGATTAAATGCGAACGCTCGAGCTTTGTCAATATCGCGGAACGAGACGAGGCTGATTAGGAATTATATGCGCTCGTGAAATTATAGTCGTTAATGCGCCTGTGTTACGCAGTGTCTACGGGCTCTGACTAATCAGACTATCGTACTCTTGAGACATTACGTACGCATGCGAGTTACGACACATCGTCGTGAATGAGCTCTGTCTTTCGCTGGTCAAAAATAATCTCGCTTAACGTTAAAAGACACTGATTTAGAACGATGTGTCTGAGGAAGTGGGACAAGATTCGACGTGGGAGATTGTCACGTTGGTCGAGCACGATGATGTGCCGCTACAAATGACGAAGGTTTTCACGACGGATAGGGAAGCGGTTTTGGATAACAAGCATCTAGATTTTTTTTTCACACACCAGTGTGTATTTCCAGCGTTGATATTCTTAGTAACGTCCTAAGTGACAAGTACTCCGAGGTATTGTGATAGCGGACGTTGCGGCGCGCAGAATATTGTCGGCTAAAGTTACATTTATATATTAAGACCATATTCTCGCCAACCCAGTTTCATTGACTAACATTTTAACGTGAACCGCTTTTAGTGACAGCGCCGCTATGATATTATACGTCCTTCCACCTAAATTAAATTGTCAGCGTCTTACCAATGTTTAATTCGTATGCATATTTTTATTGCTCCTAACCTCGATTTTTATCGTTGTGCAACAGGCTTTAAGCTCACCGTTCACAGACACTGTATCGGTACCACGTGGATCATGCGAACACACGTACATGTTACCGAATGCATATGCAGACGAATATACCCGCGCATACATCGGCGATCAGTGGCGTAGAAAGAGCATCGACGTGTGCGCAGAAAAGCGAGATAAGATTGTACGCTGTTTCTGACCTTCCTAACCAGATCCGATTCGGATTATGTTATTCGTCAGCACGTTCCGACGTTTACTCCTCCATTAGAAACGGACGATCCAGCATCCGGTAATCAACGTTAATGCAATTGCAGATACTTTCTATCATCTTTCTTAATATTAAACTTCTGCTCTAAATGATCCACTATTTCTACTTGGTGCATTCCAAATAATTTAGGGGATGATTGGTATGTCTCGGAATTAAACTTGCTATTTATGTTTCAGGAGAATATTTATTTTTATTTCACTGCGACAAAGTGACTTTTGATGCCAATGCAGTTGAAAGAGAATTTATATTTACTAAAGCACGTGCTGTGACGGGTTTTGCTTGCAATAACGATTACCGAGAACTTTGTATTGATTTCCTGCCTACACCATAAATCCCTCCCTCAGTACCCGCACCTTTCTGTCATTACGCGTACCTTGCGCCTTTAACTCGATTTCGATAAACGGTAATCAACGTTAATGCAATCGCGGATACTTTCTATCATCTTTCTTAACACATTGCGGACGGATGACGAGATATCTCGTCATTCTTATTTGGTCGTTCGGGGCCGTTGACGAGATATATCGTCTTACATATTCTGTCGTTCGGGACAAACTAGTGACGAGATTCGGCACAGAATTGCTACGTGATTGTCAGCGACAGTTTTTCGTAATTTGTGTTGAAAATTAATTATTTGAAAAGCACGTGAAATATGGATAACGACAAAACGATTAGCAATATTACAGAAATATTTACAAGCTTTCTGGTGTTCCACTTCACCGAGTGTCATGTTTTACGAAATATCATACTTTGCTTAGTTCTCTTCTTTACGAAGTGATTCAAAGCAGACAAATAATATGTAATATAATTCTCGAATGCCCTCCTCTGGTTTTGTATAGATCAAGTACGTACTTTAATATTACAGAAATATTTGCAAGCTTTCTGGTGTTCCACTTCACTGAGTATCACGTTTTATGAAATATCATACTTTGAAAACTGTTTAGTTTGTACAGATTTTTACTTATTGAAAAATATTAAAGAATCATTCATTTTTAAAGTTGTTGAAATAAATATTTCACACGACCATGATTTTTAACTACTATTAAATCATCACTAATTTAAAAATACCCGGCCACTGGGTACGCTTAGCAATAGAATGCCCGATCCGCAATGTGTTAACATTAAGTTTCTCCTCTAAATGATCCACTAATCGTTATTTCTACTCGGTGCATTCCAAATAATTAAGGGGATGATAATTGGCGATGATTGGTATGTCTCGGAATTAAACAAGCTATTTATGTTTCGGCAGAATATTTATTTTTATTTCGATAAAGTGACTTTTGATGCCAATGCAGTTGAAAGAGAATTTATATTTACTAAAGCACGTGCTGTGACGGGTTTTGCTTGCAATGACGATTACCGAGAACTTTGTATTGATTTCCTGCCTACACCATAAATCCCTCCCTCAGTACCCGCACCTTTCTGTCATTACGCGTACCTTGCGCCTTTAACTCGATTTCGAAATGAGAACATTACATTCGCAGAGCCGTGACACGAATTTTCGTTCCCCGACAGTTTTCGCATTTTGCAACCGCTTCTCAGCAATGACAAATGAATGGAAAATCGGACCGGGTTCCGTTTAAATTTGAATGCGGCAAATATTGCGCGGTGTATTCTCGTCCCTGGATATGGACGGCGGGATGCCGAGTAAGCGATACAAGTGGTTTTTAGTGCATATGCATGCTATGCAAATAGACGTGTGCGTCGGGCGAGAAACGGCCGCAAAAATATGTGCGCTAAGCGTACGTGGGTGCTGGAAGGCAGAGTTCATGAGGAAACTCGCAATGTGCATGTCAATGTATGCACAGCGAGCTACTGTCACGTTCATTTTTTCCTGCATTTCCATTTGTCCCGCAAAGTGCAATTTAACACTTTGCTGGTGGTCAATTTCATGGCAAGAATGCCAACCGCATACGGAATAAACTTTAAACGGGCATTACTTTTAACGTCAGTGCTTTTATGGTAGTTAGACATAGTACATAACATCTGAAAATTATATGCGGTTTGTTCAATCACTATCGGAGAATTACTTTGATATAATTCGTATATGGTACTTTGCAGTTATTAACATATGGTAACGGATATTAAAAGATTGTAGATACACTCTTAGTATAATGATGTTGTTTATTTGCCTTGATCTATTTAATTTAACTAAAGTGCGGGAAGTGTGATTCAAATTTTTAATTTGCTTTGTCCAGTTAATGCTGCCACCTGGCGGCAACTGCATGCTTTACGACGTACCTCTCACAACGTGTGTAATGCATATTTACAATTCAGTCGTTTAAACAAAAATAATTTTAAAGTCAATCAAAAAATCATACCACCGACCACACTGTAGCGGATCTCATAACAGAAATTTATAGCTTTCGAAATGTCATCTTCGAACAGTATAATATGCGATGAATTAAAATGTATACGGAGTGAAATTATGAATAAGCCGTTTATAATGCAGAACACACATAGTTGTACTTCTACCTCATTTATAGTCTTTGGCCTCCCAGCAGTGGTCCTGAAATATGTGTTAGATGATGGGTCTATGTTTTCGTAACTAATCTATGACGGCATAAAGTCGTTTATTCATTTAGCTCCCTCTGTTAGAATGAAGCATCGAATATTGATAAAGTAAGAATCGTTTTATCTGTTATCAAATCTATATTTATCACTTGATAACGTTACACGTGATACGAATAAGTTGGGTCCCTGAGCTATAGAACAAAAATTTATATTTCTTGTCATGTCTATGTTTACCTTGTTTGTGTTTCAAAGAAAAGTAAACAGAACATCTCTGAAGCAAAGAGACACATATTAAATTACATCAATAAATAAATAATACGGAATCCCAACACACTGAAAATTGTCTGTACAAGGTGCGTAAAGAATACATTGATTGACAAGAAAAATAAATGAGTGAAATCTAAAAGCAATGAAATATTGATATTATCAATCACATACCATGACAGTTGTAGTTACATTCATTTTGTATATTCTATACAGTGTTCTCTATATATCAGGAATGTAAATGAATAAATCTAAGACTGTCATACTGTATCACTAAACTCAGTAATACTATCCCAATAGAGATACTATGGATTCTTTAGTATAAATCTCTTAAGAATACATTGATTGACAAGAAAAATAAATGAATCTGAAATCTAAAAACAATAAAATATTGATATTATCAATCACATACCATGACAGTTGTAGTTACATTAATTTTGTATATTCTTTATAGTTTTCTCTATATATCAGGAATGTAAATTAATAAATCTAAGACTGTCATACTGTATCACTAAACTCAGTAATACTATCCCAGTAGAGATACTATGGATTCTTTAGTTTCTGTTTGAACCGTTGAATCTGTATTGTTGAGCTTGAAAATAACATTTTGTTGAGCACCTGTGTAGCAGTACACACTTCCCATGAATACTGTAAATAATCTTTTGAGGATATACAATTTAATGTCAGCTACCAATAAATGAACGCCCATAGCAAGCATTAGATAACAAAGAAAGAATAACTCTCACAATCTGTAATTTTCAGTTGCGCTCACTAAGAAAGTTTGTCTATTAAGATCAGATATGCTAAAAATATTAAATTACGTTGAAATTAGTTCTAACATTTCAAACGTTAACGAGTTCCTTGACACATATATGCTGCTTTCGATACACATTATATCTCATTCCTGGATTAAATGATATTTACTTCATCAAGAGACAAAGGATAAAAATAGTTGATTATAGAGAGTACCGTTTTTAGTACACGTAGCATGGAAACAATACCTGCTGGAAAGCAGCTTGGCAGGGGTCATTTTAACAGAAGGTTAGTTTGAGTTGGTACAAATGTTGACACCAGTAACGTCATCTTATAGCTTTCGATCATCAGATGTTGAACCTGTAGTACACATTTGACGACCTGTAGTTTTCGATCATCAGATGTTGAACCTGTAGTACACATTTGATCACCCGTAGTTTTCGATCATCAGATGTTGAACCTGTAGTATACATTTGATCACCCATAGAAACATAGCTTGGAGTCTTGCAACAACACGGTGTATAAGAGGTTAGTTATCACATTCTAATTATTTGTTTACTATATCTGTACTTAGATTGGTACAAGTTTGCAAATTGTGAGAATAGGAACACCCGTTTCAAAGTACCGCGTCTTGACTTAATAAATTCGTACATGTCTTGGATTCTGAAAAATTTTGTCAAGAAACAATATTTTCGACAGCTTGGAAAACTAATGGCGGCAAAATTTCTAACCATAGTCTTTGACAGCTTCCGCATTATTTTTCAGTGAGTTTGATAATATTCAACTGTCTAATTCAATGCATAAACTATATACACAATTAATTAATAACAAATATCAAATGTATTAAATGCATATGATGCAAAAATGACAAATATTAAGTTTTTAATTTCTCAATTTCAGTTCAAGCAACAGCCCGGCTGTGACAGCCAATCAAATGCGGACTTATAACCGGTACCTGCAACCAGCCAATCACCATTCAGCTCTGGAAAATAACCACAGTCCGAGCCCGGCAGTGACATGGCGCAGATCGTGAGGGGTAAGTAGCCACATTAATACCATTTTATTGTTGCATTTTGGTTGCATGTTACTCAAATTCTATTGAAATCGTGTAGATTTAGTAAGGGGCAACACGTATTTTGCAGTGACTATGCTGTATTCATCGAACTATGCGGAATATGCAGCCGTGATTTTCGACCCCCTTGAGAACGGGCAAACGAAGGGACGCCATGGCGTGGGAACATCATTTTTCGCAGATTTGACATCATTTTCGGTGAGTTTGACCATATTTAAGTGGCTAATTCGATGCATGGCCTACATGCACAACTAATCAGTAACATGTATCGGGTTGGTTCATCAGTTATGTGGCAAAATAATCTCATGTTGAGGTTTTTATGTTCGCCAATTGTATGTGTGAGTGTGGGCGGGTGTGTGTGTTATACATGTACACCCTTGCCACCTGTCGACGCCTTCAATACATATATATATTACTTTCCCGCGTTAACGTCGGCCATTTGTATCAAGCACCCTCAGTCTTAGGTTAAAATAATTCTATTGAATATATGAACCGTTTATTTTGAATATATTTTTTCAATATTTTCCGTTTTCATGTTATTTATCAATAAATGACATTTGAAGATGTCATAAACGGCTCATATTGTTTACTGGCATTATGTTATTACCTTGGATCACTATACGCAGCGACCTCCTCGAGGTGTGATCTGGAAACCGGTGTTGTCTTTGTATCGGGTTTTAATCTGAATCAAAGATATACCGGGCTAAAGGCTGCATATCGCGGGTTGTTCTCATAAAAAGTCAATTTTCTTGCTTACATAAATAATTTTTTCAAAATTGTATTTTTTCATTATTTTCACAGTTTTAGCTTCTTTTTCGAATCATATAAAAACCTAAATTTTTCCCAAATTCTACTATTTCTATTAAATTATTAATTAATTTAGTTTTATATAAATATTTTATTTTTATTCAAATTACGCTCTTTTTGTAACATTTTTAGCTTATACAAATACTTCAATTTTTCAAAATTCCGTTTTATTAAATTACTTTTAAGTTTCATGTAAACTTATACAGAACGTCTTTACTTGTACTTAATCGTGTTTTCTTTCAGCTTTTAGTGGCCGCGCGCAATGCGGTTAGAGTCAGTGTTTGTACACGATGTTTGTTTATAATACAGTATAGAAACACGCGAAGTAAATTCAGTGTTTTTTCGTAATTCTTTTATAGTAAATATTTTGATCGCGACCTAGAGCCAGTTTTATTTTTTGTAAATTTCTATCAATATTGCCTTTTAAAACAAATATTTAATCAAACTAAGTATAAAATATAGTTTTTTATCGCGTAGTAGAATCAGTTTCTACACCAGCAATGGATTTGGATTTATAGAAAAGTATCAATATATTGTAAGTGTTTTCATAGATGTTAACTGATAGTTATTTCAAGTAGGCAATGTATATAACCATTCTATTTATTGTTTTGCAGGGTCAATACTTCAAGAAAATTCTTATTGTTGCCTGCCCAACACTGGGTGAAGAAATGCTGATCCAGAATGCTTGCCAGAGGCTGCAAGCAGCTGAAAATCAACGATCGTCTATGCGGCGTGTTCCTGTGGTATCCTGACAAGCCGACACCGATGAGTCCACTTTTTAATCCCTCCGACCACCCAACCATGTCGCAGGATGAAAGGTCCAAACCGACACGGGTGGTTGGTTGTAATTATTCATGTCAAATCAAATGTAAAGCATAGTGGCCGTAGATAAACTCCACGGAGTCTATCTATGAGTGGCGATTTATATGTTGCATGTTATGTTTTTTAGAGTAGGATAGGTCTTTCTCGCTCATTCTATGCATCATATTTGTTCCGCGGTTCGCGATTGAAATAAATATTATATTGTAACAAGAAATTTGCGAATGAATTACTCAGTCATTACTTAAACTTTATAATTTTTAAGTTTACATTTTATTAGTACATGAATTTCATGAAGAAGTTTTTATATTAAAGTAATGTTTTTAACCATAGGTGATTTTGGTTATACTTCTGATATAATCAGAAACCGTTATGAGTACGTGGTCCGATTTAGTATTAAAAGAGCGGGAAGGCACTTCGTGACGAGTTGTACTTGATTTCAGAAAGATATGAAAATGTTTGATTGTGTGTCTAGAACAGTCTTTCTGAAAACTGGTTACTCGAGGCTAACGAAGCTTTTAATTTCAGGTCAATTTTATAGTTGTCACTATATTGTTTGAAGTACATAAAAAGTAGAGTTTCTTGCATGTCGAATATTTTTTGTTAATTTGAAAAATGTTTAGAGTCAATTTTTATTAATCACATGTAAATTATAATGCATATAACGATAAGAATGTTCTAGCCCGGTTAGATACAATTATTTCACTAATTTTAGCTTAGGATGTTTGCAGCAAAATGGTTGATATAGTTTTGAATGGCCGTGTTCATTGCTTTAGGTCTGAAACCATTCATGCGCCCAGGTGCTGCATAAATGGTTCAGGCCAATGAACACGAATTTAAATTTAAAGTTACTAATGCATATATTAGCGACTGTCATTGTCTTCAGTGTCCACCAGCGTGCTTTCCACTGTGTGTGGTGTGAATGGTAGTATTATGGATTGCACGTTGGATAAATAAACATATATATTAACTTCTCGTTTCGTTTCAATTTTTACTGATTTCACGGGAAATACCCTACGAATACTACTAATTTTTTTACTAGTAAATTGTCACATTTAAACGTAATATAATTTATAATCTGTACAGCAGTTGGTTGTATGGAAAGACTAATTAATGGAGATCACGGTCGCGATGAACTTGAATGGTCACTAGTCTTTGACAGTTGATTTCAGGAACTGGTACGTACAGTAGTGAATGAATGATGATGTGCGCTGAGTTCGGGTGTCGGAGACGTCCCGGGACGTACTCTCTAGGAATAGGCATTTTGCACCCGGGCGGAATGTGTGAGAATCGTGGAGTGAGTGTGTTTGTGTGATTGGCTTGTATTTTTAAATATAGGTGTCAGGTAGGCAGGTAGCATACTTCTGTGTGAATGCTAATTTTTAAGTAGGTAGGGCCAGGATGGAGCTATCACTTATTCTCTCGCGGATAGGTCTTAGGCGTCAAAGTGCTATGCCTTCACCTGGGATTTACTTGACTATTGCAACCATACAATTTTGTTCGCGATTTTGCCATTTTTATATGACGGTTATTCACAATGTGTCAATATATTTAGTGTGTACATACTCATAAAATCCCAAAGCAATCATGCCATAATTCAATTAGTAGTTAAATATTTCGTAAAAGTGCTCTTATCAGTACTTTGGTAGTAATTGGTTGCAAAAGTCAAGTGCTAAATTTAAGGCTATTTTAAGCAGAAATGTGTACACCGCTGATGTGCAGATTATTGCACATATGGTGTACGTGTTTCGATATGATCGGGAATTTCATATAATTCATTTAGTCTATTTGGCAGTGACCGCGTGTTTGTTCCTGTTCGCAATTTTATTCACTCGTATTTAAAGTGATCGGTATTACTTTCGGAACACAGATATCCAAATTTTATATTCATTTGACCACCTTCGAAGGCAAAGGCAAAGTTGATGTTAGAAATTGGTACACGTATATAATCGTACACATAACTGTATGGATGTATACGTTTCCAATGACTGGGGCTTTATTTTAATATATGACACGGTTAGGCAGGTGTATAGGTACAACTTCGTTCTCACTTTGCCTTCGAACGTGTGCTCAAATTTATATAAAAGATTTGATCTCTGTTAAACAATTCCCGATCATTGAGACGTGCGTACGCATGTCCGAAGACAGAAGAGGCTATTTTGATATAGCTGAAGCAGCCCGTCAAAAAGGGCTTCATCGCTGGATTTATTTGCTACGATAGCCACTATGCTTAACATTATCAAATTTTGCACATCGAACTTCTTTTTACTTTTGCAATTTTAAAATAACATGCATTAATAACTGCCACGATTAACTCTTATTATATTGTTTAATTGTTATGAGGTAGAACATGAATTGAAACAAAAATAAAATATTTGATTCATATAAAGTCTTATTTTCAAATTCCTTACTCATTTTTTAACCCAGGCATATCTATTTGGTACACACTGTAATAAAGAGTTAATTGTGGTTAGTTATTAAACTCGATTTTTTATTCTGGATCTACTAACATACGTTTTTCGTTTGTTTCAGGTTCATCAACATCCAGAATTCATATATACATGCTGATGCACTATAATTTGTTTTGTTATAAGTTTTGTGTATAATCTTTTCTGATTTAATTAATTATGTTGTCTGTTTCAGAGAGTCTGCGGTTCATAATTGAAATATACCATTTAATAGGTTTTGTGTTTAGCGCGATAATTTTATAATTAATTGCGAATCTTTTATATGCTCTATCGTTACATAACTTAATCAGTCTGTTTTCTGTTTTAGAGCCAAGGGATTACAGTAACAGGAACATTATTTTCATTACCAGCGCTTATTCGTTGTTTCGATCATTGTATATCATCGCATGTTGTAGAGCAATCCTATATTCCGGTGATGAGGTACAATGTAATTCAAGGCACAACAAAATTTGGATAATTTTCGCCTAACTTCAGAAATGTAGAATTTTTCGTTTCGGCGGCTTTGAATATTATAGGGTATTTCGGATAAGCGTAGAGAATACAAATTCCATTTACATCTTGATAGTATTCAAAGGTGATGTAGAGATTTGTTTTTGGTTCTATTCTTCAACAAATGTCATAAAATGCGTACCTCCCAATCACTTGCTGATTTCCAAAACAAATTACTGTTAATAAATTTATCAATTCCTACCGAGGGCTGTGTTGTGATTTCATATCAAGTATGGTCAATAACTTTGAATGTGACATGAAAATGGTAAGGGATTCCGAACGATTATATAAAAATATTCATTGAAAGACACGTGTATCTCCTGTCTCCTTTCTGGTTGTACTTCAATGCAAACATAAATCATAAATATATAGAACATTCAGAGGTCATATAAAATAATTTATACAAATCGCACAACATGCAACACTTTGCAACAACATAATTAATAGCATACCGAAAGTATCTTTATTTCGTAATTTCAAGTGGTTACATAAAAAATGATACATAGACTTCTGGTAACATACTAAAACTTCATTCAATTTATTTTACATATATACAATTGTTAATACGAGGCCTATTGTCATTTGATAAATTTTCGACATCGTAATTCCATTGAAAGAAAAGCTCTCATATTAGGGTCTTCGATCTTCTCTATAATTAACTTCTGCATATCGACATCACTGTTTTCGACGAATTTGCTCACTTTTTCGGCATACTCAATCCAAACACAGTTTGCACAACCCGACATGCAACAAGTCGTGGGTATCGTAATATCGTCTATCGATTTAGGCTCTTCTTGTTGACTCGCATTATCTTTCAAATCTTTTTCGTCCTTCTCGTTCGCGCTGTCCTTGTCGCGTGACACACTTTGAGCATCATCGATATATCGTTTGTTCGCTAAAAACGCACTTCTCTGACACGCGCAAACTTGCCGCTCGAGTAAGACACTTCTGCGAATGGAGTTCATGCCGTGGATGGCAAGACTGACATTCGATTCGATGTAAGAATTGTCTTCGTAGATTGATTTCTTCGCACTTTTGATCTTACTGTTTTGCGTCAACTTGACAGTGACAGTGTCCGTATGTATTCTTGGAAGGTTATGGTCTCTAACCTAGTAGCTATTTAGTTTTAGGTTACTGTGTTCGCTTTCGGTTGCGTACAGATGTCTCTGCACGGCGCTTTTTCGGTTTGTTCGTACTCGTCCCACAATTTGCGCAATGTTATTTTGTTCAATGAGATAGATATATTTATGGAAACGTTATTATTTTAAACTCGAGAGAAAATGTTTGATGTTTTCTTAATCTTTGCCGAGGATTGGATTTTGCATCTACTTTCAGCTGCAATTTGGGTATTAATTCGAATATAGGAGTGCAATTTGCATTTTCTGAGTCTACATAATTGCTATTTTCATTTCCAAAAGCTCGATTTGGTCGAGAAGATTAATTTTTTAACAGTTTGAAAATCGTAGTCGTCGTTTTGACCTTCGCTATTCCAAAGTGTAGAGTAAACTCAAATATGATGACGGTTATATTCCGACATATTGTACTCGTCCCACAATTTGCGTGATGTTATTTTGCTCAATGAGATAGATCTTTTTATGGGAACGTTATTATTTTAGACGCGACAGGAAATGTTTGATGTTTTCTTTATTTTTGCCGAGGATTGGATTTTGCATCTACTTTCAGCTGCAACTCGGGTATTAATTCGAATATAGGAGTGCAATTTGCATGTTCTGAGTCTACATAATTGCTATTTTCATTTCCAAAAGCCTAATCTGATCGAGGAGATTAATTTTTTAACAGTTTGAAAATTGTCGTTTTGACTTTTACTATTCCAAAGTGTAGAGTAAACCAAAATAGGATGACGGTTATATTCCGACATATTGTCTGTGAGGCGTATTTTGTCGTAGGCATTTAATATTTTGCGTGTGTTGATTATTTTTGGCAGACGTATAGATCAGTCTATTGACTACAATGGTAGTTTTTGCTGGACGCGTATAGGTGTCAATTGCTGTAAGGAGCAAACAGGTTTTTGTACTATCAAATTTCCCGCTAGAAAATCTTTTGTCACGTGTTTCATTCGTTTAACATCTACCGCGTGTTGGTTCCGTTCGTATAGTTAGTGCGCGTTGAGTTTCAAATTTACCAGTTCTGTGAATTGACACATGTTTGGATTCACGTGAATTTCGAAGTTTCGGTTCGTGACAGGGAATAAATAAGATTTCGATAGTAATATGGGTCGGAAGATAAAGCCAAAGAGGCATAAAGGAGTAAAGGATCCTCTACAACAACGTGCTAAACTGTTGTCAGAGTAAGTAATATCATGAAATAGTCATGCCTTCTAGGTTATAAACACAATTTCAGTGTTTCCTATATGAAATGCTGAATGTTTTCCAGAATAGCAACAAAGATAAATGCACCCCCAAAGAACGTAGACGAACAGGCTATTCCGAAAAGTTTACAGAAACTTATGAAACTTAAGGATTCAGTAAAAAATGGCAAGATCGGAAAGGTTGTGAAGAAGAAGAAAAAAGTGAAGGACCGGCTAATCAAAGTGGGCCCGATTCAATCTAAATTGCATCCAAAAGCAAAGCCAGACAAAGTCGTGCCTTTATTTCAACAAAATCCTGGTGAAAATCAGCATCATTTTTATCACAGAGTATGCAGAGAGACTGATCATTTTATAAAAGAGAGCGAGTTTGAGAAAAAGTACAATGTACAAGTGAACAGAAATTTAGATACTGGTGAGATTGAAGGTGTGAGCAAGTGTCCTAAGGATGAAATTGATGAGTTAGCAAAACTAAGAGCTAAACATAAAAATATCAAAAAGAAGAAGAAGAAGAAGAAGAAGGACAGTGAGCCAAAGCTAACAAAGGCCCAGAAGAGAAAGCAAAAATTGCAGATGAAGAAGGAGAAGAAAGAAGAAGAAAATATAGATGAATTCAAGAGTTTAAATGATCAAGTTCAGTTTGGGGAAATTGTTCATGCACCTCCACAATTATCAGTCAAACCAAAGAATTCTACAGAGCCAGCTCTAAGAAAAGTATGATCACGGTTGCACCTCTTATACATATGTTCTTTCACATAAACATTATTTTTCAATTTTCATCCTAATTGCGCATCGCTTCATCTTTCAGCCTGTAGCAGAAGGTTTACTTTTGAGTTCACTGCTAAATGGTGCAAAAGAAAAAACGAATGATAAGAAGAATGTTCCCATAGACCGAACAGGTAAAAGAAAAAATTTGCCTTCTGGTGAAAGACGCCTGTTGGAAAAACAACAGAAAGACGTAATAGCTGTTTATAGAAAATTGAAAGGCCAACAAAATGCTAGGTTCGGCATTTAGGGTATGTACCTTTCAGTGTAATATAAGTATGCACATACATTGGTTTAAGAAATTGTACATTGCAAAGTGCATTACAGGTCAGTTGTAAATATGTACATCAATATGTGTATAAATTTAACCTATTCTCACTGTTCCTTTATAAATATTATTCTACTTGAAAATTCTCGTACCCATTCGGTAATTTTCGTTAGTATATATAGAGGGGTTTCATACAATCGAAATTAAATATCATTTTTATTATATAACCACAAGATTAACACGAAAATAGATGTATGGTACAAGTATGTTATTTTTTGTTATAATCATCGATGAGCATTTCGGTGCAAGACACGATACTACAGACGCGACAATGATTAGTAAAGTGATCTAAGTCACAAACATGAAGAGATTGGGTTCACTGTCATTTTTTCATTACGTAGAATGATATTTACTAAAGTGACTGTATTCAATTCTTCCAATTTTCTAACTTAGGTCTCTTTCACATCACCGGCGCAGGTGTATTCCGGTCAAGTGCACAAGTTATGTACGCCGACTCGAAATATTCAGGGGTATATAATTCATAGTCTTGAACTAGACGGGAATTTTTCGATCAAACACGTAGTGACAATTCAACATTCAGTAATCGTATCCGGAGGTCTTCCAATAGATTTTTCATCTGTTCGAAAGTTTCAGTCAGTACATTCATCCGGTGGTCCATACGAACGGTTCTAGTCTCTCGTCTATCGGTAAAAGATTGTTGAGCGTTTCTAGACTCTCCAATGTCTGATTTAGAAGCGAATGGCACTTTGTCAGCTGTCTGCTCAACTCGTGCACTTTATTCAATTGCTCTGCGAATTTCGCAAATTTCTTTTGCCTTTCTGTCGCTTGACTCAGAATTCGTGAAACTTCTGCGTCTATGCTCGTGCATAACGCGGCTTGTTCCGCAGCGATCATTTGCGCGTTATTGTTTAAATGATGTTGATATCGAGCGCACAGATTGAACAGACCGATCGGATCTAGTCTTTCTAATACTTCAGGGTCTCGAACTCCTGGTGGCAAGTTGAGCGTGCCTCTCATGATAGGTAGAAACATGGGAATACTCTGTAGCTTAACTAAGTCTGGATCTTTGTCTGTGCCAGGTTCTGATACCGCTGGTTTGACTACCACAATGTTGTGTATTTTGTCAGATGGAAATTTTCTGCAAACACAAATTATAATTAGAACACATTTACATCTGTTGTGAAATAATGATATTTTATATGTAATACTAAAAAATGTTTTAGTAATTAAACTGCATTATTTGAGGGCCTTATAATATTTTACTTATAGTTAGGAGTATACAAAATTTAACGCACTCAGTCGCTTTAACGTGTACAAATTTTCTATTTAGAATATTCTAAGGCTTCGTTTGCTCTTACTAGTGAGTAAGGTCAAATTCAAAAAATTGATTTCATTGTACCTATGACCGGCTGCTCCTAAACTCCCTTTCCGTCTTGAGATATCTTGAGCTCCAAAGCTCTTTCCCCTATAAGACTGCAGTTGTTTGTTAGTCATCTTTGGAGAATCTCCAATTGGTCTGTTGACAGTATAAGATATATAGGGTAAGTCAGAGTCTGAGCAAATGCTAGCGCCAGGACTGATGCATCGTGGCGGAGTGTCATCTGGTAATCTTTCTCGATTAGGGACACTCTTTCCACGTCGAAGTTGTGCAGTCCTTGCCTTCCCACTTCCAGAATTCTGTGCACCACCTTGTGAACTTTGCTCCGAACCCATTGTGTTGTTTCTGTTACTTTTATCTCAAAATGTAGACTAGGTATATATAAATATGTATCACTACCAGCTCAATATGTTCAAAAGACAAGTTCAAAATGTTTGCTCTTATCACATTTATTCAACGAATGCAGCTGTAGAATTTGCGCATTTTTGCTGGTTAAGATTCAGGTCAGATTAAGCTCAACACGTTTAACGGCGCGTTAACGACAATCACGTCTGGTTTAATATCATTTTGGTTGTCCCTCTTTCGCGCACTACTTCACGACTTGCGATCGTTGAAGTCATCTTCATGCATCCCGTAATTCTTATTTACGCAAGGCACCTCCGAAAGCTCGTGTAATCAATAGAACGATAGTCTGGCCAGGATGATGCATCGTCGAGTTCGACAAGTCGAACTCGTTCAACGTTGCAAATCGGTGCACTGTAATCTGATACTGGGTTCTTCAAAATGGTTGATGTAGAAGAAGTCGATCGACACTGTAAGTCGGCTAAGTTTATCAACTTCTTAATTCGTGTTAAAATGTCATTTTCCGTATCGCGTTACTGTCGGCACAGGCAGACTCGTGGCTTGTATTATGTCTCGTGGTGTGCACTGCCATCTGAGCGAATTTGTGTGAAAATATTGATAGTGAATTCCTTCCTTATCATTTGGCGATAATGCTATTATTTGTTTAATACAAATACTTTATCTTACGTTTCGTTTTTCTTTTTTTTATATTACCATACAGTTGAGTGTTCTTTTCACGAAAGTTGCAGTTGTAATTAACGCGCAAGGTATAGAAATGTAAACGTCAGTTAGAACGATCCAGAGTACCGGGATTTTCTATTAATTTCAATGGAGGCGATATATTTTTCGCGGTAAAATCAGAGCGTGTACTGTGCTTCGTTAAAAAGCAGAACGATGGATGTAAAGGTGTAATTCTCATGGACATTTAACTGTACATAAATGCATCACTCACAATAAATGCTCTACAATAAGTGTTGCGCTGTGGAATTATCATATGAAAAGAGCGCGCGATCCTTCGTGCGAGGCGAAGATACTAGAACAGGAATTTTACAGGATATAGCTTGGTGAGAAAGTGCGTTTATAACGACACGTTGTTATGAACATTTGATGCCTTGTGTCGACAGCGAACAGATCGATCAGGCTCAAATTATCGTTGGTCTCCCGTTGCGGGATTAATTAACACTGCCCGGCGACGTTGCACTTAATTTATATCGAAATCCATTGTACGGAAGAGCACGTTTGTCGATCAGCAAACGGGTCAAGGATGTTCTCAGGGTACCGCGACTATTCTCAGAAAATTTACGATCGGCGACGTGCGTTTGACGCGGATCATTAAGTTTGTCGCGGTTTTAGAATTCTCACGTACTGATAAATAAAGTCAAATGGCATAGTAACGATGTTCCACATACTTAAGAGATAGACATGGGAATATATGCGAGATAGCTTTCAGTTTGACATTAGCGATGAAATATGCACGTCGCGTCTTCTTACTTCAGTTTTATTTTCAGCGGTACTTAGCGTTGCAAACAAAATAATAGAATTACGTAATGACGAGCATAAAACGTGCACCACAAGAGTTTTACGTGGTTTTAACATAAAAATATTTAAGCTTGTATTGTAAATGTCGCATTATCTG
Source organism: Cryptocheilus praepositus (assembly GCA_033815515.1). Lineage (NCBI taxonomy): Eukaryota > Metazoa > Arthropoda > Insecta > Hymenoptera > Pompilidae > Cryptocheilus > Cryptocheilus praepositus. The sequence goes on along the minus strand of JAWWQZ010000220.1, from coordinate 252,064 downwards.
TTCCTTTTAAAATGTACTTTTTCGATTGTAAAGCAAATTTCTATCACTATGTATCGCGCGAAGGCTGATTTTACCAGAGACGTCCTACAATTGGCGATAAGTAACTTATCTTGAAAAGACAGACATATGTGCATGCGCAAACGTTACGCTGCGTAATGAGGCTTGATAACGAAAAGCGTTTCCCGATAATTTGGCTTTATATTATATGCTGTACTACTTACGATTGCTCGGACAATATTCTCCGTTTTTTTCCCGAATGAATGAAAACAACCAAAAGGTACTATCTTAAGTAAACTTCTCTTAGTTTCTCTGCTCTATAAATTATACCAAAACCATATTAATACAAACACAACAGTTGTACGCATTTCAATACATGAAATATACAATAATATTACCTTACATACTACTTTAATACGTTGACTGCCGTGCGGATTTTACTATGTTAACCCTTTGCACTCGGACATGTTTGTTCAAGAAGTAGCGACTAGCGCAACATTTCGTTTAAAATGGTGTAGTCTTGAAAAAAATACTCTGCTCAAATCATGTTTTGCATACAACTTTGATGACACATTTATGTTGAAACAAAATTGCAATTTTATAGCCTATTCTCTTCGTATGCATCATAATTCATTCACCAATGTGCATTGCGTGTTTATTCAAACACATATCGCAGTGATAACTTGTTTATGATCTTTTACGTTTCATTTTTTTTTCCGAGCACATACAATATTTATACAATAACTTGCAGTTTATCATTCAGCCTATTGCAGGAATATATAGAAGGTTGTTCTTGCAGTCACTAGAATTCTCCTCTCAGTTTATTGACCACGAATTTACTAAATATTAAATACCACGCGGATTATTAATTCTATCTCATTGCCTTAACTTGTAACACCCCGGAAAAATCTTAAAGAAACAAATATTTGAACAAACGTTTTCTGTACATACATTTTCCACAGAAATAACACGAAGTATCTTCGTGTCCCCTCAGAGGGGACAGTCGAGTGCAAAGGGTTAAAACCGCAACGTGATGAAGTACTGCAGAATATTATTGAATTGTGCAAAATGAAAATAATGCGGTGTAACGGCAAAATGCAAAAAAAAATAAAACGGTACCAGAGACCAAAGAACTGAGTTACTATTTAATATTAGTTGCATTTACAAAATTATAAATGCTACCGATTGGGCATTTTTTAAATTTTTCGTGAGACCTTTTGTGCTGGTCACCGATGACCACCGCGGCAGTCAACGTGTTAACAACGTATTCGAGACGCATCATTAATTTTACTTCGGGTAAACCCAACTCGCCAACCCGTTGCAAGTCCAGAAAATGATACGGTTTGAATAATTACAAGCGGTAGAGTGACTGTTCGTCGTGTTTAGCATTTTTCCACTTGCCGGCAAGGTAACGTTTGGTAAGGTTTGATTTCAGGTTCGGTCTTCTTTTGAATATATCTCGACACGACTCTGTCGTTTGCCTCTTATCCCAAGCGTGGTTTACGCCCGTCATGAATCACGATCGCGCGCCGATGGTCAGCGGCTTTCATCGTGAGAACGGCCGCAATTACGGTGATTGGCTCGCTTCATCATTCTACCTTTCAAACTGTCCGTCTTGTTGCCCTTAACATAGTGAGTTCGCGTCGGTTTTTTATGTAATCGTTGGATCAGGGATGACTTTTTGGTTCGGGTTGTTACTCGTCTTCGAAAAATAATGGGTAGGATTTTTGCTTCTTAGGAAATATTCAGAGTGCGTACACTGGCTTACTTAGTAATTTAATTAAAAATTGATTACGTCAGGCAATCTGATAGTCAAAGATTAAAGTTTGGGCTACGTTAGATTACTTTAATTAATTTTCTCCCATCTTATCTTTTATTGCAATGTATCTTTAAAACATTCTGCTTCTGAGCTTATAGTAATCTGTATTAATTTATCTTTTGCACTAACGGTTCTGTGCTTACGAAAGATAGAAATAACATTGGAAATCACTTGATGTGTCGTTGACACTTTCCATTCCACTTAATAGTAGTCTCGTTTTAAATATAATCTATGAGTGACACAAGATGACACTGATCATCTTAAACGCCAAAATTACCGCAACATCACTATAAAATCGAGCAACCCCAAATTCTACATTCACTGAACACCGCGTACACGGCAGTCGCAGCAAAACGCGCCATAACTAAATGTAAAAATCACCACACATTACACATTACGTTCCTCCATCAAGCGCAGTGATTACGCAGTAACTAAGCGACACCAACATAAACAGAAGTAACGGCCCTTTAAAAAAGTACAAACGCCAATAGCCGTGCAATCAACTTCGAGCGCGTACTCGGGTAATCTCGTTATTCTCCTCGCCCTCCCCATCTAGGATCCGCCGTGAGTAACAGAGACACTGAGGCGTACGCATTCGCGCGAGCGTTTTTACGACAGCTCAGTCCCGTCTTCCATTTTTTGATGACGACGCCTCTTAAACTTTCGCGCGCGGCGCGCCGGTATACGAGCAATTTAAATTTAATGTCACTTTTACGCCCTTTGCCCTCCTCCCAACTCTCACCGTCTTTCTCCGTCTCTCTCCACCCGCGTAGACGTCCTGCCGTTTTTCGCCCCGCGGTGTCACCCTCGTCCTCCACCCCACTTTCCTGCATTTGCTCTCCCGCTCGCTTCACCTCGCACCCTCGCGAATACGTTCCGCGGCGATTTTTATCTCGAGATTGCGACTTCCAAGGGAGCAACGACGCGCTCCCTTTTGGCCCACTTTAAAGGCAGAAGACCTCCGTCAATGCCGATCCATCTAGATAACCCGGGCGTGTGTCAACTCCCGGACGAAAAGAATGTCTTACCTTGACCGGAACGTCGGTTATTTATAACTGGTACGTTAGCGGCCAAGCAAGAGGTATCGGCGGCCGCGTCGTGGTAAAAGTTCGAATGGGCAGGTTGTACGATCGTCCGTCGTTATCTACGGCACGTGCGCGTGATCGCGAAGATTCGAAGCGATTATTGGCTTATCTACTGGTCGCGTCGGCGTGGATATCAGCTTCCGAGTGATAATACGGTATTCGATTAACCCATTCGAATCGACGATTTTTTTTCGAACACGGTCCCCAGGAGCGAATTTTTTTTTTCTTTATATTGTTCATTTTTAATAAAAAAAAAACATATTTACTATGGAAATCACCCAATTCGTAAGTGAACTCACATAAATAAGATCATTGCACACCAGGTGTGCAGCTCGCTCCTCGGAAAATTTTTATTGCGAGGAACGGATTGAACACCATGTGTGCAATGTAAGGTAAAATGAAAATACATCATTAAAAAATTTATGAACATTTATTTCAAAAATAGTTAGATAATATAAAATCGTTATTTTGTTTTCAATAATAAACAACAGAATATAATGCAAAAAAATGTTTAAAAAGCAGTAAAAAGTTAAAAAAAGATAAGTTGAATAATGAAAAAAATAACATAAACTAGAAATACATTTTTAGAAAAATGTCCAAAGATAATAAAGTAATGTAACTCAGTAATAAAAAAGAAAATATATTTGTAAATACATTTTTAGGAAATGGTACACTGATCGTAAAGTAATTATACATTAGTTGGTTGATGGTAGCGCTTGAAACATTCTCCCAAACATAATCCAGGATTACCGACACAAGCAGGACAAGAGTAATTATTACGTTTACATTTTCCTTCTTTGTAGGACTGTCGGCAATTCATAGTATTTTACATGTAAGGAAGGCTTAAAATAATTTTTAGATTTTTGATACACAGTAAAACCAATGCCAAATTTTGTTTTCCTGTACCTTGCAGATTTCATTAGTTCAAGGAAAATCTTATTTCGACGATTAGTTTACTCAGAATAACTGATAATTGCACATTACTGTTATTGCACACACGGTGTGCAAGCCGTCTTATAGCATCGGAAATCAATTGCACACACGGTGTGCAATCGGTCTCGAATGGGTTAACTCTTTCAGCGCGGAATACTTTCAGCCAAAACGCTTGCTGGGGACGGAATGCTCTTCCGGCAGGGTGAAGTCTGTTGATTAATTGTACACGGCGTGATTAAGCTGGGACTGTGCTTGTCGGTTACACTAAATTAGATAAAGCGAGAAAGTTATGTGCTGAAAAATGCACGGACGTTGATCTCATGCATCGAGAACGGAGACAGCAGTACGTGGGAGATTGACAAACGCATGCATGGTAACTTTTACTGAATGCATATATGCATTCATGGCAGTCAAATGAGGAGAAAATTTCGGTGCTGCGTAAAACGTTTTGTGGTTGATGTCTGGTGGTATTAGAAATGACAAGTTGGTTACAGTGTTAATTGCATGCTGAACCAACCTGGGTGAGCGGAGGATTGATGTTAATGAGATGAAGATGTTGATGGATGTAATCTGCGTATTCGTAATTCGAACAGAATTTAATAAGATAGTCTGCAGCTGTTGTTCTAATATTAGGTCTACCGGAAACTTTTGTCCGTTCTCGTATTAAAAGAAAATAACACATTTTCAATATATGACCCGTTTATTTTGAAAGTGGCCTAACTCCATTTATCTTCAAATCGAAATAAATAACATTTACTGATAAATCACATGAATTTGTACATGTAACCATGGTAACTGGAAAATATTGAAAAACGGAGTTAGGCCACTTTCAAAATAAACGGCTCATATAAAACTGAGATAGCGAAATCATTGTTTCAGCACAGTTAGAAAAGTGCATACGTAGAAATACAGTGCTAGATAGAGATAACCATATACGTTTCAAACGAACATATTCATACATATTGAAACTTGAGATTATATTTCGGATAGAACTTTCCGGTAAACCTAATAGATAGGTTCTGTTCTATTACTTTCGCTGATCGTCGACGACGATTTCCCCGCAGATGTTTTATTTTTCTTTGTTCTCAATTTTCAAAGCTAGTCTACGGCCTCACCCCAAAAGTCTGAACAATTAATTTTTTTTTGTTGAAATGGACTTTTGTTGAAAATAACCGCAGTTCCTTAATGAATTAAAGAAGGCCTCGACGCGGCAGGCACATTGCCATCGACGCTTATGAGAATTCCTGCGCGCAAAGTTGACGAGTGAGGCCGTACAAGCCGGGAAAGTTGTTGGAAATCTTTAAGGACTTGTTTCGCTCCGTGCATAACTACGGAAGCTCTCGAGCGAAGGAATATTATTGGAATCCAGACATGGTGTCGAGCGTGAGGCAGTCTGCGCGAGACATCAGAGGCTCCATGCATGCATATTCCGTTCGCTTCGGGGCTCTTATTAACGTGAGTCTCGCGCGATGCATTCCTTCTTCCCGCGTGCTCCTCGTCACTCGACATTTCACTTTTCGTTTGAGCACATGGACGCTCGGAATTCGCAGTTCGTTGTAATTTCGGCGGTCGTCGTCTGTCGCTGACGGGCCAGGCTAATTTATGCCCTTACATACGCGTGAATTTTCCTTCCCGCGAATCACGGAGCACCTTGTAAATTCCATAATTAATAAGCGCGATCTAATTCGGGGTAATTAAATTTCACGCTAGGCAAAGGGCCCGAAGCGAATCTACGAAATAAAATGTGCTTTTGTCAACGCGGACTCCGCGAGTATTTTGCAGGATTTATCTGAAATGAGCTCCGTTAAATGGGCAATTAACGAGTGCGAGAGAGTGGGGGACATTTCAATTTTATGGCGTATGAAGATAATACGGCAGATGCATTGAAATTAGTTTGGTTATTAACGAAGAATCAGCGAAATATATAGTAAGGTTGCTGCGCAATTATTGAAGCTTGTACATTTCATAATTAATAAGCGCAATCGAACAAATGGTATTTAAATGTTATCTTATTAGCGGGTATTTAGCGGATGTATAAAAATTAGTTTGGTTATTAACGAAGAATATGCGGGGTAACTGTGTCATAAAGTTATTGCGAAATAGTTGAGGCATGAATGTTAGGTACCGCACTATGTAATTTCACGTGAATGGTACTGTATGTTACTACCCAGTGCCGCGGTAATCTGCAGGTATCAGGATGTATGATTCTTACATTATGAAAGTTCATGCACGAAGTGTATTGAAATGGAAAGTTTCGTCATCCACGTCGAACTTGTCATATATCCAACGAAGTTGCTTCGAAACCTTGTGACTATCACGTCAGGTGGTGTTACATGTCGTAAAAGCCATTAGACACCATCACATACAGATATTCCAAACTATGCGAATTGGCATTGCAAATTTTACATCACGACACTTCCTGTGCAAAATGTATCGGAGAGTTTTAGCATTCCTACAAAATATGTCACCTGTCTCACGCTTGACACACGCATCCATGAAACCAAACAAGTACATATCACAGATTAACAGATGTAAACTACGGAATCTGTTGCTATTCGAATATCTTCTGCGCTCGTAACTACCGCAAAGTTTATTGGCTTTCGGAAGTGTCGATATGCCACCGTGAACTCTGCAATGCGGGAAGTGCTGCGCTTAGCGCGTCGTTACAACCTAATTTGAATAAATCGTACCGTTCGCCAGTGGATTAGGTATAATGGTTAACATTACTTATCTTATCATTATCATTACTTAGTATAAGATATAAGTGCGTATAGCTTTGTTTCACTTGCCATTTTTTTTTCTGTATTACAAAAAAGCTCTTTGGGGTATCTTACCCGGCACATAAAAAAGCAGTAGATTCTTATCATTTGTTAAAAAAATATTATACAAAGAGACCAAACTGGAAGCGTTCGATGCAATCGTAAGTCTGTAAAATTTTTCCATTGCCTGCTTTTGCGTTTAAGATTGTGTAACCTTATGCGTTTCAACAATGGCGGTAAATTTAAAATAGAAAGAAGGCCTGGGCGTGGGGTGGGCTGACGCAACGCAATATCAAATAATTACGTGCCAATGAGTACGCAAGGTCGTTCGCGAAATGTGCGAACGTAATCGCGGCGATCATACACGTCCCGGTTTATTAAGTTGAAACAAATAGCTTACGCAGATGGTCTCGAGGGGCAATTAACTACACGTGGGAATAATATTGTCGGATTATCGCTGCGCTGCGTCCGCGCAACGTAAATATAATTAATATTCGCCCGACTCATCCGGCGAGTTTGTGATGAGACCGGGGTTGAAGATCCGCTTTAATGCATTGTCGATAATGAATAGACCGCGGATCTTTATAACGCGCAATTTGTTGAAACACGCAAAGTACATGCCTGAAATATGCACGTCTGTGCCCGAATAGCGAGGTGACTTCTAGTTACTTGTTGGTGGAGGAGGAAAGAATTTTGAGTTTTGCGGGAGAAAACTGTTTTAGACGTACTTACCTGTCAAAGTTATTCTCAAAGTGATTTTGCGTACGACAGAAAATTATGTGCAGACGACTGAAATGTTGGAGTTGAGGAAAAGGGTACTGTGAGTGGTAATGCAAGAACATGCAAATAACGTGATATATGCATTTCCTTAACTTATATAATAAAGGTACGAGTAATGGAAATATTTTTCCCCGTGTAGCAATTGCTTTTGATATAGTAAACAGAAGCGCGATGCTGCTTTTCAATGACAGTCGTCCGCAAGGCATTGAATATTACACGCTATCTTCGTTAACACTTTGACTGCCACGGTGGTCACCGGTGACCGGCGCAAAAGATTTTACTGAAAATGCAAAAAATTCGCAATGAAGCCTATTTACAATCTTGTAAAAGCAATTGATATTGGAAAGGTGCTACAATACTTTGGCATCCATTAAATCTGTGGCATCTTCATTTTGCACGATTTAATCATACTCTGCAGTATTTGACTGCGTCGCGGTTCTAATGCATTAAAATATGCTTGGCAGTCAATGTGTTAAGCACTGTCGTTACTCAAGAATCCGATTATACATTTATATAAAATTCAGCACGGATGCGCTGAATACGCATAGCAAAAGGACGATGCAAAATATGCAGACTAAAATACATCGTTCAGCGTATCCAATAACCAACCAAGCTTCCGGCCAACTTTCCCTTTCTTAGGTGTTTTCTATGAAAGTGTATATTTGCATACAAATTCGCGGTCTAATGACGTGGCAATCAATTTCTGCTCGATGTGGGGAAAATAAGGAAGAGAATGGACAGGAATGGGAGTGACTCGAGGTTTACACGCGTTTTAAGGGGGAAGAGGGACTTGCACGTAGACGAAGGGCACGGAATGCGATAAAAGGGATGCAGCAATGAATTCGGTATGTCGGAATCGTGATCGGCGCTTGGTATGCAGACGAGTTCGGGCAAACATGGGAATTTCGTCGAAGGCAGGTCGAAAATTCGGCTGTTCGAGGGGGGAAATGTTTACAGGGCGGATCAGCATAAAAATCTGTCGTTTGGCCGTCTTTTGGTAGTATTTTAGTCTCTTACTTCTCTAACTTCGACTCCTTCTACCTCCGCTTGTTTACTCCTGATCTTGCTATTACGAGTAAATCTGTTGACAATGCGGATGTAGGAAATTGTGCTTCATATCCGTAAGAGCAGTCGTTCGTATATTAGTCGAAGCCGAAGATATAGGGATGGAACAAAGGATAAAAAGTTTCCGTCACTTGACGTTAATGGAGGCAAACATTTTTTTTATCGCCGCTTTCCGGTCCGCGTCTTATTAACTTCAATGGCAGTGCGTTGTCATAAAAGTTATTTCAGCTGTGCATGAGCTTGCTTCTGGCCTTGTCGATTTTGCGGATAACGTTCGCAAATATATTAACGAGTTTAGTTTGCTATACCCATTTTAAAATTTAGTGTCTGGTATCTTTATTCATTGACCTTCGTCTAGTTTTTCTGGATGAATTATCAACACATGAAGTAAATAGGCACACGATCGATTTATTGTTTGCAATGGAATCAAATTTCAGTATGAAAAGTCGATTGATATGTCGACACAAAACAATACCGTTCTTTGAATTTTTTGTTTGTGCAATTTATCTGTCATTCTGCAGAACTGTTAGGTTCAATGAAGACCGGGTCAAACGTGTCTTGTCGTCAATTCGGCGACTTGGCGAGCTTTGACAGGTCAAGCCGTTTGCATTTAACCAGAGCAGTGTCAGAGTCCAACCATCTTCATTGTTTCAGTCAGTCGCAAATCTGCCCAGTCGCACAATATGCTTTCGTATATTCCGCTTTAATATCATAAGCAGAGTTGGGTCAAATTTTCCTTGAATGACTGATAAAAGATAAGAATATCGAATGTACTGCTGTTCAAATAAAATTGTGCGGGGTGTTAATAAGGGAATGTTCAATCAAATAATTTATTATTCGTTATTTCAAGTGTTTCAATCGGCGTTTCGTGTTTAAAACAAAAGGTATCGCAAAGGTCGAGGTCACGAAGTGGGAAAGTCGATGTCATCTGGTAGAAAACGACAGGTTATATGAGAGACTTCAGTTAAACTATGTCCATCATAAAAATCCACAATTTTTTAATCAAATAGATAATAATTTGTTGCTCCTTGCCCGGATAAGACATTCACACAATAAGACCGTATTTGGACACTTATCTTCCATAAATATTTGTTCGAATTGACAGTGTTTTGCCCGAATATTCGTTAGTACCAAATGCAATTTTCTTCGTATAATTTCTTACTCGTAATTTCTACTTTCATCCGCTATCCGAGTGAACTATCGTCTGATACATCAGAAGACTATACGAAGGGCTTCGCCGACTCTTTTTGCGGAAAATACCGGGGTCCATTATTAAAAAGCTAATTTCACCTTCGCAAATCATACGTCGCGGTCACCGGCCAAGAAGCCACAATGGAAATCGGTGGGCAGCGTGTGCCGCGAAAAAACGTGGAAGACTACAGCGCTGCGTCGATTAAGCCTCTTTCTCTTTATGAAGCGATAAAGAAAAGCCATTTGTTCCCATCCTTTTGCTCTCTGACTCTCGGCCCGGCCAGCTCTCTCATGTTTTCTTCGCACACAGGCACGGAACTGCATCTGACGGTTCTCGGCGGGTGGGGATACACACTAGCAGACCAAAGGGTGAGACGGGGGTCGAAAGTTGCCAGAGGGTGAGAGTGGCTCTTGCGAGAAGGAAAAAGAGAAAGGCGGGAAAGAGACTGGGAGAGCTGAAGATGTGAGATGGACGAGAAAGAGGTGGGATGAAATATCAACCGGGACGATGAGAGACGAAGGGATGTAACGAGAGAGATCGCCAAAATGCGGAAGTGAGTGTTGAAGAAGGCGGAACGGAGAGGAGCGTATGCAATGAGCACGAGAAACGGAGCGGAAGAAAAGTTTGAGAGCAAAAAGAAGGCGGGTCGAAGTGATGGGGGAAAAAGAAGCGGGAAAGAAGTGACGGAGATGACGAAAGATCCAGGAGGAAATGCTGGAGAGGGACAGTTAAGGAGTGGAGGCGGAAGGACACGTGGAACAACTGGCAAACAACAGAGAGGGGTAGTCTTGACAAATGGAGCGGCATAAAGATGCATTGAACAAGAAAGAACAACGAAACGGCTGAAATTCGGCGAGCGACAGAGACAAGCTCAAAGTTTGAAATTTCCTGAAGGAGAAAAAGAAAAATGTGGGAAAGCCTATGAGAGAGAGAGAAATACAGAGCTGAAGAAATGCGAAGATGAATGTGCGAAATATCAACTGAAGAATTTGGAACGCGAAGTGTGAGTATTGGATGAAAAAGACAGTGGTAGACGGAGGAATGTAACGAGAGAGATTGCCAAAATGCGAAAGTGAGTGTTGAAGAAGGCGGAACGGAGAGGAGCGTATGCAATGAGCACGAGAAACGGAGCGGAAGAAAAGTTTGAGAGCAAAAAGAAGGCGGATCGGAGTGACGGGGGAAAAAGAAGCGGGAAAGAAGTAACGGAGATGACGAAAGATCCAGGAGGAAATGCTGGAGAGGGACAGTTAAGGTAGACGGAAGGAATGTAACGAGAGTGACAAATGGAGCGACATAAAGATGCATTGAACAAGAAAGAAAAACGAAACGGCCGAAATTCGGCGAGCGACAGAGACAAGCTCAAAGTTTGAAATTTCTTGAGGGAGAAAAAGAAAAATGTGGGAAAGCCGAAGAGAGAGAGAAAGAAAAAGAGTTGAAGAAATGTGAAGATGGATGTGCGAAATATCAACCGAAGAATTTGGAACGCGAAGTGTGTTGGATGAAAAAGAGAGTGGTAGACGGAGGAATGTAATGAGAGAGATCGCCAACATGTGGAAGTGAGTGTTGAAAAAGGTTGAATGGAGAGGAGAGTTTGTAATCAGTATGAGAAACGGAGCGGAAGAAAAATTTGAGAGCGAGATAGAGGGCAGGTCGAAGTGATGAAGAAAAAAGAAACTAGCAAGAAGAAGTAACGAAGATGACGAAAGACCGAGGGGGAAAAGCTCGGGAGAGACAGTTGAGGAGGGGAAACGCAAGGACACGTGGAAGAACTGACAAACAACAGAGAGGGATAGTCTTGTGGAAGAGAGAAGGATAAAGAAACATTGAGCACGAAAGTCAAAGTGCGAGAAAAACGAAGCAGCCGAAATTCGGCGAGCGACAGAGACAAGCTAAAACTTTGAAGCTTCGTGAGGAAGAAAAAGAGAAATGCGGGAAAACGAATGAGAGAGAGCTGAAGAGAGGAGAAGGTGGAAGTGCGAAATATCAACCGAAGGGGTGGGGATGCGAAATGTGAGTGTGGGAAAGAAAGAGAACGAGAGTGAACAGAGAGAGTCTTATGCAACGAGCATGAGAAACGGAGGAGAAGGAAAGTTTCAGGGCGGCAGACAGGGAGTAACAAAGATGATGATAGACTCAGGGGAAATTCTGGAGAGAGACAGTTAAAAAGTGGAAGTGAAAGGACAAGTGAAAGAACCGTCAAACAACAGAGACGGGTCATCTTGACAAACGGAGCGGGAGAAGAGTCAGAGTGGAGTAAAGATGCGTTGAACAGTAAACTCAAGGAAGAGAAAGACGAGGAAAGATGAAGGAACGCAGCGGCCAAAATTCGGCGAGCAACAGAGACAAGCTAAAAGTCTGAAGCACAGGGCGTGAGAGGAAAGGTAATGAGCAACAAAAAACTGCAGGGCGCAAGGGAAGTATAAGAACGTGTAATGTCGAGGACGAGGAAGGGAAACTAAATTTAAAGAAGTAAGACAACAAGGACTAGCGAGAGAGCTTAAATTCGCTAAAGTGAGATAACAAGAATGAAATAATAGTGGATAATGCGATAAAAGGCCATTTTTGGTTGAAAATGGAAATCGATTCAGAACTTTTATTTAAGCGTCTCTACATATTTCTGAGCAGTCAGTGCACTCTCATCAGGAGTCTATGATTATAAGGCGTATATCAATGTAACGCTACGTGAAGACGCTTAATAACTGAACATCTCCAAATTATTACATTTGCCGAATCACAAAAATATATCCATAGACACACGTTGTTATTATAGACCCCTGATAAGGGAGAACTGGCTGCCCCGAAACAGAGACGTTCAAATAAAAATTCTTCATCGATTTCCATTTTCAACCAATAAATGGCTTTTATTTCATTAAAAAAATAACACTCTTCCCAAGAATGAAATAGTAACATTTGGACTGACAGAAGATAGTCAAACAATAAGAATAAGACAGGGTCCTTAACCCATACGAGACGACGATTTTTTTGCGAACACGGTCCCCAGGAGCGAAATTTTTTTTCTTTATATTGTTCATTTTTAATAAAAAAACATGTTTACTATGGAAATCACCCAATTCGTAAGTGAATTCACATAAATAAGATCATTGCACACCGGGTGTGCAGCTCGCTCCTCAGAAAATTTTTATTGCGTAGAGCGGATTGAACACCATGTGTGCAATGTAAGGTAAAATGAAAATACATCATTAAAAAAGTTATAAACATTTATTTCAAAAATAGTTAGATAATATAAAATCGTTATTTTGGTTTCAATAATAAAGAACAGAATATAATGCAAAGAAAATTTTTTAAAAGTAGTAAAAAGTTAAAAAATATAAGTTGAATAATGAAAAAAATAACATAAACTAGAAATAAATTTTTAGAAAAATGTCTAAAGATAATAAAGTAATGTAACTCAGTAATAAAAAAGAAAATATAATTTGTAAATACATTTTTAGGAAATAGTACGCTGATCGTAAAGTAATTATACATTAGTTGGTTGATGGTAGCGCTTGAAACATTCTCCCAAACATAATCCAGAATTACCGACACAAGTAGGACAAGAGTAATTATTATGTTTATATTTTCCTTTTTTGTAGGACTGTCGGCAATTCATAGTATTTTACATGTAAGAAAGGCTTCAAATAATTTTTAAATTTTTGGTATACAGTAAAACCAACGCCAAATTTTATTTTCCTGTACTTTACAATTAGTTCAAGAAAAATCTTATTTCGACGACTAGTTTACTCAGAATGACTGATAATTGCACATTACTGTTATCGCACACACGGTGAACAAGCCGTCTTATAGCCTCGGAAATCAATTGCACACACGGTGTGCAATCTGTCTCGAATGGGTTAAGTTCGACAATCCAAAATCGTATGAACTAACAAATAACCGTAATCTAATCTAAATCTAAGCAAGTAAGGAAAAATTTGACAAACTCGCACAACGAACCCGAAAGACTAATCTCAGGTCCGACGAAAACAACGTCAAGAACGAACAAGATTAAGTCCGACATCCCGCGACAACAGGAGCACAAGAATGCGATCGCGCTTCGACAAAGCAGACAACGTTACCGAAAGGCTAAGATCTCGAACGGCAGCGGTTGATGCGCTTCAACAAAGTGAGACTCCGCGAACGCAAGAATAAGATCGTGTCCGCGGGGGTCCTGCCTTCAGCAAAGTGAGACACGGCAACCGAAAGAATAAGATCGCGCACGGGGGAGGAAGTCTATCTTCGCGCAAGTGAGATAACACCCTGTCGGTGCGACTTTCGTCCGACAAAGAGCGCGCCGAGCGTGGGAGTCTAGATTGAGCAGGAGCGACGTATAGGTTGGAAAAAGAGAGTGGGAGTTGTACGTAGAGCTACGTAGAGGTAATAGGAGAGTAGTAGGGGTCACGTTAACGTCTGCGCCACCCTCGCGCGTCAGTGAGCAGCGAGCTCTCGTCGCGTGAACATCGTTTCGTTGCGAGTTTCTGTCGAGGCAGTGCAGCCACGTGCTCGAATCGTTCGCGACTCGTTTCGCGACTTACCTTCATCCCGGCGACTTCGATCGCCGTCGACCATCGAAGCGTTCGCGCACTGTCCCGGGTGCATCGACGATTCTTTTTCAGCCCTGTCGGCCTGGCGTGATCGCGTGACGCGCGACATAAACGGGTCGAAGGTTATTGCTATTCAAATCAAGGCGCATTACCGAATTCTCGTCTCTGACTGTCTCTCTCTCTCTCGGTGCTCGTTTTTTTTTCACGATTTTCTTGATGTCGCGGACTGCCGGACGATCTGGGGCTGAGGAGCCGGTGCGCGGGTTTGTGGCGTGATTGATCGCAGGGGGGTCGTGTGTCGGAAAAAGTGGTCGTCGGATGTGGAAGTGTACGCGGTGGAATTTTTGGAAGGTGGTTGAATATTGCAATTTCGTGGACGAGTGGCTCGGGGATTAAGAAGTGGCGGGTGACTGATGGAGCGACTTTGCTGAGGTTCGGGCGGTCTGTGGGGGAAGTTGATCGAATGTGTGGGTGCTCGCTATTTAGCTTCGTCGGAGGATCTTGTTATTTTATGAATCCGCAGTGTGCATTGAGCGCAGCCTGTGATTTACTCGTCGCTGTGACTGAAAGGATCATCCACGGTCTCTTGGTATTTCCTTCTAAAACGACGCTGGAGCGAGCTTTCATCCAATGTCGAATATTCCTTTCGCTGAGCGCGCGCAATTGTCGCCGCGGACAAAAAATGACACAAATCCGCAGCGCGCGCGCTAGTTAAAAAACAACTCGGACGATCGCATAGATACAATAATTCCCCGTGTTCTCTTTCAAAAAGTCCGCTCTCCGCATTATTCCGCCAAGCACCGTTTCAAAATATACGCTAACCGTTTTCAAGGCACGCCTGTCTCGCGGACGAATGGAAAAAGCGCGCAAACAATCGTCGCTCTCCGCTTCGTCGGGAAAAACAGAGATTGCCGTGCGTTTTGAATGTCGCCCTCCTTCAACCCCGCCGTCGTCGCCCGCGGGCAGAAACTGCACAGGTCGTCGTCGTCTCGTCGCAGTTTCTTTGCGGTTTGCCACTTGCCTTCGAGAATGGCGCCACTCCATCGCGAACGAAAAGATCGTCCACGCGGTGTCGAGAAAGTGTGACGGAGCTCTTTCCTGCTCGGTTTTGTTCGTTAGCTTTCATTGTCTATCGATCGCTTTCAGTCTCCGTCAATAGTTGCTGACTTTCGTCGCGAATTTCTTCGCCACCTCACACCGGTCGGCTAATATTGGCTGACTTTCGTTGCACTTCTTCCACGCCGTGAGAGCTCGGTCAAGAGCTCGGTCAGAAATTTGGTAGTGCGGTCGGAAGACTTTGCTTAGAAGGGGATAGGTTAAAAACGCGGGAAACGTGGGATATGGGCATTTCTCATTTTTACGGGGGAACGAAACTTTACGTAATTTGATATTCAAGCGTGCGATCGGTGGAAAATGATTTCGTAAAGGTCGCCGAGCATTCTAAAGGTCGGACGGTCGCTATACCGTGGACGTGTCGATTCATGGAAAGTCGCAGACAGCACAATCTCGTTTGCGGATCTTCGATGTCAAAAGTTGACCTGACGTGTTACATGTGATCGGCGCACAAAAATCCCGCGCTCATAACCGTGACATCGGGCGAAGCGATCACGCGGCGATAATAGACAGAAATAACCCGGTCAAAGTAATGGCGCGAAAAATTTCGTTATCCCGTCGCCCGCCATCCGGCGCCAAAAAATTCGCACACCTCCCTACACCCCAAAATTCGCACATCACAGTCCCATTATAACACAAATCCGCGTTACATAACGGGCCACTTACATAATTCCAACCGCAACTGCAGCGTATGAAAATCATACCGCGTGGACTAATATGCGGTTTCTACAGTTTCTGTGTCATAAAGTAGTTGACACATTGGTACAGCCCGACGCGCACGACGTGTCCGTATGACAATGAATCATCTTGCCCGCGACGTCATTCTAGTCACAGGACATCGATATTTGTCGCGCATTTATTGAACGTCAACGTTTGAAAGAAGCGAAAAGCTGGGTCAGAAGGAGAAGCCGAACGTGGTCGTGCGTTAATTCATCGACGACGCGACCTTTGGCGCCATGTGACTGGGGTCAAACCGAGCACGATCACTTCTATTTCTACTCGTTTCTCCTTCTCCGCAGAAGCAATAGGCCCCGACTATGAGAGGACTTTCACGAATTCTTTCTGAAGAGATGCGCCTACTCGCTTGCGACCGACAGTTACTTATCGTGGCGTGACGCAATTTTCCTGCGGGACGCACACGCGTCGTGGTAAATAACGCGAGATTAAGCGACCGTTATCAGCATCTGGTGAAGCGGCAAGGTGATCTGTCGAAACTCGGGCGCGCGTATTTCAATTAACTGGGATCTGTGTACCGTACTGTCGGGGATTGTTTCGCTCGGAGTGTGTTTCTAGCGGCGGCGTACTCGGTGGCACGGGAATTTACGTTCTTAATGTCAACTTTGTAGATCGATGTCTGGCGATAGGTGTGTCGGTAATTATGAAAGTGGCGTAAGGATGAAATTCGGAGAAATGTCGCTGGCGGTGGTTGTATGATAAAATGAATGATTAATCTCTTATCGCATTTCTGGCACAGGCTGCTCTCGTAATTACCGGCGCATAGGGAAAACTCGGTTGATTCTGTGATACTTTTAAATAAACCTGATTCTCAAGGTTACGCCAGTTATAAGCAAGAGCGTACGAATAGTATATTCGTGAGACAGACATGCCACGCATACCGCAAAGTACCTGTGTAATTTCATGATAGCTAACCGCAGCAGATGTAAAACGTTTATGCGTTTTCTAGTTAGTTATTTTCCTGCATTTTTCTTGATATCACAGAATTAGCCGAGTTTTCCCTATAGTCAGTGTACGAGAACACACGGTGTTTGGTCTATATGTTTCATTCGTGAAAGTCTGAGCGCACTAATTCGTCCCGCTTCCACATCGAGAGACACAAGTTTTTCCGCGGGATAGGAAAAATCAACGAAAAAAATCGAACGTTCAGTCTGTTTCGCGCGTCGTGTAATTCAACCGCGAAACATCGTTGTTTACGCGATTTCGGGCCAGAACAGAAGACACGAAGACAGAGACACGCCGAAAAGTGTATTGAAGAAAGAGAGAGATAGATAGAGAGAGAGACCGTGAGAGAGAGAATAAAGAGTGCGGGGAGGAGAGCTTTCAAGGACGTTTTCATTTGTACAGAGCGAAAATCTGAGTCGAGTGCTTTTGAAAATAGACGCCGGCCCGCGTCGAGAATAGTTCCAGCTGGCCGAAATTTCTGACAACTGCGCTGCGTAACCGTGACCACAGGTTTCTCACCTCGACGTTCAAAAAAGGCGGAAGACGCGGCGTTTTGCAGCAGGTGCGAAAACAGGTAAATCTTCTTCGCCGTGCATGCGAAACGGCACGAGCCAAAGTACAATTTCTTGCCTGCCGCTGTGGCTGTCAAAGTGCTTACGAAGTCAGACATCATATTGATGACAATGCTTATTGGGCAATAACGGTGGTTATTCAATGTATCCTGTGCCGTAAAAGTTGTGGTACAATCTTATGTACACTTTTGTGTACAGATGTACCTACGGAAACGTTAGGTATATTTTGTGTGTGATAGTGGAATGATTTTTTTACGAAGTTCTTTAATTAATGGCAGCATTCGTAAATTATTGTTTAATACTTTCTTTTAATGTATGATAAGATGTTAAATTTACATTAGCTTATAGTGTCAAGGAGACGAAATCAGGAAGGGGCAGGTGCTTAGATTATATGCTAGTATTATTTTCCCTAAAATCCTATAAAGTGACGTGCATAATTTCGTTTGGGTTACTCAAACAGATTGGAGGAGTAGTAGGATTCGTAAAAATTCCAATCCGATTTTATATGTTGTAGATAATGAATTTTTTAATCTTTGCACTCATTGTTACAACTGAAATTTTCTATTGTTTCCGGATTAAAACTGTTAATACCATCATAATTTTCATTCTTTTATCAAGTCAACTAGAATATTGACAAAATGTCAAACTTATAAGAACCAGGATTACGCTTCTAATCCGGAATACAATGACTGGTTGTTAATCAAAGAATCCAATAACTCCTAAGCAGAGCTAGGCATTGCGCGTGCATTGAAATAACAAGATATTATGTACTGTACTCCGCAAGCATTGGTATTCGACAAGCGTTCCTTTAGGAGTTTTTTCGAACTAACCTCGCACAAGGTAAAAATCTCGCTTGGCACGGCTACAATTTATTACGACGCGCCGAGTGCATTTTATCCCTTCCAGTTTTAACCTCCCCACACCATCTTCGCTCATAATTTCGCGGTCGCGTGGACGGCCGTAATGGATAATCCAATTAACCGTAAAAATGCGACGGTCTCTCATCAGGACCATTTTTTCCAGTGCAAACGTCCCGTTGGTTAACGTTCAAAACCGGCTTCGGACTTTAATGAGCGCGATCTCGTTTTTGCGAAGCCAGTGTCGTTGGCGACATAGGATAAGTTGCAGTATAATGCTGCTCGAATGGTCTTCGAGCCCTTTATATGGCGCAGTCGGTGTTTCGCAGACTCCACAATGCGCGAGTGTCTGTGCCATTCGCGGAACGGACGGATTTTTAACCGATACAAATTCTGTCACGGCAGTCGCGCATTCTAATTTATCGAGACCGACACGTTACGTTCAATATCACGCTTCGTGTTTCAGCGATGTTACGTAAAACAAACCTGCTGCGTAAACGTAAACCGAGCAGAGCACCCTCAAGTTGCATTATACGGCATCGCTACGCAATCTGGCGATTTTCGGGGCGATCGCATTAGATATACTCCGCAGTTCGCAAATTACAATTTATTATAACTAGCACTTTATACTACAACAGCGTCGCCTAAAGCGACCGTTCGAACTTGAGGCAAACGGGCTATTGTTTTGCAGCGTGACGCACTCCTTCACAATACGAACATTCCGTTTCGCCTCCGCTACGTACAAATTTGCAGCGTAAATTGTGCGCGTACAACCTCTCCCCCATAACGTACCAATTTCAATTTATTAGACCTGACGCTCTTCGTTCAACGCCGCACTTGCACTTTAACCGACGCTGTATAAAAAAAAAAGCTCAATGCTGCATAAACTTCAAGTAGTCTCCGCGACCTGGTCCATTAAATGAAATGAACAGGATAAAAGTGGAACTTAGAGGCGTTCTATCCGAATCAGTTAGACCCCGGGGCTCATTGTTTAAGGGTTTAGTCGTTAGGGGTGCGGATCGTTTTTCAACGTAGGAAGAACTCCGGCTCGGAACGGCGAGCTGCGAGAGCGCGGGCGAGTTTTTCCGCTGAATTTACGATCGTTTTTATCATGTCGGACACGTATTCTCCTTCGACGATTACGTCCCTGGACGAGGCTGGCCGTGTGTCTTCGTTTCCCGGGATAAGACCGCATCTTCTTGATTAGGTCTTATCTCGCGTCCAACCATGGGCGTCGATATTAAGACGAACATGTGTAACACGTGCAGCTTAGTATGAGCGTGGAGTGGTAATATTAACGGTGAACAAACACCTTCAGAAGTACATGCGTGTGCAAACTGATTCATGATATACTCTGAATCTAGAGACACGGTGTCCACGCTTGGATGGAACTAAAAGTATCCTTACGTGGAATCATGTATATATATACAGATGATGCTTATGCAGGGCGACGCTTTAAGAATCGTAGAACATCGTACGTTTTGACATTATATGAATATCGTAGTTAATTGAGCAGGGTACGTAGTTTTATTAACGTCGTTATTGCTGTAATTATTATTTTTCCGTAGATAAATCAGTACAACGTCTGCCATCCCTTAGAGTATTGAAACCATAAAAGATTATATTTTATGTATTACAGTTCGAGGATTTTTGATATACTCTGAATCTAGAGACACGGTGTCCACGCAAGGATGGAAAATAAAAAGTTTTCCTTACATGGAATTATGTATTTATATATAGACGTTGCTTATGCGGGGCGATGCTTTAAGCATTGTAGAACATCCTGCGCTTTGACATTATATGAATATCGTAATTAATTGAGCAGGGTACGTGGTTTTATTAATGTCTGCCGTGCCTTAGAGTATTGAAACTGTAAAAGATTATATTTTATGTATAACAGTTCGAGGATTTTTTATATACTCTGAATCTAGAGACACGGTGTCCACGCTTGAATGGAACTAAAAGTTATCCTTACGTAGAATCATGCATATATATACAGATGATGCTTATGCGGGGCGACGCTTTAAGAATCGTAGAACATCGTACGTTTTGACATTATATGAATATCGGAGTTAATCGAGGACGGTGCGTGGTTTTATTAACGTCGTTATTGCTGTAATTACTATTTTTCCGTAGATAAATCAGTACAACGTCTGCCGTCCCTTAGAGTATTGAAACTGTAAAAGATTATATTTTATGTATAACAGTTCGAGGATTTTTTGCTCTAAATAAGCCACTCGGTATAATTACCCCACCCGAAGCATCCACGTGCTTGTCATCTCACATGTAATTTAGCCAATAATATACAGATCTGAACACCCTGTAGTCTGGGAGATTGCGATGAACAGCGAGCAAGATCGCATTCAGGGGGGAATAAATGAAGTGGAAGGAAGGAAACGAGTATTGCGACTCCGATCCAGATACATACGCGTGCCTTGATATATAAGACCTTGGCGTGCTGTGCACTTAGCAGAGTGCGCGCGCGCGCATGTGGTAATTAACGAGCGGAATTATTGTCCGCGTGCCGATCGGGTCGGAGAACGCAAATGATGTGTCGGCGAGGTTAATAACGTTGTAGATATACGATGTCTGATTTTGACCCGTGTACCGTTACCAACCAGTCCCGTCACTTTACCATTGCTTCAGAGATGAAATGTGCATCATACAGTTAGTCTGGTAATGCTGAATCTGTATGATAGAATGCTTATTACCGGGAAGCTCGACTAATGCTGTAATGCTGGTGAACAAAATGCACCGTAATGATCCATAAGAAAATTTGTGAATATGTTGCATTGAATACAATTGATTGAACTGTGCGTGTCAACATTATAAGTGTACTGTATGTGTAAACTTATCTATAGGTGATGAATTTCGTAGATTAGACGTCTGCTTTAAAGTACTGCAGAAGTGGTAAAATTTGACGTATCGCAGAATTAGTCAAGTTTCCCTTTGAAATTCATGCGGGAAAATAGAAATTTTGTGCGAAGTCAATTTTAGTCACTTAAAGTGACTATCGCAAAATTGCTGAGGGCAAATTCCTGCGCGTCGCCATTATGTGTGTCGTTATGTGCATAAAAGTAGGACGAAACGAGGTAGCTGGAAAAAATTACTCAGTGCTGCGCTGGTCACATTGCGTCGCAAGTACGACGTCATATTCCGAAATGCATTATATTGTCAATTTGTACATCTTACCGGTTATCAGTAAGACCCATACCAATTGTGCAAAGCCCGGAATTTTGCGCGACGCAAGTTTGAACAGATGAAACTCTACACACTGTCTGTAAGCCCCAGACCATATTTACGCAATGTAACGTAACCCAGCGCAACGACCGTTAACACCGCAAGCTGCGGTCTATCAAAGTCGTCGCAAGCTCGGAAAGTCCACAGGACACAAAGTGTACACTTTATTGTATCCATAAATTGCCGTCTGCAACTGCAGACTGACGAATGAACGCAATCGCGTCGCTGTGTAAATTTGATTCGGCTGATAGACGTTTTGTGGGAATTATCCAGACAACGACAAACCCTGGTATGTGGAGTGGGGCGTGTAGGAACAGGTGTCTTCTGGTTCCGAAGGAAAATGAAGGAGAACGATCGAACGTTGCTACACCGTGAGAGATAAGGTGTGCCGAAGTGGGTGATGTTTTATCGGTCGAAAACGAAGACGAGGTCGCTAGTTGGTTGCCAAGGTCTTAAAACTACACGTGCTGCTATCTTAAACTAGAGAACGGACGTCCCGATCGTTTGTTAACGCGCAAAGACACATCGTTTTGTCCAGCGGCGCCGTCACTCAGTAAGTTGCCCGTGCATAATTCAAAGAAACGACTATAAAAATTGCTACCATAAGAAGCAACGCTGGCGTCGCTTGTTGAAGGACGATGTTTCACATTTGCACGGACGTCTTTCCTTTCCCAGTCTGAATTTTTTACATGCCTTTTTCTCGTTTGACGTTGCTTATCGCGAGGACAGTTAACTTAATTTAAATTTGCCATCCTCCTGCCCGTCATGTAGACCGACGCGGACGTCTATCGAAGTTGCCTTATCGATACCTTTATCAGGTGCTTTCTTGCACGCGATAGACGAAAAGAGAAAGGCAGGAAGAGAGACAGAGAGAGAGAGAGAGAGAGAGACCGGTCGCTTTTTTCTTTAATACCTTTCACTGCCTCTCTGTCCGTCAGATCGGAAAATCTCGTTCGCTCACTCGAGACTGTCGCGGAAAGCTGTAACCTCATTATACAGGGTGACTCGTTAAAAGACGCTCAAGAAGGCGGCTCCCGAGCGCTCGAGTTCGATAAAGGGAAATATCGGTCGTATACATCAACTGGCCGGTGCAGCGTTACTCCTCAAAGGCTCTAATAGTTTCAAGCGCTTTATTATACGGAGTATAAAAGATGCTGGCCGAAGAAATTTAACAGTTTAAACAAATCCGTCTAATAAATGGATGAAGTGCGAAATCATAAGGTGTGTCCTTTCAAGTTATGTTATTTTAAACACTTTGTTAGACACCATTTATTTTGCTTACTGCACCGAATTTGTTAGCATACGGAGTCTACGAATTTAATTGCTTGCTTCTAATTTAATCGTTAATAACGTCAACGTATAAACTGTGCGGATTTTCCACGTCAAGTTCCACCGTTTTTAAACAGTTCAGGCAACAAAAAGTCGTTTTAATAGCATTCCTCTGATTAGCGAAAGTATGAAATATACGTTCCTGTCTTTTTCGCTCCCTAAATGTGATAAAGTACGTCGAGACGGGATGATTTTTTCGTCACGACATCCTTGACAAATAATCGTCCAATCTACGTGCAAAGAAACGAGTCATTCTGGTGAGTTGGTCGTTGGTTAAAATTGAAACGACACTGCGATGTTTACGGTTAATTAAAGAAGATACCGGTGCGCGGAATATAAGTAAAGGTCGAGCACTAATTTGCACTTCTCCATCGCGTTTGTTCCGTCAATTGGCGACTACGTACTTTTGTGGTTTCTTTTTATACGTTCAGCTTTTCTCTGTTTCCGTTCGTTTAATCTTTTCGCTGCAATTTTCTCGCATCTGAAGCTTTTTTCCCATCCACCCGGTACACTGTTTTGCTCCATTAAGAGAGATGAAGGGGGTGGTTGTGATTCTTATTTCCTTGGATTCTGTGGATCGTACCGTTGCTAATTGGCCTGACACCTCTTCATGTGGAAAACAAACGCCTGTTGTTTATGATGGACATTCCGTTAAAATAACGATCTTGGGACATTTTCTTTGATTGACATCAACTACGGCAATTAAGTATCCTTTTGCGGATTTCGTTAAATAAGTTTGAAGCGTTGTGTATGAGATTACTTGAGGGTAGTGAAAAATCTATAATTGAGCCGTTTATTTTGAAAGTGGCCTAACTCCATTTATCTTCAAATCGATATAAATAGCATTTACTGATAAATAACATGCATTTGTACATGTAACCATGCCAACTGGAAAATATTGAAAAACGGAGTTAGGCCACTTTCAAAATAAACGGCTCAATTCGTTGGAAAGGATTCCTTTCCCTGTTAAAACGACAATACCGGGGGAACTAGCATTGATTACATTGTCTATATCCTTTACGTATTCTTTGGTCTGTAGCGTCAAACAAAACGCAACGGGTTCATAACGTTATCCAGATCAGTTAAACCCTTTTTGTAATAATATCTTTGATACCATTCCAAAAATATTTCTACCCACAAACTGACCAATTTTTTCACATCCAAACGGAAATGCAGACTTCGCGCATATACAATTTCCACGATAAAATTTCCAACCCTTCCAAACTACCAAGACCAGCCTAAAAATGTCACGTATCCCCGGTTTATCTACCGCTGACATTAACCGCGAACTTTGAATGCTTCACCCGTAACACTTAATGCTGCGCTCTCATTTATTCGGAAGCCCGTGACATTCACTTTGCATTTTCAATGTCATATAAACTGTGACATAATAATAATACATCATTACGCGTCAGACACACCAGTGTCACTCGTTACGTCCGTGTGCGAGTTCTGCTCGCCGTACGTCATAAAGTTCAGCTCGAAGCAATTATCCTCGGCACGGCAATATTACCATATAAATTCTGCGGAAGAAAAGGGGAAAAGGCATTGATAACGGCCGAGCCGGACACTGTACGCGTCTTGCATTTTCCTTGCGAACGACGATCGTTCTTTATTACTGCAAGCACGAAGGAAGACGGACACGAGAGAAATTACAGACCAGACGCTCGATGCGTCTCCGGGGACGGGCTGCGAATTATGCATTATCCTAGGCCGTATTCTGACGCGCGATAGGTAGATCTCGAAGAAATATCGCTCGGAAGTGGTAATCAAAGTTGCACGTGACGCTGACCGAAGTTATTCGCACCCCGATCGATGAATGCGACACGCGAGATTTTTTGTCTGCGATTTCACATTCACGCCGTTAGCTCCGTACGATTCGTCGGTGCTGAGCGGAGAATCGGCGGTGGGAGGTAAAGATTACAAAGAGTTCGTTTGTCGAAGAGCAGATGTAATGAGATGGAAAAGTGGTGGGGGGAAATGTTAGGTTGAGTCATAGTTCGGGTGTCGTTAGACAGATAATGAGTCACGGTCAGTTTCGAACAAAGTCACTTTATCTTCTTCCTGTGCGGCGTGTCCTCGGGTGCGTGCACGGAGGATAGCTTATCTCGGGTCGTTTTACACGTACGGTCGTTTGCAAGAGATGTTTTCTCGAAAAACTTAATGAGTAACGTGCTTTTGTTGGCTTTACGATCTGTCGCTGCTGATTTTCGCAGGAAATTTATCAGCTGTTTTGTTGTAGACTTCCTGGAAGGATTACGTGTGGCCGGACGTCATTGTCTAACACAGGACATTCATAAATTGTTTAAGAGCATTTTCTATAGTCACATAAATACTTTTCAGTTAAGAAAATGTGAAATGACACTGTAATTGGACAGCTTATCAGCTGTTTCGTTGTAGACTTCCTGGAAGGATTACGTGTGGCCGGACGTCATTGTCTAACACACGAAATTCATAAATTGTTCAAGAGCATTTTCTATAATAACATAAATACTTTTCAATTAAGAATATGCGAAATGATACTGTAATCGGACAGCTTATCGGCTGTTTTGTTATAAAGTTCCTAGGAGGGTTGTGTGTGATCGGAAGTCGTTGTTTAGTATACGGCATTCATAAATTTTTTAATAGCATTTTTTGTAGTAACATAAATACTTTTCAATTAAGAAAATGCGAAATGACACCACAATCGGACAGCTTATCGGCTGTTTTGTTATAAACTTCCTAGGAGGGTTGTGTGTGGTCGGAAGTCGTTGTTTAGTATATGACATTTATAAATTGTTTAAGAGCATTTTTTATAGTAACATAAATACTTTTCAATTAGGAAAATGCGAAATGACACCACAATCGGACAGTTTATCGGCTGTTTTGTTATAGACTTCCTAGGAGAGTTGTATGTGGTCGGAAGTCGTTGTTTAGTATACGACATTCATAAATTGTTTAAGAGCATTTTTTATAGTAAGATAAATACTTTTCAATTAAGAAAATGCGAAATTACACTACAATCGGACATTTTATCAGCTGTTTTGTTATAAACTTCCTAGGAGAGTTATGTGTGGTTGGAAGTCGTTGTCTAGTATACTATATTCATAAATTGTCTAGCGACATTTTATGTAATAACATGGATATTTGTTAATCGTGCAATTTAGAAATGGCACTGCAATTACGTAACTAATTTGTCCGGCGCTCCTTCGATCAAGGTCCCATCTCTGAAATTTTAACGACCAACGTCGCGTAAAGGCATTTTTCTTGTGTTCCTTGTAATCTGAAGCTCCAAATGATAATTACGCCCCTACGTCCTCTACAGTGACCCACCTTATTCATCAGAACGATTAACCCTGGTTGGAAGTCGTTGCCTAGTATACTATATTCATAAACTGTCTAGCGACATTTTATGTAATAACATGGATATGTTGTTCCATCGTTGCTTTTTTTGTTAGAGAGCATAGCATTGTTGCATGTGTTTATTCTCAATCAGTCGATGAAGGTTTATCTCTGAAATGTTAACTTTTCCAAAAAAAGGCATTTTTCTTGTGTTCCTTTTTAAAAATGATAATACTCAAATTGTCCTCTACAGTGACCCAACTTATTCATCAGAACGATTAACTCACCGCTCCACAGAACTGCGCTGACAAATCCGCACGGACTCACGATACTCAGAACGTCGCATTCATAAATCCATAATCCACAATCAAACTCATACACTCTTTTTATTCGCTCCCGCTTTCCGCGCGCTTTTCCCCGCCGACCTAATCGCCACTTTTTCCTCGCGAGCGAAAAACTCAGCGCGCCGCCCCGGCTGAAAATTCAGTCAAAGGACTCTCGGCCGCTTCTGCCCCGAATAAATCGTCGATGTTTCACGTTCCGCTCTCTTCGCCGAGTATTTTCATTCGCCGCCGACTCCTCATCGAATGCCTTCCTGCGGCTGGTGCTTTGTTCCTCTTTTTCTCGCGCCGCTCCGATCGTCGTGTTGACATCGAGTAAACACCTTGGCTCGATGGTCCGTTTCTGAAAGGAATAGGTTGGATAAAAGGGGACGCGAGGAAGGGCTCAACGCAGGTCCGGAAGTGGAAAGGAATCGAGGAGGCGAAAGGGAAGACGGACTGTGTCAATACTTTAGGTCCCGACCGCGAAGTCACCCGTTAGAACGTTATTAGAGACGCCGAATTTGAAAGTCGTCGATATTCCATCGTCAGTAGTGCCGGTTTGCCGCGTGGCGCCCCTTTTCAACGGGGTAATGAAAGTCAAATTATCAAGGGGGATAATGTCGTTCGGCTTCTCTTTCACTGAGACACGTTCATATGCTACATAGATTTCGTTATTTGAGGAGACCACTGACTGCTGGACTCGGCGGGCAGGAGTGGCGAGGAATATAGAGGGGACCGCGTTGGCGGGCAAATTTTTCTGGGACGATTATTAGGCAGGGATCATTAAGCGTTTCACGACTAACGATGGCGGCACGGCGAGGTGCTTGTCGTTTATCGTTAAGGTATATGTATACTTGTTTTCCGTTAGTTTGTAACTTCTGTTATAATTTTGATGTTATGTCGTGGTCCTTTCATTTTATGTTATCGCTGCACTAGTTCTTCTAACACTTAATTTTATTTTACACTCTAAACACTTTTAGCCTATATATAATCTGTTTTGAAATACCCCTTCAATTAACCCTTTCCAAATCACCTCAACCCCCGCATAAAATTGTCTAACAATCTCCCTAAAAATTCCCCGACGCCCGGTACAACTGTCGAACCGACGTTTCATCCATTCGCCGAGCTAACAATGATCGATCGCTCGCTCCGAACCTACTTCTACGATCGTCTGCAAATTGCCCGCCGCATACGAACGACTCGTCGATCGATATTAAAATCGTCCTTCAATCAGCATAAAACTTATCCGAGCGTTGATATAAAAAATTCCCCGCTAATCCTCGTAAAAGTTCTCCGGCGGTGTAACGGCTAGGCGAGGCCGCGCGAAAACAGCCCAACAATCAGTGTAAAAATCGAGCGACGCCCGTAGTCGAAGCTTAATTCGCCGCCTCGGCGAACGCGCAAAGTCGCGCCTCGGGACGTAAAGCGGATTAACGCGCAAGAAGCCGAGCGGGCAACCGCTGGTCGACTAACCGCTCGACAAAGTTGCGATCGCTGATCGGTGAAAGGCTTTTCATCGCGGTCAGTGTTGGGGCGTTGATTTTAATTGCCCGAGGCGCAACTCGAGGCGGCGGGCAGAGCGACGAGGGGAGCGTAAAACGTGCGATTAAACGCGAGAAGTGCTTGGGACTCGTAAATCCGCGAGAGCACAGTCTTTCGGACGAGCGACGAAGTCTTGATAGAAGGAAACCGCTTTGGGCTGCGCACGGTGCATTCCTCGATACGACGCGGGCTTTAGCGTTCATGCGTGCGCGAGTCAGAGGAAAGTTCAGCTTCAATGGGCTCCGGCGTGACCCTATTGTGAATGCGAAGCGACGTTAAGGTGGAATCTATGATCGCGTATAGGTCGAGGCGGTTAGATGCAGTCGGCGGCATGCGTGTGGTAGATGTATTTACAAGATCTGACTGACGATAATAATCTTTGTAGCGGAGACTGTTCAGATTCCTCGGGTACCGTGATTTATGGTGTTTAGTAGTAATTGTGTGCGAGAGGTTCTTTGTGCTGGATACTTGGACGATGGATTGATGGTACCCGGCAATTTGGCGGGTTTCGAATTTCACGAGCGGAATTACGGAAAGTGTTACTGTTGTTTTCGATGAAATTTCGGTGAATTTACACTTTGACCGCCATGACGGTCATCGGTGACCGGCGCAAGAGATTTTACTGAAGATCCAAAATATTCGCAATGGGTAGCAATAATTATTTTATAAATGCAATTAGTGTTAGAATAGTGATGCAATTGTTTGGTTTCCGATACCTGCACATTATTTACATTTTGCATAATTCAATCAAACGCTATAGTATTTTATAGCATCGCTGTTCTAATACGGCAAAATACGCACGGCAGTCAACGTGTTAATAAAATTTTGTAAATATACTACATATCCAATGTACTTTGTGTACACCATATACTATATACCCAATATACCAGTATGTCCACATTTATTTCCGTCACGGGCTACTAATCATCAAATGCTGTATGTCATATACCTCCGTATTGCAACGTAAATCTAGTGTTAAGATAGATTTTGCATCAGTGTGTTTGAGTAGGTACTGGATATAGTAGACTGTGCTGAATACTATTATGTAGACATTGTAATGATATATAAGTTTATTCAGTTAATAACAATGATAGATTATTGTACAAAATGTTTTAGTAGACCCAGTCACAGTGTATTAAATTTTCCTATAGCTAGGAATAGCGGCAGCGGTTTTTCATTTCGTCCAAACTGGTGTGTGCATAGATATCTTCACTTTTTCCACTCCGTCTCTACTGTATTTCCATTCAATTTTGATGCGGCACGGCGTACCATGTACAGAGGAGAAAGGAGTCCTGCGACAGGTTGTAATTACCTATAACTCGTTGACAGGGACGTACCGCGCCGATATCTTCGGGCCCCACGCATCACAATTTTCCACGTCCTCCCATGCTAAAAATAGCCAATAAAAAACGTACAAATATCGATTCCGCGACCGACAATTTTTCTCTCTCTCTTTTTTCCGTTTCTTCTTTACACCGTCAAGCTCGCACAAGCCAATTTAAAATCCGCATAGATTCCAGCTTTGCTCCCCGAGATCTCAGTCCGAAACACGTAATCTGCGTCGTCGACCATGTGCAGCCAACAAACGCCACAGAAAAATAATTCCCCCGACCGCATAAAATGCGATCGCGTAAACACAAGACTGCATGCACAGAGTAGCGCGCGGCTTGGGTATTATTACCGCATAAATCTGACACCCGGCGCGAAAAAAGACCGCCTAACGTGAGGGACCGGTCTCTTATCCGTTAGCCTCTCTCACTTCTGCTCCTGCGCTCGCCAAGCCGATAATCCGCAGTAGTAATTGTTGCGCTCGCAATTAAATCCGTCGCTCCGCTGCACTTGTACATTGAAAGTCTGATGCGCCCGCTCTGAAATACTTCCTAATTACTCGAGTGTGCGCTTACGTAACGAAGATGCACGTTCATCTCCCCGGGTGTCGTGATCGGACGGTGATAAAGCGGCAAGGAGATAATCGTGACGAAACCGCGATTTCTTTCTTCCTCTTATTGGGCTTCCGGTCACGCGGCAAAGTCGCGAGTGGGTGAAAAAATTGACGTGTCGCGTGTGGCGACGGTTTGCAGACGGGCGTAATTGTTTTAGTTTGTTGCAATAATTGAGGGCCTCTCCGGGTTTACCGAGTGATAGAGAGTTGGGCGTAAGCGTCGTGTCGGGTGTAATAAGCGTTGCGGTGCGGTTTTCTTGTTGGAACTGATCGAGATAGGAGCCGGGAGAGAATGGAAAAATGATGAGTGGCTGCGCCGAGGAGTTGCCGTAGTATTGTTGCTTTTGAAGGAGCTTGATAGTTTTCGATTTTTGTAATGTTATTAGGTAAAGTTATCTGAAAGGTCTTCGAAGTGTCGTTAAGATTTGATTATATTGTGCCTTAATGTATAAATGTTTTTTTTTGTGTAAATTATGCCGTGGAGTTTATTGTAGAATACGATGTGGTAGGTGTCCTTTATATTTTAAATCGAGAGAGGAACAAATTTACAGTGACATGAATAAAAATATGCGTAGGCGTTATTTATGGGTGTTATGAATAGAATATTTTGCAAAGTTCTTTTCTAAATTTATTTTTCCGTTGCTATATTCGTAAACAGTAGGCGCGGTTTTCTGTATATTTAACGAGGAATGGTCTCTTACATTTAATGTAATTCAAGGTAAAATATTAACGATTTTTTCATGAATGACTTACAATACGTTGAATTAATTTTCATTAAACATACATTTAACAAAATGTACTTTTAACGTCAAAAGGAGAGTTTCTGACTTTCACCTCGTATAACCCATTAAAATATTCAGTACATTATCGGCAGGTATCAGATAACAGATTTCTATATTCTCATTGTTTAGAAGTCAAGTATACGGCTTGTCGCAAATTCCTTCGTCTGCCATATTCCTCGACACAAATTAAATCGTAACGCAGCAGATGATGTATTGTTTCAGCAAGAACGGCTTTGTATAAAGCTTCGTGCGCGTTTAATCTGACGCGCGCGTCGATGTTCAATCACGCTGCCGCTTTTTATCTTTCTACTCCTGTCGCCGCGAGGTGCTGCGGAACCTCGTGTCGTTATACGCACAGCTGCCGTTTTTATTCGCGGCGCTTTATCCGCCGCGATGAATCTCTTTTTTTCCGCCCTTGCATTTGTATCAAGATTGCGATCCGTTTGACATTGATGGTTCCGACAGCAGGCTCGCGGTTGCGCAATCGTTTATACGGCACGACGATAAGAAAAGTATTATCTTCGCAAAACTGCATTCTGCAAATGTCCATTTCCCGAACAGCTACTTAACGATAAAGTATGTTGTTGTCGAACGGCAACGGATGACGAAGTACGAGCAAATCGTTTTTTAAGTGGTGGAAGTTCAGTTTTCCTTTTTTAATTCCAGATATTCAATAGTTTTATCAAGAACAGATTTGTCTGCAGTTGAGCCTAACTGTAATTAAATTTTCTCTTCAAAATTGTATTTGTGTTGGCGGTGTCTGATCATGTTCAAATCGACATCTGCAATGTGTTTTGGGCAAGGTGACACCGCAAAGGAGTCTGGTGAGATAAGCGCGGATGTAAGTGTGAATGTATGCATACATGAATGTATGACAAAATAATTGGCGGCGAAAGCAACAAAGGGCAATATCAAATATTATGCCGAAAGGAGATTACTCATGATTATTTAATTCTTAAAAGTAACCCGTAGAATATACACATATCATATACGAACTCCTCCAATTTCAAACTATCGCCCTCAACCTAAAATTACCACAGGAAAACATACTAAATTAAAAACATTTTTCGTTATCCACCGTTTTTAACATGTTGACTGCCAAGCATATTTTGCTATGTTAGAACCGCGATGTGATGAAATACTACAGAGTATAATTAAATCGTGCAAAATAAAGGTAAGGCAGAGTTGTTAGAAGCCAAAGTACTGAAGCACCGTTCCAATATCAATTGCTTTTACAAGATTGCAAATAGGCTTCATTGCGAATTTTTTACATTTTTATTAAAATCTTTTGCGCCGGTCACCGGTAACCGTCATGGCAGTCTACGTGTTAAACACGTCTCACGTAATCACAAATGCATTTTTGACAGAAGTCTCGCGTACGAATGCACAGATGAATATCACGCGCCATTATGACAGTAAAATTTATGTACAGCACGCCAGGAGCGATTGACGTACAACGATACAAGAGCACTCTTGCGTAACGTTGCAACAAGCGTGCACGTGAATCGTCTTGAAACGCAAGCACAGGCGATCACCGACGTTTTCGCGTTTTCGAGTATCTCTGTAATTGGCCGCGCTCCGGAATAGTATAATTTGCGGCATTTTTAGACGAGAGATTCGCTGGCCGCCGACGTCACGGCAGCCTTGTCATTGCCGAAGCAATAATTACGAGCGCACTCGACTTCTGCGCTTTTACCCTTTGCCGCGGAAAAACAGGCGCTTTTCCGATATTGCTGAGATAGCGTGCGAGCGTGCGCGCAACTTTGTTACTCCTCCCTCTCTCTCTCTCTCTCTCTCTCTCTTTCTCGTTCCTTCTCTCTCGTGATTCGTTTTTTACGCAATACCGATTCCAGTTGCCGTGGTCTCGGGCAATTCTCTTTTAACAGTCGTCGCGCCGCACCTGTGTCGTGCGGAATAAAACTGGACGCCGCGATGCGAGGCTGGGTCACAGAAAACTTTCGGCGTCCGTCTGTAACGACGCTTGTAATTGCCGCGTTTCCGTCCACGTAACGACCTGTTTGTTGCGGCACTTTGCGATAATTCGAACGATCGCCAGTTTACGTATCGCACGACATAAAAGTATTGGGTATTAACAGATGCATGGACGCATACGAGGGTTGAGTATTTGATGTACAGAATCATGAATGAGTTTATCTGTTAGGATACATGCACGTAACGACCTGTTTGTTGCGGCACTTTACGATAATTCGAACGATCGCCAGTTTACGTATCGCACGACATAAAAGTATTGGGTATTAACAGATGCATGAACGCATACGAGGGTTGAGTATTCGATGTACAGAATCATGAATGAGTTTATCTGTTAGGATACATGCTACCGTCCGCGTAACGACCTATTTATTGTGGCACTTTGCGATAAATCGAACGATCGCTAGCTTACGAATCGCACAATACCGGCAAATGTATGGAGGACTAATAGACCTGTGAACACATACCTATGAACGGGTTGAGTATTTAATGTACCGAATTATGAATGACATTATCTATAGGGACGCATGCAAATAAGCATGGGATGATAATATTATTTAAATGTACTTGTTGTGTTGAGGTATATCCCATATAAATTAGCTTACAGCAAAAATTCGGCATCTATCTACTACGACGTTTGTAATTGCCATGTTTCGATTCATATAACGATCTGTCTGTTGCGGCACTTTCCGATCATTTGTACAAGCCGGTTTAAACATCGGGTAATAGCGGTAAACGAATTGATGTCAGTAGATTAAGGAGTTAATTATTTTAAGTACGGAATCTTGAACGAAATTAGGTGTTGAGGAACGTGCAAATAAGCATGTAATATTAGTTTCATTTACATACAGGTTGCCCTGTATAAAGTGTTGCAAGTTATTTCTCTACCATCGTTGCATACATCAGCTTGAAATTTCGTTCCGTTTAATGAAAAGAAAGGTGTCACGTTCATATTTTTAATGATGGCGGAAAAAGCAGTGTGTAATACTTTATGCAGGACACGCTACATAACACAAGTAGGTACATTAGGTAAAAGAGCTATGAAGCCAAACGTGTCAAGCATTGCCTAATGTACGAAAATGTATACGAGTCAGATACTGTCTGCTATTATTATTTCATTAAGATTGCATTGTGGAAACTCAGTAAGAATCGTAAAATAAATAAGTCAGTCCTACTTTCATTTACTCTGAAATATATATATTCATTATTACTTTTTTAATTAATTGGTTTTAATATTTATGTTTGTGGAGTCTATTGTTGAACAATTTAGAACGGTAGTCTCAGAGTTATCGTATAGAAAATTCGTATATTTTTGTGTTAGGGAAGCGCGAGAATCGTTTTTCTCATTTGAGTGTTAGAATCTTTCCATCCACGTCTGCGACCGTTAATTGTCGTCCGCACTTTCCTCGTTTAATATCTTCAGTACCTTTTCTCTCGTCACTAAAAGCCGACATGCGATCCTTGCGGAGTGTAATGCCAGCCATAGAACGGCATTGAGTAGTAAAGCTGCAGCCGAGAAAGTAAAGAAAAAACGGACTCGTGGATTCTGATACATAAGCGGTCTATACAAGGTTGTACGTTTATTAAAATTTATCGAAATGGTAGCCATTATCCAGGGTAATTCGGTACACTTATAGGTACTTAGTCGAAACGTTTACAACTCTATCAAACAATCTGAAATATAAGCTATTTAGAATTATTCGATACAGTAATTGCTATTGAAAGTACCTCGAAACAATTAACGCTATCGAGTGTATCTTGACATATACGTCATTACCGCTGATAACACAAAACACGAATTAATATTCGGGATGATGCAACACAGAAATCACTGTTAAGTCCAACTCGCTACGTGACTCATACTTAAATATATCTCGCAATTTGGATTTCTCTTCACCTCGATACAAAATGTCAAGACACACCGAGGATAGTGAAATAAAAATTGTTACTCAATCATTTATACGCCTGGAACGTCCCCTCCATAAAATAACCTGCGTGTTTTTGTGTGTGTGCCATCCCTCTAACAGCACCTCTTGTCCCTTGACATTTTTCAGATCTGCGTCAGCGAGAAGGGTTGATCCTCTACTAACAAGCGTGGATAATTAACACACCGTGTGAGTCTTCTTTCGTTGGAGTGAAGCGTGTTTGTTACCTAACGCCATGTAAGCATCGAGGAGTCGCCATTTTCGTCCGCCATCATGGAGTGGAGACCGTGCTGGTCAATTTTCGACGTCGGTCAGCAACGGGTAACAGCGATGGGTGAGTGCTTCTTTTCATCTTAAAGTTATCTTCCCGAAACGCATCGCTAAGTTTATTCCAGCCTTAAATGCGCGCGAAGGTGAGTTTGTTCTTACCTTTTATCCTTGCCTTTCGTTCGTTTGCGCCTCTTTTTATTCCGTCGCTCCTTTAGGAAAGCGGTGAGAGACCGTAATTTCGATTTTTACGTCTGTTCCGCGAAACACCGCTGATTATTCGTTCGGCGAAACGAATTAGGACGAATCGTTGACTGTTCGAGAGGACCGCGGATCGTCTTTTTGCTGTGGCGTCCGTCCGAATCACTTGCTTTTGGGTGATGCTCAGGTTTGCTGAAGCCTTTAGGTACGGACGTTCGTAATTTAAGGTAATCGACGTTCGATATCGGCGCATCGGTGTATCGATAAATCTACATTGACGCGGATCCATACATCAGCTGAGCGATGGCACTCTTAAATTTTCCTGTCCATAAAATCATATCTCCGTGGAAACAATAAATCTATACGTGCCGTTCATCGATGTCTCGAATCGTAAATCTGCGTATTTATAGAGCTAGGCAATTAACGAATCCCGTGGATCCGTAAATTCATAGCCAGCCGCCCTGATAGGTTCGTAAAGCGACAAGACGTACGGGTTTTCCGTTTTTCGTTTATTGACTCGCGCGAAGTCGTTTTGTCGAGTTGACGAGGGCACAATCTACCGAAACGAGGCGAAATAAATGGCGCGACGGCACGAAAAAAGACTTTGCCGGTTTGGTGTGCTAGACGTCGTTAACCGCCGGGGAAGAAGACGGAAAGAGGTTATTCTCGCGTTTCCGTCGGGTGCCACGCTCGAACGAAACTATATCTCCTTTAGCCTCCTCTAATTTCATCGCTAAACCACAAGAGCGACTTTGAGAGATCGTCTCATCGACACACCGTTCTCCATTTCGACCGTTCTTTATAATTCTGTTGCGTACACTGGCAATGCGTAATAGCCCACTATGCAAAACGAAGACGTGATTCCTTTTAGAAATTTGACCAAATTTAAATTTAACCCTTATCGGTCACTAACAATTCTCTTACGTGATTGTCACTGGTCTCTCTTAAGAATTTCGATAAAATTTAAAGCGAATACATTTTGTGTCGTCCATTATAAGAATAACATTTTAATTAGAAAGTTTTAGGACTTTTTTCATAAAATCGAAAATACAAATATATCTTTAAAATAATTATTTATAAGTTTTTAACGTATTATATTTTTTGAAACAATCTCGAATATAAAGGTATGGTTTTCTGTTGCATCGTTTCGTCTTTGAATTTTCCATAAGATCCTTCCGAGTGCTGTACTGCTGTTTTTCTTCCTCCAGGCAAGTTACGATTTTACGGGCATGAATAGTTTCTTTTCTTTTGGTGAAAAATAAAATTAAAAATGCATTTTTAAAACTGTTTTCGTGGTGCAAAATTTCACGAGCTATTATCACTATCGGAATTTTTTTGGCAACTTGCTTCACGCAAACGTCTCATAACGCTCAATATATACATTTTGTTGACTGTCTGTTGCAAAAGGCAAGAATATATCAACACCGTTGTCAATCCATGAAAACCGTGAGCTGATTCTTTTACGACTGAAAACAATGTCTTCGGAATCGCGCGCCACCGAAAAATGTTTCTCAAATGAACGCTCCAATTTTGTCTGCGGACCGTTAAATCCGTTTTTCACGCAAAATTTTATGCAAATTCGTTGATTCAAAGTTGATGCCATTTTCAAATATCTAAAAAATCGAAAACATGCACGAAAGTGGATATACTCAACACGGTATAACTTTTACAATGTCAAGTCCATGACGCTAAAATTTGAACATTAATCTTAAGATGTTTGAACCTAAAAAAAAAAATTCAA
Organism: Cryptocheilus praepositus; assembly: GCA_033815515.1. NCBI lineage: Eukaryota > Metazoa > Arthropoda > Insecta > Hymenoptera > Pompilidae > Cryptocheilus > Cryptocheilus praepositus. The sequence continues at coordinate 215,072 of JAWWQZ010000220.1, read as the reverse complement.
AGCGACTGACATACGGCGGCCGGTCTTAAAACTTTTTGATCAAGGTGTATGTCAAAAATTTGGTCAAACCTCTATGCGGCATTTCCTATCATATCTTCCGGTATAAAGTGTACCTCCTCAACATGATTGTTTCAAACGCCCCGTAAGGTACACAGTTTATTCCTTCGCGATCCTTTTTGTAATTTCCGTCTATCTAAAAGTGTTCTTACTTTTACCGCCTTGCTCACGCTTGCCTGAAAATGCCTTACGAACAATATGGATGTCGTGACTGTCGTTTGGTAATTCGTCACAATTTAGGTTAATACGATTTCTTTGTCATGCCTCCGCGTCCAACGTTTCTCATTACTGCGTCCCATTGACGGTCGGCGCGCGAAAATTTTACTACGCAAAACGGGAATATCTCGGTGGCCATCAAAAAATTCGACTCAACTCGTCTCTGACATTTTCTACGACTTTCTCTGACTTTCAGTTTCTCCTCCGTCGTCTCTAAATTGCCGCGATGACAGATAAAAACGCAAACGGTGACTGCGCGTGCGAAGTCGCCTGAACTCGCGTAAACGCGGGTGAACAAGTGCGTGAAAGGAATTTTCGCCGCGGCTTACCTCGGCCTGCAATCACAACTTTTCAATGTTAGTTTCACCTAGGCTACAGAACCTAACAGAGCACTATCGATCCGTCGCGCGATACGGTTCCGCGTGATTATTGACAGATAGGCGAAAGAGGGTGATAAAAAACAGTCTAAAAAGCGTAGTTTATAAGAGAGCGCTTGTGTTCTACTCATAGCGAGCAATTGTATTTATGAAGTGGAAGGAACGCGCAGGGTCGTCCCGTTTTACTTCGCCATTTTTATAATGCCGCTCTTGATACAGTTGACACAAGCATGTTTGCGGTGTTACTGAGTACGGAAGTGCTAGTATTTATAAAAGTTGGAGTACTCTAAAAAATGGTTACGTTCATTTAGAGTCGTACCGGATAACAGATGAATTAAATATTCCTAATACCTTGAGGAAGTATTATAATATCTGTAACAATTGACTTTCTATCTAAATATAAACTGTGTGACAATTGGACTCGATCTCTTCTATTCGGAGGTACTCAGGTTGTACGGTCGAGTTTTTCGATTCTTTCCATTTGCTTCTCGCTCGTTTGACCAATAAACAAATGCCTTTTGTTTTTCACGTTCGACTAGTTCGCGTTACACTCCCGATTTGTTCCAAAAAAGTAGAAAACATTTCGACGACGTTAAAAAGCACCGGGAATAGTATGCCGTAGAGGTGAATTTTTTCGGATAATGCAAATCATAAGATAATGTACAGGTCGATACTCGTGGAGAAGCTATTTCCAGATTCATACATCTTTGGATTTAAGGTTTATGGATTTACCTATTCGCTTCAGTATTTCCACGATTTTACGTATTCGCGGAGTTCTACTTCCAGGCGCATTCGTAGAATGATGGAAAGAAAGTCTAAGAAAAACGTCACGTCTCCGGTAACCGCAGAGCGAATTCTTGCGGACAATTCTATTATTGACAACTATGATTGACAAGACCGAAACGTTTTAGCAGCAATGATGTTGCAAATCGTAATTCCTACGAATTAGCCGTCGATCTCCGTAATGCAGACGGTCGTTTCCAAATTGTATAATCCAGGAAATCTGTTGTGATTTTGTAACATTTTACACCTCGTCAAAGATAACATAACTCTCTTTAGAAAGCAAACGTAACTAAATAAAAATAAGGCAAAGAAATGTCACATGTACACAGTCCTGTCCACAAGTCATAGGGTACTTGATCTTTTCCTTTCTTGAATTATTTTATGGTCAACCCAACGATTTTTACCAACCCAGTGATGATGTTGGTCAAGTTATTGGTAACAATTTCTGGAGAACATATATATTTTGCAGTAAGGACGACAATAATATTTCGATTGTCTCGGAGCTCACCTTCATTGAGAAGTTGTGCGATGCACACGGGAGAAATATCTAGAAACACTATCCAACTTCAGAAGTGGATTGGTGTACATAGCTACAGCAATCGTGGCCACAAATCATGCAACAAGTATTGCAAAAGCTCATTCTCCGGTACTAAAGTTCGTGCCGTACGTGTCTAACAAAGGAACTTTTTTTGATTCTGAGTATCATTCTCAATATATCTGAATGATTACCATTTGTCAGTCTAATTAATTTTCAATGCGTAATCATTTGATATAATATTCCGCATTATAATCATTTCCATCTGAACTTTCAGTCGATCTTAGCAATTGCCCCCTGCTTTATAAACGGGTGTGTACCTAAAATAATATTAATCAAGCGTTACGTGCGGCCAGAAACACGTTGGAGATCGAATAAAATAATTCGAAATATCAAAGATAGATGAATCAGGTTCTCCGGGATCGAATGTAACTTGAGCGAAAGCCAATTGGCATACCGCGAGACGATTTTTCATTCCGTTATACAACATCCGTGCGACACTTATATTTTCCGTGCAGCATGTAACGTTTTCCGTTTGCGCTCGTCTGAAATCACAACGTGCGAACGAGCGTCTATACGTATGTAGGAACGATCGAACGATCGAACGACAGGCCGCCTTAAGGCCGTATGCATTCTGCGTGCGCAACAGAAAATTATGCGTTCTTATGCACGGGCACGTGCATCGTGGATTATGCAAGAGGCGTATATAGGGGGCCTCGTGCCGATCGCTCAACTCCTGCTTAAAATGCCTCGCGTGCAAACTGTAGCGCCCATGGTTCTGCGAACCACGTGCCGCCTCGATCCCGATGAAAACAAAGAGGAATTCTCGGGCGAGAAATCAATTAGCACCACAGGGGCTGCCGTCTTCTCGCGTAATTTCGTCTTAATGTTTTTCCCTGGATCCTGGCATCCGTGCATGGCGAAATTTCCAGATACGGCTACCGCGAACATCAAAGTTTGTAGGCACTAATTTACGCGGATGTTCAGATTTAAAGATATAGAAGATGAAAATACTGATGTACCGATTTTCGCGAATTACAAAATTTATCGCAAATATCAGTGAACGTCAAAATTTGGCGGATACTAATTTTTGTAGATACGGTGGTGCGTGGATAGTAATTTATGCGAGTATCGACACTTCTCGATATTAATATTCATGAATACGAAATACTGTCTGTGAAAAAGTATCCTATTCGCCGACAGAATTGATGGAGAACAATGATTACAGGAATGGTACATGAACGCGAATAAAATTGTTCGTCAAAATTTCACATACATTGTATTGTTGGAAATCGAAAGGAAACGATTCAGAGCCATCGATTTTAATAATAAATTAGCATCGTGCAGAACAAGTAAGAAGGCTGTATTATAAATATCGACACTTCTGGATATTAATATTCATGAATACGAAATACTGTCTGTGAAAAAGTATCCTATTCGCCGACAGAATTGATGGAGAACAATGATTACAGGAATGGTACATGATCGCGAATAAAATTGTTCGCGAAAATTTCACATACATTTTATTGTTGGAAATCGAAAGGAAACGATTCAGAGCCATCGATTTTAATAATAAATTAGCATCGTGCAGAACAAGTAAGAAAGGCTGTATTATAAATATTCGTGGCATATTTGCGCGACAATTATTGGGTTCATCTCATATCTCGCCGATTTACGCGTTTAATATTTGCGCTGCTAGAGTGGGGCAGAAATGAAGAGAGAGGGCGAGAGTTGAAAATTGCTATAAGGCAAAATTGACAGTCAAATTCACCGGATCTATATAAAATTCCACCTGATTCGAATAAACGAGGTAGGTTCTTTCCGTCTCTCTCTCTTCCCGCTTCTGCTTCTCTCTTTCCATGTTTGCAGTCCCCTTGCGCTCGGCTCGATAGCAATAATTGCACCGAATACGCAATGGAATTTGTAAAACGGAGTCATTCCTCGTTCAGGGAATATTGACAGCAAACTTTTCGACGCGGAGGGGTGGGCAAACGAGAAATGAACGGGTGAATCGATGCAGTAGGATGGAAAATATAAGGTGCTCGCGCATTCTACAAACAGTCCTTGCGCGCTCATCCAAAAATCATCAAAATGGCAAAACAGATTGCGATTTAATTAACAAATTTGATGTCACTGCCACAACTTCCGCGTATCTAGTTTCACTGTTTACCCAATTTTCATTCAGTTAGAAATAACCATTTAATTAAACGCATCGCTAATAATATCACAAGCTTCGAAATTTGTTTTAATTAAATACACAGGGCGCCACAAGCAAACGCATATTGATCATACAGCGCCGTTGTGTAACAAAACGCAGAAAATGTTGAATTAGTCCTAGCGCAAAAATACATCCATACCGATTGTCACATCGTGCCGAACGTGTCGATCGCAAGGTTCGTCATATTCTATGTACCATCGTCGATTCGCGAACGTTTTAACGTGTAGACTCAAACTCCCTCCGCAAACAATCGCGATGAGAAACAGACTCGTCAATTATCGTATGCACTCGTTTGCTTTTCCAATTTTACGCCGACAGTTTGACTCGCGGTGTTTCTTGCCGAACGGGACGATACGGAAAAAAATATCGGCCCGGAGAGGGGCTAAATTTATCGGCGGCGAACTCGTGCTCGGATAGTTATGGGGATGTTTCGCGTGGTGGAATACGAACGGCGAACGAGAAGTCGGCGGGAAAATAACGGTCGATTTCATCTCAGGCGATTTTTCTCGCCTCGCCAGGAATCGATCTCTATAATCGACTCTGCCGCTGGTCTTGCTTCGTCGCCGCTGACGCGTGCTGAAAACTCACGGACGCGAGACGAAATTTATACATTTTTTATCCAGCATGCGGGGTATCGTATTGTGAATTTATACGTAATAACGCGGAGACCGTCCAGTTTCGTATATAACCCATCGAACGTCAATTAAATATTTTTGGCTGCTACGTTTCGTATATAATCCATCGAAAAGCAATGATATATTTTCGGCTTCTCCGTTTTGAATAAAAATATCCATCGTACGGCATTTAAATATTTTTAGGCGCTACGTTTAGTATATGAATATCCATCGAACGGCAATTAAATATTTTTTGGCTGTTACGTTTTGTACATGAATATCCGTCGAACGGCAATTAAATATTTTTGGCTGCTCGACGTTTCGTATATAATCCATCGAAAAAGCAATGATATATTTTCGGTTTCTCCGTTTTGAATAAAAATATCCATCGTACGGCATTTAAATATTTTTAGGCGCTACGTTTGGTATATGAATATCCATCGAACGGCAATTAAATATTTTTTGGCTGTTACGTTTTGTACATGAATATCCGTCGAACGGCAATTAAATATTTTTGGCTGCTACGTTTCGTATATAATCCATCGAAAAGCAATGATATATTTTCGGCTCCTCCGTTTTGAATAAGAATATTCATCGAGTGATAAATATATATATTTGCGAATTATTTTGATGCTGATATAGTTGAATAATTTTATTTAATCTCGTAGGAATTTTTCTCTCCAGGAATCTCTTGTACAAAGAAGTCTGTCTCAATTCTATTGTTCGTGTATGTTACATTTGTACTTGGATTTTATATAAAAAGTAAATCAGAGGATGAATCGCGACGGAATATTGCGAAAAAATCGTAGTGTGAGTAAATTTTAAAGCACAAAAATATTAATTTTATCAAAAAAATGTTGAATTTCCAATCAAATGAAATCCATAAAATACCTTTAGCCGCTGATTAAGTAGCGCGACATTTATGGTACGCAAGTAGTACGCCATATAAACTGTGTTCCTTAAATTCCGTCACACTCGGTTTAAAAGATGCGACACTTAAATGTTCCACCGGTTCTACACTAAAATACAGTATCGTTCGGAGTTTGTTCGCAGAATATTCCGAGTTTACTCCCAGTTTTCACGTATCAATAAAACAGCTAGCATATAAAATCGCTCGAATAGTCCATACTTTGTCCGAATTGCGGTAAGACAGAAAGCGGGGTGAGTGCGCATCGTAGTTCGTCGAGATTCAGGGATGCATATCCGCGACGAAGTTCGGACTTCTCGGTCCATTTGTCGGTACGGCCACTCGGCGTGTAATGACTTTCCGGCCGCCTAACTCTCGAATCGTTAAATAACCGCCGCGAGCCTCGGAAGTGTCGTAAAATCTGGTAAGCCGGAAAGTGCGCCCGGTGTGGCTTGTAATTGCCCAATGTAATGACTTATCCACACGCGGATAAGGACAATGCGAGACGTTTGTCGTCAGTTAAGACATTCTCTATCGCGTCGACTATTTATGGCAGGCGCTATGTCTCATAATGGACAATGACGCATATAAACAATTGCGCCTTTTTATAATAATCAGACGACTTCCATTCTTTTATCTTCTTTATTCTTCTTAAAAAATCGAATTTTTTTTATTGCATTTTCTTAATGTACACATTTTAAGAATATTTCATCAAAAGTACATAAGAATCGGAGCACACGTTCAAAAATTATAAGCGCTTATCTGGAGCGCTACTATGTATGATTAGTAAAGAGCTTGAAACTTTAAACGCGATTATCTCGAAACTGTGTTTTTAAAAACACACGGTTGCGGTGACCACGGTTTCTCAAAAACTACTTCACCGATCGGACTCTAATTCTATATACTTATTTGTCATTACAATAGGCAGGGCCTGAACGAAGGATTTTTTATTTCGGTAATAAAAAAAAAGTTACAACACAAAAACGACAGTTAGACCACCTCAAAAGACGGATTTTTTCGTAAAATTGCTGCCATTCTTGTAAAAATTAAAATTTTTCAAAATCCTTCGTTCAGGCCCTGCCTATTGTAATGACAAATAAGTATATAAAATTAGAGTCCGATCGGTGAAGTAGTTTTTGAGAAATCGTGGTCACCGCAAGTGATGAAAATAAACGGAAGCTCTAGGAGGAGGGCTATATTTCCTCCATTTTATAATATTTTCTTATAAAAAAATTTATAAAAATACCACTAAATACGTACTTGTTGGTAATATTTTGCGAATTTTAATTAGTACTCACTAAAACAGCAAAAAAAAAATCTCGAAAATCATGTCCTTTCGCCGATCCCAAGTAGGCATAACCCCTTAATGTTGCCGTTTCACTGTGTTCGCTCTTCATGTTAAACACATGTCGGAAATTGCAGTTTTGCTCTCCGTTACCGGTCAACTAATCAGGTTACGGTTTCAAGTAGGTTAATTGATCGTATACGCCAAAAAAGTAATTGGAATATCATTCATAATTACGGACAGAATAAAGTAACACCACATACGTCGGAAATACAATCCTTTTCCAATGATTCTGACTCAGTTTGGCAGCGGTATTTTCAATATCTGATCAGGTTTTAATTGAAATTTAATTTGCACGTGATGCAAGTGTGACGGCCATAGTTTATAAACCGTTACTTCATGTGTCGGTTAATGTGTTCAAGACACGTGGCAAGAGAAAACACTTGCAATCTTCTTGGCTGTTTTCTTTAGCACACGAATGTCACTGTTGCGATGATTCAAGTGTCGCAACGAATCACGAGATGGTCGTTTGATATCGTTTGATATTCTTGAGTGCGCCTTGTGATTGTATCCGGTGTTACATGCTAGATATACTATGTAGATACGCTGACACTAGACTGAAGAAGCGTAGAATCTTTATTATATAAACACTGCACTAGTCCTTACGTCGATCAGTTCGTTGCGTTTGTTGTTGATGCGATGACAAAATAATGGGAGATTATTGGGGCACACTATATACATGCGTTGTTACGCAACACGTGTGCCACATAGTTCTCTTGCAATTATAGTTAATTACATGCCGCGTTAACGTACCAATTTTGTTTGAACAGAAACTGGTAGTAAAACATACACCCCGGCTACAAGTTCGAGTATTTGACGGTTCTTATATAAACTTTACTAACAGTTCACTTTTGGCGTAATAACACCGTGCTTATTAGTTTGTCGTTGCATTGCATGCGCATCCTGCATTCCTGCTAATCCAAGATAATACCTGCAACGCACCGATCGCAATTTAATTTTATCAGAAACCAATAAAGCACTTCAAACGGTTTGACTTGTGCCGTTGCGACGTGTTTACGTCGAAACAAAAAGCCGGCCAGTTGAATAAGTTAGAAACGTCAGCGCTGCGCAAAAAAGACAGTGAATCGCGCGGCTAAAATATTCACAACGCAGGCGGACGGTACACTTAACCAGACACACACTATCACGCGGAAATGAAGTTCCACGGAATTTCCGACGTTTCCGACCCCACAGCAGTTTCCAATCATTTCCGAAATATTCTTCCTGCCTGGCATTATGCAGAACTGACGACGCGCGGAACTTCACGCGGATTAATCGGACTTTGTTTCCGAGCCAGCCTGTTTTGACGCTTTCGCGCGCGTAACTTCCGTTTTCTATGATTCGTCCGCCGTCGTCTGTTTTTCCGTTTTTCGCTTCTGACTGCGCGCCCTCCTGAATGCCACGAAAGGGGATGTCTGTCAAACGCGGATGAAAACCTGCCGAGCGACCGGGTGGCGGCATCCTCCGGAATTTAACCCAGATGCTGTTTTTCTGCCGAGCTCCTTGGCATTTCAATGAGACTCCCGAAGGATTATATCTTGTCCGACCCTTTTGCGACCCCTCTCGTTTTCCTTAAGGGATTAGCGTGTGCTCTTCGCATTTCTTCACCGTCTCTTTTCATCGACGCTTTTCACTATTCCGGCTCCTTGTTTTTTCGCCAGGAATCAAAGACACTGCGAATGTTAAGTCTGTCGCGAGAGCCATGTCGTTTTTTATAGAATACGCGGTCGCGAGTGGGATTGATGTCGGAGTGCGCTGTATTATCGTTGTTTCATCTGGATACGTGGATGGGTTATGCATGGTCTTTATGAATGGTACGTTTCTCATCCTGTTATTTTCGAGTATCGAAGAAGTGTCATTTATCACTTTTCCGATGGGTCTTGCTTTTTTTAACCGGTTGCACATTTCCTCATTTTCTTTTCAGCAATTTTTTGGCTGTGTCCCGGAAACTGCTTCGAATTTTGGAGTGCGTTTTGACTTTTTTCGAGTCTCCGCCGACCCTCTTTCATTTCGTATAGGTGAGCAAGTCGAATGATTGACTTTCAGTTAATAGTTGTTAAACAACCCGTGCTTTTCTTATGTTTTTCTCGATTTTTAAATCTATTCTTCATCATACCTCCGAAACTATTTCGAATTTTTCAGTGCGGTTGCGATTTTTCCAAGTCTCTTTGGACCCCCTTTCATTTTATAAGTCGATCGGTAGTCATTTTGGACCCCCTTTGATATGTTAGAAGGACAATAAAATCGGCGATCCATCATTTTTTCGCAAAAATGGCAAGGGGTATACCTTAAGATTTTCGCGTTTTCTTTCAGGTCCTGTCCCATCTAAACTAATGATCGAAACCTATAACTAATATAGGTTGTCTTAAAGCTCTTTGGACGTACTCTCAAGTGGGACTAGTCGCAATCAGCAATTTCGGAAAAAAATGTTTTCACTTTCTTAAAATCGTCATATCTCGGAAACTACGAAGAATTCAGCGCGCGGAAAGTGGTCTATCTCCAGGGCGAATTCCCCTCTATCGAATGGTATCGGTCTGAAACAAAAAAAAAATGTGACATTTTTCGCCATTTTCGACCCATCTTCGGCCGACTTTTGTCAATATTTCCATTTATTTTTCATCATATCTCGAGAACTATTGCGAATTTTTAGGTGCGGTTTGTGTTTTCTATAGCCTCTTTCGATCCGGGGTCAGGATGCCAGAATATGCTGTAATAACAGAATTCAATGTAGGTACATGAATGGGTTAGTTGTGGTCTTTATATATCATACCTCCTATTTTATTATTTTCGAATATGTCTTCTGCGGTTTGTAGACCGTGGATGATGTTTGGTAGAATCAGATGCAGGGTAAAGACGAGATTTTAATTGAATGCAGGTTGCTACATCAAATCATTTCAAGGTATAGCGTTTTGATCTTGTACTAACGTTATAAATAACATAGTATACTACAAATTATATTTTTGTATAATTTTATAATTATCTCTACAATAATCTTAATTCTTTTTATCCTCGTGCCTTGAAACAGAAATTCAATATACGTCTACGTCTCCATATGTACACATACACCTAGATGTACACTTGTACATTTACTTCGATATTCCCAGCAAATTAAACTCTGTACTTATTTAATCATATATCGTCCTAACTGGTGTTCCAGTTATTTGCCCCATCTACATCTCCGGGACCTATCATCGCAACATTCCACTGTAATCCATTTAACAATTACCGTTCAAAATTCAAAGATGCACGCCAATTTACAAACACAGCACATCCAGCTCATAACATGCAAAGCACCTTCGCACATTGTAGACTTTATCACGCTCCTCGCGTGGGATAATATCAGGTCGATGCTGGTTCCCGGGGAAGGGTTATTTCCTCTTTTTCCTCGTTCCTCGCCTCTTTACGTCGTCTCACGTTGCAGGGCTCCTCTTAGCGCGGAAGATCTCGAATTTTTCTCTCCCTCACTTCGGCTGAACGTTGCTCCTCTTTTAGTTGCGGGCCATCGGCCGTCGCGATGTAATTCAGCGAAACGCCGACAGAATAAACACCGAATATGGGTCGTGCAGGTTTAACCAGGCAGCTATTGCATATTTAAAAGTACCTGTCCTAGCGCCAATCCTAATTACTTGGTGACACGTCGATTCGGTATTGCGCGTGTACAATATACAGTGGCGTGTATAATTATTCGAGCGATTTTGCTGAATCTACTGCGCACCGACGCGAGCGGTTTGGCTGAGCGACGTTTAACGGGGATTTTGAGGAACGTTAATTTTGTCAAGTTGTGCGAGCGTTGATAGGATTATGCGGGACAATTGTATAATGAGGTTTTTAGTATTTATATTCTCTGTTTCTGTTGAATATGGAATGTGTGTAAGTAATAGTTGGCAGCAGACGATATTGATTATGATATGTGTGCTTAGTGTATTTGGATTTAGATGATGTCACTTTGTGATTCTATAATGTTAATATGGAAGTGTATTTAACACAGCTTGTATAAACACTCAGTGTTACTTGCCATACTTCTAACATACTGCAGTTTTGGTAATACTTACGTTTTATGGTATACAATTTTTTTTAATAATTATTTACTATTATTTAAATTTATTTAATTAAATGTCTATAATCAAAAAAATTTTATCTAATTTTAATTTTATTATTTTTAATTAATGTATACTATATTTTATCTGATATGTTTTTCATGCGGAATCGCATTTTATTTTATTGTTGATTTAATATCAGTGCGTACATAACTTGTTTAACTATAATATTTGAGTAATATTGAGTCTGTTTATTGAAATAGCTTCGATCCTCTGTCGGTTACTGATATCCTAGATTCGTTGAATTCCACAATTTTTTGTTCTTAATACCCCATTTCCTCGTTTCCGTGAAGACGTCGAACGAATTTATGCGTAACACTTCATATAATTGCACATTCACACCAATAGCATTTACTATCTGAGCGTGTTTGTATATTTATATATATCTACATGTTTATTCAAATACATTCTATCCTCCGTCAGTTACCGATACCCCAGATACATTTACTTCCGCAATTTCTTTTAATTTTTAACGCAACATTACCTCGCTTCCGCGAAGACGCCGAACGAATTTTTACGTAACAATTCATATTGTTACGCGTCCGCACCTATAATTATTACACTTTATAAAGGTCACATTCTATAAGATGGCCATTAGATACTCGCTACCGGTTAGAAAGCGACTAAAAGCAGATCGACTAATACGTGTAATCGAAGTGTGCCTCTCGATTAAGCGCAGCCCGACTGGCGCATTGTATATTTCCCGAAACCAGTCCAGTATTTTTCGGGCATAGCGTTTTCACTTTTTTCCGAGCGGCGGCGAGCGGAGCGAACGAGGCGGAGAAAGAGGAGAAAAAGAAAAACGAGTCAGAAGCCGGCACGAGAAACGAACGAGCGAACCGTCTTGGCAAAAGCCAGTTTCGCTTTCCTTCTGAAACCTGTCCGCGGAATCTTTTTAAAGACAACTCGCCTGAAACTGTTCGCCCGCTCGCCGGTGAATGTGCAACTGACAAATGGCATTTCTATAATGAACGAAAGCGCATTAACTTTGCAGCTCGGTTGCTGCTCGACGACGGAAAAAGGGAAGGAAAAAAGCCACGAGGGAAGAGGACGCTGAAACGTTTGATGCTTAATAAAGCGCGCTTCACGTCGGCTCTTCATGCTACATTTTATATCATACGCTCATTAAACCCGTGCGTGGAGCGCTAGTAATTTCCGGTAATGAGGCAAATGCCCCTGTTATGTAATTCCGTGATCGATCGGTATTTCAGTTTTTACATGACGCGTAGCGTCTCTGCGCGATCAATCCTTCCGTCCGATCGCGAATCCGCTGTCATTTACGTAATGCGCAAACCGCTTTGTTCTCGGCTTTATTTTCGTCGTTCACGTGACACCGAATTAATACGTTTCGGAGGGTTAACAAAGTACGGTACGATCAATGCTTCGCAGTTTGCGATGCCTTACAGGACGGTTCTAAAGATCCAGCGTACTCGCGTACACGTTTTATGTTTCAGATCTAGTGGTAAGATTTCAGCAAACGTTGCAGTTTTACAATGCTGGCCTTCTGTTCGGTAACGTACGTGGAGAGTCTGCGGTTTTAAAGTAATGTTAATCATTTTTGTGCCTGTTCTGGGTGAACGGTTTTCTCTTTTCTAAGAAAGATTTAAAATTGAGCAGAAAATCCAGCCGAGACGGTATATTCAAAGTAAATCAGGCGATGAGTGTCTTCTCAGAGAAACTTGTAGATCCATAGTGTAAGTAAAATCTAAGCAAAATTTCAAAAACATACACACATGAACAATAGAATTAACACACATATCTTTGTACAATAAACCCCTAAAGAGGAGGAGCATGAGCTTCGAAACATGTGAGATTTTCTACAGAATTAAATAAAACCATTCAACCAAACAGACACGAAAATTATCAATATTCTCAATGTTGGGATTTGGCGGTGTGTGAAATAATCTTCTACGTTTATTGTAACTTATACTTTAATCTTTCAAGAGAGTAGGTCTTTCTTCTTTGATCATAGGGCTTCGACTGACTGATATGAAAAACAACATGTTTGTCCAAACTTTGTTATATGCGTTGCAGCTCATGCCACGCATCACATTCTCGCGCGCATGCATTCGATATGCATTTGTTTTAAAAGAAGGAATCGAATTTTCATCTCGATATAAAGACTGAGGCGTAGCATAAACAGTTAAAATGAAAGATATTGATTTTTGTCGTATTCCAACACTCAAAAAGGGCTAAATTTGCAATCAAATTAGATCCCGTAAATTTTCAAGTAAGGAATACATCTACAAATTTTTGGAATCACCCTGTATGTCAGAGAACATTATCGAACAGTTGTATTCGTATGCATGACGATACGTTGTAAAAGGCCATCGTTACATTATGTCGTTATGTCGTTTCGTTTGGTCGTCACGTCATGTAATTTGCATTAGGTCTATCTGCTCGCAACTCTCACCGTCTCTCTTTCTCTCATTCTCTCATTCAATTCGCTCCACCTCTTTTATTCCCTTTGCCTCTTCCTCTATCTCTCTTTCCACGTCGACATGCGCACATTGTTATCATAAATGGCCAGCATCGTAAATCTCGAAGTTTCTCGTAAACATGCGACCGTGGTATATCGATGCCTGAGAGATTTTCGATCTCCAACAATTTTTCCGACGACGACTTCGTGTGTGTGTTGGGTACGTGGCACTGATAACGGGCCGTATTAGATCGTCGGAACTCGCGATGACGATGTTCACGGTGTGTACGCTCGGAACTTTCGGTAGACGAAGTGATAAATGTTTTCCAAGGAATTTGGGCGGAGATAATGATTGGAGAAAGTAAGTTTTCTAAGTTCTGTGGGTGTATCGTGCGGACGACATTTATTTGTGCGTCAGTGCTGTATTATTTTATTTTTCGAGTTATAGACTGTATTGCTTAGTTTAGTAATGTTTATGGAGTTATTTCTTAAAGTGGTACTCTATTTACATAAACGTGTATCAAAGGCAGTATATCGAATATATACACTGATACCCATGTGTACATTGCATTTACGTTGTATATTGCAGTGCTATTGACATTTATATCTAAACGCGCGCGAATGTGTATGTTTAACACGTTGGCTGCCGTGGGGGTCACCGGTGACCGGCGCAAGAGATTTGACTGAAGATCGAAAATATTCGTAATGGGTTATATCTAAATGCGCGCGAATGTGTATATTTAAATACGAATACATTCGCACACATTTAGTTACAAAAGGCAATATCACTATATACATACGCCCCATAAACAGTAGTTTATTCCAATAAATCACTCTCTAAACATGAATACTCTTAATTGTATATTATCATAATCGTTCCATTATCCGCCTTGAACATCACACGATCCCGTTCATCCACCCTCGCTGGTTTACATCAGCCGAACTATATCGTCCCTAAACATCAGCGTGCCGAGACGATGAAAATCGCGGTCTTGCGTGTCGGCATAAAACTTGCGTTCTGCCAGAAATTTCGTACGACCGCAACTGCCTGGCCGCAATTAGTCCACCTACTGCACAACGCCGAGTGGAAAAAGGCGGCTATTCATTGTGAGCCATCGCCGCGATCTTAAGCACACCGGAGGACTGTCTCAATTAGCGCTCGGCACTCGTTTAGTTCTGCTCGCTGCAAGCGGCCGCGGGAAAAGAAGGCGTGTTTTCCCGAATCCGGCCAAAATTGCAAAAGATCGCCGCGGCTAGTATACGTTAACGCGCGATAACGGTTCCCACGGGCGACGTGAGCGTGGCGTGAAAACTGCCGGCTAATGACGATGCCGGCGATAAGACGAAAGCGTCTAAAGTGAAAGAGGAAAGGGAAGGTGGCGAAATTGTACGCGTCTGCTTATGCGCCCGCGTACTCGCTCTTTCGTCCGCTGCTCTCGCTCGTTTCCCATTTTCCCTTGCCGTTTCCGGGCCTTTGGCGCGAAAACGTTTCGTGGTGCCTCATTGTTGCTCATTGATGCCGAATGGTTAAATGCCTTCGGTGGAGCAGAAGTCGGAAGGAGGGAGAGAATTTAATGCAGCGATTAGCATGCGGTATGAAGTCGGGTGAAAAGAAAACTCGCTCGTTTTTATCTGCGGGGAGCGTCTGCGGAATTATGATTAAGAAAAAGGTGCGCGGCCGCGGAAACTTCGGAGATACGGAAGTAGGAAATTTGTAAGGTTAAAGAATATTTAAAACGTTATGTTCAAATGTCAAAAATCCCTGGTTTGCGAAAAATTAATATTCAGAATTTTGATACTTAATATATATCAGAAGAAATATCTCATATCACTAGACTGGGATTAAATTTAATATACGTTAAAATGCAATTTCTTATTTAATGGTGTAGTTACTTGTTTATTTTATTTTGTTGCCCCCTTCCAAATTAATACATGTTGCACATTTCGTCACGCTTCTATGATCGATGTGTCGATGCACTTTGCCACAAAAGAATAAATTTCACTTAAAAAATATATTTAGCGTATTACACATAGCTTTGTTCGTATTTGCGAGTTCTACTATCGTTCTAAGTATTCTGTTCCGCGAAGAATATTATAGCCGCGTTGTAATGCTCTGTCGGACAATTTTAGTAATCAGCCGCGCTTATGCGCTCAAAGGGAACACGCCAGGCGCATTTAACTAACGCTGACCATTTAATTTTCATGAACAAGACAATTTCTGCCGAGCATCGTAAACGTTTATTTTCTACCGTTGTTCGAATGGCCGTGTTGTGTTGCAACAATGTTACAATACATTCCGCACTCGTTTCCTAACGTCTTCGCGTCTGATTATCGTTCGCCCCTAGACGTTTGAAATTCCGTCGGGATAAAAGTGGAAGATTGTAATCTTAACGCGTTTCATTACGTAGGACAGAATAGGCCGGCGCACGTGTGGCGCTCAAAAAACCTTTTTTTTACCTGCGCCGCTGGCTGCACAGAGCAGAACTATGCTAACTACTTCCGAGGCAGAAACCGCGCCAAAGAATGCAGGCAGTATTTTCGCACGGCGGTCGAACGAAAGCATTGCGCTGTAACGCGCGCTTCGCGTTTTAAAGTCTCGCGCCCGCGTTCGCGTTATTTATTAACCGTAAGATCGCGTGCGTTGTTAGCCGACGCTTTTGTTTTAAACCCGCGGCCGCGAAAGGACTTTCCCTATGGGAGCCCGCGGGTATCGGGATTCTTGAATAATAATACGCACGGATATAGTTATTCTAGGATGTTGGTGGAGGCGAATGCGGATAATCGTGGATAGGAATAGACGCATATGTCAGGAAAGATAAAGTAACATGTATAGATAATCATTTTTGTGGGATTTTGAACGTAGTGGGGGTGTTATTGGTGGATGTCGGAAAACGTGGATACTCAAGTCAGTGGAAAGAAAAAATCACGGATATTGTTAGGTGTTGAAATTGGAGAGTGTGGGTATTAATTTGCACGGATGCCGAAATCATGAATAATGTTATGTGTGGATATCGGGAATTGTGGATACTGCTATCTATGGAAATCTTAGTTTGTGGATGCTAATATCCATAGGAATCGAAGACAATGCATAGTAATTTACGTGGAAATTAGGATTCGTGGTTACTGTATTCAGTGGAAACTGAAATTCGTGGATACTGTATTCAGTGGAAATTGAAATTCGTGGATACTGTATTCAGTGGAAACTGAAATTCGTGGATACTGTATTCAGTGGAAACTGAAATTCGTGGATACTGTATTCAGTGGAAACCGAAATTCGTGGATACTGTATTCAGTGGAAACTGAAATTCGTGGATACTGTATTCAGTGGAAACTGAAATTCGTGGATACTGTATTCAGTGGAAACTGAAATTCGTGGATACTGTATTCAGTGGAAACTGAAATTCGTGGATACTGTATTCAGTGGAAACTGAAATTCGTGGATACTGTATTCAGTGGAAACTGAAATTCGTGGATACTGTATTCCATCTAAATCAAAATTCATAGATGATTCCGTTGAAATCGAAAATCAGCATATTATAATCTGCGGAAATCAAAATTCGCGCCTACTATATTTCGCAGAAGTCAGAATTTGTGGATATTATAATATATTCTCCGGGGAGCGAAATCCACGGATATTTAAATCCACTAAAATTTAAAATTGTTCACGCCCATGTTCATAAGCACCCAACGTCGCTGATCTTACTATTTACACATATGCTTCGTAATGGAAACCACTGTTCACAAATACCGACTTCCGCGGATCCCAACACTCGCGGCCAAACACACCCACCAAACTTCTCGTCTGCGGAAAGCCACGCACATCACACATCCCCGCCGCATTCAATAATACCTCAACCAAACTTCGCCGATCGGCAGCGCCGAAAATATTCATCCAACAATTTGAACCCTCCGAGATTGGTCGCGCTTCGTAAACATTTTGCTATAACGAAGCCTCTCGTTCGCCTCGCGATTCTCCGACGATCGTCGGCGAAAATTAGAGGCCCTCCGGGTTCTGGCGCTGAAAGCCTTTATGGGAGAGGGTGGCTGGGAACGAAGTTAGGGCGAATTTGTATCGCGCGTATAACGACGTGGTCGCAGCCCGTAACGGAGCGGAGCGAACGCCGAATGCAGCTGCATGAAAATTGCAACGAGGATACAATTTCGACCCTGGTGAACCTTGTTAATACTCCGGGAGCAGCCCAAGAAGGGCATCCTGGCTTTACGAACTTCCACCGCCGGCGTATGAGCGCAATTTGTCTCAGATTCGTATGTGACGTGGCTGCGCGATGGAACGCATCAAAATAAACGATATAGGCAATTGACTGCGATTTTCAACTAATAGAATCTGGTATCCCTGCAGTAGACATTACACGGTGGGCGATTGATATTTAACACTTTGACTGCCATGATGGTCATTGCTGGTCGGCGCAAGAGATTTTACTGAAGATCCAAAATATTCGCAATGGGTAGCAATTATTATTTTACAAATGCAGTTATTGTTAGAATAGTGATGCAATTCTTTGATCTCCAATACCTGCACATTATTCACATTTTGCATAATTCAATCAAATGCTGTAGTATTTCATAGCATTGCCGTTCTAGTACAGCAAAATACGCATGGCAGTCAAAGTGTTAAAATGTACTGGGGTACACGTTTGGTATAAGTGCATTGTAAATTAAAAGGATAAAGACGAATGGAAACATATACAGGTGCCGTAGCAATTAACTATAAACGTTAAAACTGGGCTCTTCTGCACTGTTTGAAACTAAGAAGTATTGGTTCAACTTAGATAAGAATTAATTGGTGGCAATAAAATTTGGATCAATTCGTTCATTTTGAAATTAATTAGCAGAACGTGTTGGTCGTGTATCAATGATTGAGTTCTTTATGCCGTTCTGTTCGCAAGATCAACGTTACTTTCAAAACAAATAAGGTTTTATTTCTTTTCAATCGGTCCTTTCAGTTTTTTTCCAATTAAATTCTTTTTCATAAGCGAAGAGGAATCAAAAAGACATATGTGTGTAGAATACGAGATTTCAGGTAACTGCTAGAGGTGTAGACAAAACCTAGATTAAAATTACTTTCTGACCAATGATCGCGGGTCAGTCTAAGTTTCTATTTCTTCTGTCCCACTCTTGCACATATCATGCATTTATTTTCTGCCGATCGACTTCCATTCGCGTGGTATTATTGTAGAACTTCTAAATCACCCGAGATATCCAATTTGCTGTCATCACAAGTTATATTGTCGATCTTTACACAAGTCGATCGAGTAAGTGGATGAAATATCTCCGCAAATTAGACGTCGCTGACAAGTAAGCGCCCTGTTATTGAAGAACAATATTTCGTACATTGCGGTTTCATTTGTGACAGATGCTTCAATTGGTTCGTGCACTTCTACGTAGTGCTTTTAAAAGATGAAACTTTTCATTCGAGGATTATTACATTTTAGCGAAAAGTTTCGATATCAATTTGTATCGGCGAGCAACTTGATATCGATAAAATTTCGTTCGTGTTTGTTTCGTGTCAAGAACTCAATAGGGACGCAGTCTACACAAACAATCATCGTGATTCCTCACTTCCCCCTATTACATTCTGCGGACGAAAGGCAGAACTTTGCTTGTCGAGTGCGGGGCATGTGTGTTTTCATAATATTTGTCCAGAGGAGTCGAGTTTCATTCATCGTTTAAGTGTGTGTACTTCTGATCAAATCTTTGTTAATCGAACGAACAACGAAACGACGGATCCAGAAATTGTGAATTATCCGAAAGTCCAAGTACTATTACATAATAAGGTTATACACTGAAACATACTTCTTAGCTGCAACCATCTCTTGAAATTTCCCCGTACTAATTATCAAACTTACCTTACATTCGGCGGCAACATGCGCATGTAGAACATTTTCTCAGTTCTTCATGTTTGATCATGTGTATTTTCATAATACTTATCATGGGAAATCGAATTTCATTCAGGTTTCAAATAGATGCTTTCCTATTCAAATTTATGAGCCACAACCGCTCTATTAAATTTTCTTCGAAACCAACCTATCATTTACTGAATTTACCGTATTACTTCATGCGACTCCCTCACGCAGCGTAAATTCTATGTTTTTTTTTTCACATTCAATTGCAACGTCAATATGAATTGAGATAATCGGGGTTGTGGCATTGTACAGTCATTACGCAGCAGGAAGAACTATTCCTTGTCGTCAACCACTTCGTTAACTTTCCCCTTCGCCTGCTTACCGACGTAATCGGATAATGGTACCCGTGTCATCAAACAGAAATCACGGTAACGTTGATTATTCATTTACCGATGATTCACTTCGCGGCACAACGCCGGAAAAGTTTATTGCAGAACAGGTTGAACGTATATTTTATTCGATCGAATTAGTCGACCGCGCATTTACGCGCTCGAACTTATAATTAAATACTCGGTCCTTGAAGACTCATTTTTATGATGGCCGTTACTGTGTTTGCCTGCCGCTTCGTTATTTACGTAACGGACGCGGCTGTTTTTATTGAACTCTCCGTTTCGCTACTTTCCTCACTTCTGTTATCGATTTGATACACTGATGAATATTTTCGATTGATTCGCCGATGAATATTTGCACACTAAATGTTTTACAATAATCCTCTTAAGAGTTTAATTAATGACATTCAGTCGGCGATGTGAAATTAAGCGTTTTACTTATAAACAATAAATTTGCTGTTCAGTCATAGTAAAATATGGTGACCGACTTTTACAGACAATTTAAATTGGGCGACTATTTTCAATTCTGCCGATTATTTTAATATCCACACCAGTATTCACTCTCACTTGCATTGTCAGAAGAATCCCACAATCAATATCCATAGCATTACTCTTCACAATCCCATAGTTAATTCTAATTATCGTAACTTCGACAATGCCAGCTGTCACAAATTTCTCACAAGCCCCGCTGATACTTTTTACTTTCTCAATACATCATTTCTCCATATTACTATCCGATTATTTTAAGCTCTTCAAAACAATATTGCGTTGCTAGCAATGCTAAATATAATAAATTCTGATCAAATATTTTGTTCCGACCGTTGTTATTAACAAAGTTTCAAATTTAATTAACGTATACGGTCAACTAATCAGGTTTGAATTATATTGTTTAAAAATCCCATGTTTGAAAACATACTGATATACAAAATTAGAAAAGTTTAATTCTTCGATAAGAACACGCACAATTAATAGTTTACTGGTGTATCAATTATACTCTATAATCGCTGCTGGTATCAGTACTAACAATACTAAAATTACTTCTTATCGTTATCTAATCTTAGGTTCTTGAGCAATGTAATTCAAACAGATAAATTGACATTATATGTCAGTTAACTTGCAAAATCAAGAATACACTGATGTATCAGTGGTACTTTATAACAACTATTGTTATCAATGCTAACAATGTTAGAATCGATTTTTATCGTTATCTAATCTTAGGTTCTTAAGAAAAATAATTCAACCAGATGAATTGACCATATGCACCAATTAAGTTGCAACATCAATTATATATTGTATCAATGCTAATAATACTAAAATTGCTTTTTATCGTTATCCCATTTTTGGTTTTTAACACATCTTGCGCGGGCACTTTGCCGCCAAAGTCTTACCGTGTAGCGGGCTATTTTTTACAGTTCGGACGTAAAATTCCTTCTGCATAAAATAGCTGTAGTTTTTAAACATTAGGTTTTTTGTAATAAATCTTTTAGTCTCTCTTTAAAAATCAATTTCTTTTTTCCCTTAAAAAAATAAAAATAACTTGTCGAAAATGAAAAACTAAGAAAATCAAACATTTTTAAACGTTTCAAAGTGGATATCGTTCAAAGCACTTTTCTTTGTGCAAGGGTGCAATAAAGTCTCTCTCCACAAAAAAACTACTAAACATTTTTCTGAAGACATTTGGAAACCTGCACCTCAAAAGCTTTAGCGTATTACTACGGAATCGCACCAGCAAAACGAATTCATAGGAATTCATTTTTGCAACGCACGTTTTGTATTTTTGCAACGCATGTCTATCCGATGTTATTGTGAAAATATTATAAAAACCCATCGATAACCATCAATATATATAATCCATCAATAATCCGTATAAAACGACTTTAGTCGCTTCCCGCTCAAGATGTGAAATCCGCACAAAACGACTTTAGTCGCCTTCCGCGCAAGATGTGTTAATACGAGTCAAATAGATGCAATAATTCAAAGAAATGAATTGAGCGTATACACAAACTAATTTGCAGCATCAATAACAGACTGCTCTTTCGATGCCGGTCTATAACCACTCCTGCCATCAATGCCAGCAATACTAAAATTGCTTCTTATCGAAGGCGGAGCATTCACTTGATCGCACGTGCATTCCGCAAGGATCGTTTAGCAGCATTGTAGATCAGGACCTTAGGGCAGGTCGTGAAGGACAATCGCGCTGCAGTGGGATCGGTCGTGTTCTAAATATAACGTCACCGCCCGGGCCATTATCTTCAATTATCTCTCGAAAGCGGCACGGATGCCTTCACAAACACCCGCAACACTATCGCAACCGCTCAACGGTCATGTGTTCTCACGTGCATGCGAACTTATGGACACTGAAGCATGCATGTATGTCGCGGGAGTGTTTGTACGTGCACATATCGCATGCACGGGCGTGTTAGGCATGTGAGGGCACGTACTCAGAGGCATACTGGCACAACAGTTATGTGTGGGTGTTAGGTGTGCGGATATAACGGGTATGTGCGTAAATCCCAAGTGTATTTCAATCTATCTGTATGTTCTGGCAGATCGGGGGATATGTGTGTTAATTTGTCGGTAATGTAGTGCAGTGTGTATCGTTGTTTATGCGCACGTAGCCGCGTCTGCGTTTGTTAATTAATACGCGCGCACGGATGCACCTAGCTATTTTTTCAGCGTACATCTCTGGGATACGCGGTGACTTTATAAAGCGGATAGTAAGCGTATCATTTGGAAATGTCGTATCTGCCGGTGCGTGTACATAAATTCATTTGCGGCTGGTACATAAAAGTTTGTTCGGCGCACGAGAGTTTATGTGCTGCGCGTGACGTATCTGTGGAAATGTCACGTGAGGGTGTGTGCAGGCGAGAGCACGTATTTCGTGGCAAAGAAGCGAGCACGATGCAGAAATGGGATGGTTGGGCATGACGTTTATAGCCGTGTCGGAAATGTACGACGAATCAATGAAAAGTTAAACCGCGTACAAGGTCCCATTGTTAGTTTGAGGCATTTAATGAGCATAAAAATGGAAGATATGACGGCTGACTGAGGATGTCTTTGCGCCTTTATAGAGGACCGACAAAATTAATTGCAGTCTACGGCGGGCGGCTTCTAGATAAGAGCTCTAAGACGGTAAGAAAGATTTGAAATTCGCGAAACTATATAAACGGTATTCTAGTAGCACGGGCGCAGTAATCTTTCAGGACGTCAATGGGTTTAGAATCGACGCATTTATAGATAAGCGCGGTGATTGATGTATTCATCCATTGATGCGTGCGTGCGCTCATTCGTATCGCCATTAATCCGTTTATGAATAGAATCACGAATATTAAATTGCATATGTCTACACATACGCGGCGGATACATACGTTAGTACGTTTTATTCTCGATAATTCTGTCCACTCTCGATCTGGATAGGTCTGTTTATATTTAAATCCACTCCCACGTCTACAACTGGCGCTCGAGCATTCACTAATTCAAAAATTGCACTTTATTAAGTAAAAGCGAAGGAAACAAACACCGTCAGCATGTTTACTCGCGAAAAAGTGGACTGCGGCAATTTCCCGTATTATCTGATCGATAATTCTGCCCACCCGCTCTCTGCACTCTCGCCCCGCCGTTAAAAAGGACTCCGCCTAATTAAAAGAAAAGATAAACAGCGCGTGTTTATGCGTCGCCAAAGTGGACCGTGAAATTTTTCCGAGTTAATTTAAGATTGTTCTGGCACACGTCGGACGGTATCAACTTACGTCACTGGCCGCGAATCATACACGATGAGTACGTACACGACAATTTTAGACGACGAAATGCACTCGCTCCCGAGAATGCAGCGAGGGACGTTTGCATCGTTGCGACGGGTCATCGTGACGTCAATTGAACGCGAATGCGAAAGAGTCCCGACGCGTTTATGATCCATTCACGGCGTGCTCCTATCAAGCACGAGCTTCGGCAACATTTTATTTCGGCAGCGGATAAGAGGTATGGATGCCTAATACGGTATTCAATGATTTGATGCGCGGAGTGGATGGACTAATTCGATTGTTAAATATGAATATAAATCTGAAATGTGGGAACCACTTTTTGTCGTTGTTCGAAAATTTTACATTTACGTGCATAAATCTAAAATCAACACAGTATTCAAATTAAGACATATTCGCGGCGTGCTCCTATCAAGCAAGAGCTTCGGCAACATTTTATTTCGGCAGCGGATAAGAGGTACGGATACCTAATACGATATTCAATGATTTGATGCGCGGAGTGGATGGACTAATTCGATGGTTAAATATAAATATAAATCTGAAATGTGGGAACCACTTTTTGTCGTTGTTCGAAAATTTTACATTTACGTGCATAAATCTAAAATCAACACAGTATTCAAATTAAGACATATTCACGGCGTGCTCCTATCAAGCACGAGCTTCGGCAACATTTTATTTCGGCAGCGGATAAGAGGTACGGATACCTAATACGATATTCAATGATTTGATGCGCGGAGTGGATGGACTAATTCGATTGTTAAATATGAATATAAATCTGAAATGTGGGAACCACTTTTTGTCGTTGTTCGAAAATTTTACATTTACGTGCATAAATCTAAAATCAACACAGTATTCAAATTAAGACATATTCACGGCGTGCTTCTATCAAGCAAGAGCTTCGGCAACATTTTATTTCGGCAGCGGATAAGAGGTACGGATACCTAATACGATATTCAATGATTTGATGCGCGGAGTGGATGGACTAATTCGAGTGTTAAATATGAATATAAATCTGAAATGTGGGAACCACTTTTTGTCGTTGTTCGAAAATTTTACATTTACGTGCATAAATCTAAAATCAACACAGTATTCAAATTAAGACATATTCACGGCGTGCTTCTATCAAGCACGAGCTTCGGCAACATTTTATTTCGGCAGCGGATAAGAGGTACGGATACCTAATACGATATTCAATGATTTGATGCGCGGAGTGGATGGACTAATTCGATTGTTAAATATGAATATAAATCTGAAATGTGGGAACCACATTTTGTCGTTGTTCGAAAATTTTACATTTACGTGCATAAATCTAAAATCAACACGGTATTCAAATTAAGACATATTCATGTTTTATAAATACACGGAACATTTGGTTGTTAAATACGAATATAAATCTGAAATGTGGGAAACACTTTTTGTTGGTGTTCGAAAATTTAACGTTTATGTACATAAATATAAAATTAATGCAGTATGCAAATTAAGAAAAAAATTTATTTTCTATAAATATATGGCTCATTCGGTTGTTAAATATGGATATGAAGTTCAAATGTGGAAGACTTCTTTTATTGGTGTTGGAAAATTTAACTTTTACATATGCAAATTTAAAATATGAAGATTTCAGTTAGGGAAAATAGATTAGAGTTTTGTCGGAAATATCTTTCTGACATCGTTCTTGTAATTTTGCGTTGGCTAGAAATTAGTCTATTTTTATTTAGAGATAACGCTACGGAAAAATTTGTATTATCGCATATAGTATCAGTATTGTTATATTTCCCGGGAATAGAATTTATAACGATATTTATCTCAATATATAAAAATGCAATAATTGTGCACAATAAATTTTGTTGTTAATACTCTTACATAAAAACAAAGTTTTAATCTTGAGTACAAATAGTTAGGGAAAGTAATTTCAATGAAGATTTTGCCACAAATAGCAAATATTTATCATAGTTAAATATCAAATTGATTACTAGAATATAATATGGTTTGATTCATGCCACCGACATCTTTACATTATGTTTTTTCGAAGAAAGAACAAGACGGAAAGAGATGAACAGAAATGTACGAGGATGATTGATTCGCGGAATCTTTGGTAAAAGTACGGCAATTGGGGTGCTTTATCAAAGGGCAGCTTCGTAAATATTTCCTGGGAATCGTCTTAGTAATGGCATAGAGCGATGACGGTGCTAATGCCGTCGGAATGAAGTCTTTAAAACGTCGCGTGTTGAGGTTGCATTAACACGTCGAATGTCGGGTCAGTCGAAAAACACTGACGTCCACTTTTCCTGAAAGTCGCTTTGGCGCGTTTATAAAAACCCAATTCAATATCTCTATGAGCAACAATTATTTTTCTTCGCAACATTCCTCTATTTGTCCTACCCAAACAGCACAAAATATCAATACAATAGTCAATTATAATTCTCCCCCAGCACGTTGCGTCCAAAATAACCAGTTTTATTCAACCAGAAAAGCCCCTCGTCCCATCGTAACACGTAAAAATATCTGTCGCGCATAAAGATATGTCGATACGCATATTTAGCTCAGACAAATATATGTTAATACCAAATGAACTAATAAATATCCGCTTCTGGTCGGAAACAGCCGACGTTTTGACGTTTGCCGATGATCCGGCGCGCAGTTTTTTTCTTCTCTCGTTCAGCCTTTATGCCGTCCCGCGCGATTCACGTCAACGCCGGAAACGAACGGGGGCGAAAGACGATAACGAGAAAACAGAATTGGCACCGAACATAACTACCCGATGAATAATGTGGCCGCGATGCACAGTCACGCGAAGCCTCCCTCTTTTTCTCTGTCGATGCCTGTCGGACGACTTCCGTGTTCGGCCGGAGTGTCACTTATTTCACTTTATTTATCGGGACAAAAAGAGCGCGGGGGTAAAAAAGGCCGCACGATTCAAATGCCACGCTCTATGTACATATGTAGACCGTCGACAATAAATCATGGGACACTTGATCTTTTTTGCCGGTAAATACATTTTGCAGGCCACGTGCAACGAGTTGTGTCGATTGTGACGTTTGCTTTTAGCCGGGTGTTGATGTTGATCGAAGGACGCAGGTAATGTTGCAATGCAAGGAGTATTGTTACTTTGATTGGGCACTTCAGATCTGCTGCAGAAAACCTCTCTTTCGTATTTTGGTATTATCTACCCTGGTTGAAACCTGGCGCACACAGTTCTTCTTTGATGAGCGATGTATTTCGAATGGTATATTAACCCTTTGCACTCGGACACGTTTCTTTACGAAGTAGCGAATAGCGCAACATTTCGTTTAAAATGGTATAGTTTTGAAAAAGATACTCTGCTCAAATCATGTTTTGCATACAACTTTGCTGATACATTTATGTTGAAACAAAATTGAAATTTTATAGCCTATTCTTTTCGAATGCGTCATAGTTCATTCACCGATGTGCATTGCGGATTTATTCAAACACATTTCGCAGTGATAACTTGTTTATGATCTTTCACGTGTCATTTTTTCTTCCGAGCGTATACAATGTTTATACAATAACTTGCAGTTTATCATTCAGCCTATTGCAGGAATATATAGAAGGTTGTTCTCGCAGTCGCTAGAATTTTTCTCTGAGTTTATTGACCACGAAGTTACTAAATATTAAATAGCACACAGATTATTAACTCTTTTAGTGCCGGGCGAAAAAGAGGTGCCTATGCGAAGATAACCGACCGAATTTCACGATTTTACTAGGGTTTGGAAAAAGGTTCATAAAAACCAAACAAAAAACAATATTTATATAATTCAAAAAGCAGTATATTAAGGACGAAATAGAGAATAAAGCAATGACAATAAATTTAAAACAAAGGTAAAAATGATCATAAAGAAAAAAAAAGTTCTCTCTTACAAAACGTATTTGCACATACGAAAAGTCATCTTTCCATCATAACTTTATATAGACCATTACAAAATATATATTTTGCATTTCCACAATATCTTGTAACAAAGTAAATAATATTGTATAACAAAAATAAAGAATAACTCCAAGATATATGGTAAGCACTGGTCGGATTATCTCTTCCGAAACAAGTAATTGTTATAGGTAACATAAAGTTAAACCGAAACACTATTTTTTTTTAATCTTCTTCTATAAAATTAGACCTTTTATAACGCATTATAAATTTATTTTAAGATACAGTTCTCTCGTAATAGTATGATTAAAATAGTAAATAAACAATAAAAATATATAGTGTATATATAGTATATATAGTATCATAAAAAAACAAATTGTAAATTGCTGCAAGGTGCGGGCCAATATATCCGCCCTGGCACTTTTTCGCCAGTGCAGCAAAGGCCGATATATCGGCCTCCGGTACTAAAAGGGTTAATTCTATCTCATTGCCTTAACTTGTAAATCCCCGGAAAAATCTTAAGAAAACAAATATTTGAACAAACATTTTCTGTACATACATTTTCCTCAGTAATAACACGAAGTATCTTCGTGTCCCCTCAGACGGGACAGTCGAGTGCAAAGGATTAAGACTCGAATTTGCTATAGCCGCACTTTTTGGCCCGTTATCCATCTCTGCTTTCTAGCCGAACACATGACGCACAGCGTCAAAAATGGCCGCGCATCTGTCACTGTCAATTTATCCACCCAGACTCGATGCGCGGCTTGCCCAGCGACGCTTCTTAGGCGGTCGAAAAACGATCTTGCATGAACGATCGCCCTCAGTCTGCCAGGCTAGCGTGTCCGAACGCGGAAAAATACGACTTCACCGGCGCAACATCCGGCAGCGTTACATTGTTCCGCGTCGTCAGCGTATTCCGAGTCCCGAGCGGCTCACGTAAACGGAAACATTTACGGCCGTGTAAAAGTGCGCGCCGAGAGCGAGAGAAGCGAGCTTCGTCGTGGGATCGATTTCGTGTATCGCCGGAGTTTCGCCTATTTTTTTTCTCGCCCGCACCGTATCAGACGCCGGGAGTTCGTCGGATGCTGGAGGCGCGGGTTATAAATATATGCGCAATCGGGCGTTGCGTTATAAATATCGGAGGAACCGAGTGGATGTGCGGCGAGACAAATGGATAAATAAAGGTTGGCAAGGCGCGTGGAAGTTGGAACGAGTGCACGCGACGTGTGATCGAAGGTGTTGGCGGCTTTGCTGGCCTTTTGACAATCGCCTGTTAACCCCGCCGATTTCGCTGCGTCCAATGAGCGCTCGTTAGCGGTAACGATCGAGAGAAAGAAGGGGCGGATGAAGAAAGGGTGAACGACGCTGCCGGGACGTTTGCCGCTTCCGGTCGGTTCACCGACGATTTTCGCTATGGCACGTCTATACTCGCGGCCTGCGGATTGGGGGATTTATTATAAAACATTACTGAAGATCAATTTTCATCATTCTGCCCGCGAAAGGCTTCGATATAAAAGAGTGTAGGATTCATTGTTTTGATATACTTTTGAGACCGTTGTGGTGATAAATTAAAATGGATTAAACTGCCTGTCGGTGGATTGACGGTTTTACTATTCTATACTATGGGGCAACGTGTAGAATTTATTGTTTTAGTATACTTTTAATTATCGATGTTAAACAATGAGGGAAACCATTTTCGATACAAGGATTTATTGTTTTGATATACTTTCGAGAGCGTTGTGGTGATGAATTAAAATGGATTAAACTGCCTGTCGGTGGATTGAAGAACGTGTAGAATTTATTGTTTTAGTATACTTTTAATTATCGATGTTAAACAATGAGGGAAGCCATTTTCGATACAAGTTATAAATTAAAATGGATTAGACTGCCTGTCGGTGGATTAAGGGTTTTGCTATGCTATACTATGGGGCAACGTGTAGAATTTATTGTTTTCGTATACTTTTAATTATCAATGTTAAACAATGAGGGAAACCATTTTCGATACAAGGATTTATTGTTTTGATGTACTTTTAAGACCGTTGTGATTATAAATTAAAATGGATTAAACTGCCTGTCGGTGGATTGAGGGTTTTGCTATCCTATACTATGGGGCAACGTGTAGAATTTATTGTTTTAGTATACTTTTAATTATTGATGTTAAGCAATGAGGAAATCATTTTCGATTTAATCGTCGCCGCCTGATTTTTGATGTAATTCCATAACTTTATAGCGAGACCATTCGGTACCATCTTTTATTGCTCTTACCCCTCATAATTTCTAATGCGTTTGCATATTCATCGTTCTATACGGTACTTTATGCACACCACGGTATTTTATATGACACCTTGAATTCAAAGAAATTATTCGGTATTAAATGCGGCAATTTCTAATCCTGTAGCAAATATCTAAATTTTCGTCGAATTTTCGTCAGACATAAATTCTTAACGACTTGACATTCACGTCCCGAATTTTGCAATGCTGAATTCCGTAAATAAGTTGCGAACGCAAATAACTTTTCACACGTCTCGTTACGGAAAAATGTCTCAACTTTTCTTACCGACTTTAGCAAGTCTTACACAATATAGACGCTACGATGAACTAGATGACATAAAACCTATGTTGGATTCTTGATATCCAAATCTCGAATTTGCCAGTTTCCGTCTGTCCGAATTCCAACTTTACAACACGCATGTTCTGAAGGTTTCGAGTGCAAAGCAGAGGCACACGTCGCACAGGTTACTCGTTCTCATTTTCCCGCTCTCCCGCGGAAGCTCTCTTTACCGCTGTCAAGCCGCTATTAGCCAGCGGGGAGTATTCTTAGCAAGGAATCGGCACTGCTTTGCATCCGAAAATAATTCGACGACGATGCGGAAAAGACCCCTGATTCCGTACGTGCCTCCAAGGGGGTACGATAGGCATCCGCAAAAACTACAGTGTGAAAAACTAAGAAAGAGACACAGGACGAAAGAGAAAAATATAAGGTTGAATGAACGATACAGATAAAAACGGTATGACGAACAAAATGCAAATAACATAAAGGCTTTACGTCGAAGGACATAAATGCTAAGAGAGCATGTATTCGAGTATTGTATCGACCGTTTAACACTTTGACTGCCACGGTGGTCACCGGTGACCGGTACAAAAGATTTTACTAAGAGTGCAAAAAATTCGCAATGAAGCCTATTTGCAATCTTGTAAAAGCAATTGATATTTGAACCGTGCTTCAATACTTCTGCTTCTAATACCTCTGCGTTATCTTCTATTTTGCACGATTTAATCATACTCTGCAGTATTTCATCGCATCGCAGTTCTAACATAGCAAAATACGCTTCGCATTCAACGTGTTAATTAAATGTAGAAAAAGTGTTGGAGATTTAGAAACACACATGTTATCCGACGTTTCGGTACTATGTGCGTGCCATTTTCAAAGGAATGCATAATTTTTAACTAATTTGGTCTATCTGAAGATGAATCATTGAAAATCATATTTGAACACAGTTTTAAAATGAAGAAAACGTACTGAAAGAAGAGCTGAAGCTAAGGCGGAAGTAGATGTGTGGAGCGAGCGAAAAGACCAGTAAAAAAGTAATACCGCGCAATAAAGACGACAAAGGACAAATCAGTGGGGACGTGAAGCTTGGAAAGCTCCAACATACCTACATATCCAGTTACATACATACCTATATCGTCTAAGCAACAGCCGAGCACCAGTCTGTGAAATAAAAAAAGACCGATCGCCCAACATAGATATAATGGTAAAATGGGTACAACTTAAATAGAACAAAGCGGGCACTCGAAACGACAGAGGCAGCGAGAGCGCGGAGTATCGCGACTAACACGAAAATACACGTCCGCAGAAAGTGAAAAGGCGCCGTCGAGAGGGAAAAATGTGCAATAACGACAACAAAGAACAAATCAGCGGAGACGCAGAGCGTCGGAAGCTGCCGTATAGGCGCCTACGTCGTCTGAGAAAAAAGAGATCCGGTCGGTAAGGATGAAGTGTCTAGGCAGAGTGCACCCCACTCGCGTTTCGTCAAGGAACACGGCGTCGCGTGGGAAGGGTAAAAGATTACTTAAGTGTGTCAACGATCGCCGTTTACGGTCGTTGCACAATTGTGATGCACTCGTGGCGGCCTGCATTTCTTCCCCTTCCTTCACTGCCGCCGCCGCCGCCGCGTCTTTCGCCTTTCGCGACAAGCCGCGAAAGTGGGAAAAGTGCTGTCGCAGAAATAGACGCGCGCTCGCGAATAAATGCGCGCACGCCGGCAGGGGGATCTTCGTTTGCTGGTCGGACGCGACGATAATTGCGACGAAATGCGAGCGGATCGCAATTGAATCGATCGACGGATACGTCCGCCGACGGCTTCACGGTTGAAGCTGCGATTTTTCCAGACAACCGACGAAATACGTACTTTAGGCGGCGTCGATGGTCACTTTGCGGACGATTTTACGGCGGGAGTTTATGTCGGCTGCGAATTGCATTGTTCGCCGCTTTAATGGAATTTATTGCGATGAATCAGAGGTATATTTAGGGGCTTGGGTGTTCTCAGCACGAGTTTGTAAGGGTGGATGAATTACTTGCGAATACGCGGTTGATTGCTGAGGGATGAAAAGTCCGTTTGTTGGTTTATTGTACGCGCACGGGGCGGAATCGTGTGAAAAGACGCGGGGGTAATTTTATTGTTAATTCGTAGTGTCAAATTTAGGTAAATATATATTAATGATGATGAAAAGAATGTACTGTATTATATATATATATATATATATATAATTATAATATATATAATAATACTATATACATATAATTAATTATATATATATAGCTATAGTAACTAATTATTATGGCATTTGTATAACAGTAAAACAAAAATAATATTAAATGATATATCCATTATTTTTGTTTTATTATATATATAATCCATTATATGTGAATTAATATATTATATTAATACTTCTGTTATACAAGTGTATGTCATAGTAATTAGTTACTACAGCTATTATACATATATATATTACTATGGCATACACTTGTATAACAGAAGTATTAATTCACTGGATTGTATTAAATGTGGATATATCTATTATTTTTGTTTTACGAATTAATGTGCGAAATATGAATTACATAATCACATTTCGTGCTATGAATTCGTCAGTATATACGAGTTATGATACAATTAATTATTGAGGTAGTAGTAATAAACCGATTCGTGTGCACGCAATAAACTTGCAAATTGTGTACTAAACATTAGAACGAATGCTTCCTTGGAAGTTTTATTATAACCATTTTATATGCACATCTACTCTTGTACATATAGGTTGCATTCTTGACTTTTTATCGCGCATGGGCAATTTGATTTTTGAGCGCTAGTTTCTACACGATAAATCGTATAATCCACACCTGCTTGCGGAAAAGTTCTACTTTTTGTATTCATTTCACAGATTTTCTATGTCTCGTTAAAGTCATTTGTTTCGGTCAGAAGTAGACCAATTTTCTAATTCCTGTTTGTTAAAATGTAGATGTATACATATAAAATCAGCATTTCGCGAAAGATTTTAAGTTTTCCTTCAGCGTTATGTGGAACAATCCACACTTCGTAGCTTTGTAGGTACGGAACCGTCGCATATAAACTTCCGCGAAAGCCGGATGCGATTAAGTCGTTTTCAAGATCACGGAAAATATAGCGTGAAAAAGTGGTGTGGCAGTTCCATCGCGAAATCAGCGCAAAAATCTGCCGTGCAAGATAAGAGTCATGACAATGATAGCCGCCAAGTTTTCACACTTCATGATCACACGGACGCGTGAAGTTACGTTTATATAACGTCAACGTACGTTATTGTTATTGTTATTTTTTTTGTATTTTTTAAAGGTGAAGGGTGACAATGCGCGTGCGTCATTGTTTATACACAACGGACGCGGCGTATATATTTATTGTTTTGGCGCAACGTTTTCGGTCGCGGATATTATTAGACGACAAAATCAACTATAAAAATAGAGAGTATAAAGAGCGCGAATTTCAACCATCGCTTGTTGCTTTATTTCTGTTCGCCGTCTCGCCGCGCTCTGTATTTCGACTTTGTCGTTGTCTACTCCGCGCTGTGTATTTTGCAGGATCTGCCGCCTCTGCATTCTGCATGGCTTTTCATCGGGCTCCGTGCGTTTCCAATTTGATCCAGACGGTGCCAATATTTTTTTGTCATTTATGTATGCGCGTTTCAGTTACTATCTTGACCGATTCTGCTCGCCAGACAATACCGCGAGAGAATTCTATACACTTGAAATTACAAACAGTTCCCGACGTTCTAGAAGATTGACAGTACCCGATTCATTCGAATTGAAACAACCAATTCTAAACTGTTCCAAGACTATCCGACCTATTTCAGTCTGCTCACATATTAGAACACTGTTCGAAATAGCGTGTTACTGGACTTCGCAGCCAAAAGATCAAGTGAACGATTTTAATTGGTCTCATATTTTTGGAAAATCGAATTTTCTTAATACTGTTTCAATACTCAAATTAATCGGGTTATTGACCGAGCACTCAACCTCCAGTCTTGGTAAAACGAATTTTGCTCAATCCGTATTTTATAGGTTTCTTTTAAAAGTGCCCTGTTCCGTTTCTCGTCGGACGTTGTATATTTTAATTTAAGTTCTCCCGCCTTGAATATTTTTACTATTCTCATGTTCCTGTCTTACCGGACTTCGCGACGGACAGATCAAGCGAACGATTTTAATTAATCTCATATTTTGGGAAAATCGAATTTTCTCAATGCTGCTTCAATGTTCAATTTAACCGAATTATTGCCCGAACACTGAAATACCAGACTCCTTAAAACGAGTTATGCCCAATTCCTATTTCATAGGATTCTTTCGAAGGTTCTCTGTTTCGTTTCTCGTCGGACTTTGTGTATTTTCATTTCAGTTCTCCCGTTTTGATTATTCTCACCGCTCTCTTGTTTGCGTCTTACCAACGACCTCGACCGATTATGTACGCCAGAAAGCCGATGGTTTAATTTCCGTCTACCTTCGCCCCCACTACTCCTATCGCCGCCTTTTAATTTCCACCTTTTAACGATTGATCCACTCGCGGACGAGGCACGGTTCTCGAATTTTAATCAGGCCGGCCAATTTGTTACTCGTTAGTTCGGCGATCGTTGAACGTTGCTCACCAATCATCGCGGCTCCTGCTCATTACTTCGGTTTGATTTACCGTAAACGATCGTCGCCAATTATAAGCGCGTTCGATTCACAATTTTGGACTCTTTTTTACCGTTCGGTTGACAGTTTAGAATTTTGTTAATTTGCGCACAGCAGCGTTTTTCGTTGTTCATACGATAGTGTTGTATTAGTTTAGATGCGTTAAAGTTTATTAGTGTTCATTCTATGGTCTAAAATGTTGCTAATTCGAGCGTGTGAAAGTTCCTTATTATTTGTGTTATAGATCAAAATCATGCGGGGTTACTTATAATTAGAACTTCGTCCTATTCATTTTATGCTGCGTTAGTACTCTTATTCTTTATTGCTAAAATATTTCACCGTCCATGTTTCATAGTTTCGTGTTAAAATATACATTTCAACATATTGCACTGCAACTGCAAATGTTGCTAATTCGAGCGTGTGAAAGTTCCTTATAATTTGTGTTATAGATCCAAAATCATGCGGGTTTAATTATAATTAGAACTTCGTCCTATTCATTTTATGCTGCGTTAGTACTCTTATTCTTTATTGCTAAAATATTTCACCGTCCATTTTTCGTTGTTTCGTGTTAAAATATACATTTCTGCATATTGCACTGCAACTGCAAATGTTGCTAATTCGTGTGAAAGTTCCTATTCATTTTATGAACTGTCCTATTCATTTTAGTACGTTAGTACTCTTATTCTTTATTGCTAAAATATATCACCGTCCATTTTTCATAGTTTCGTGTTAAAATATACATTTCAACATATTGCACTGTCTATTTCTCATAGTCTCATTTCAAAGCATACACTTTAAAATATTACACTGTCTATTTTTCATACTCCCATTTCAAAATACACGTTTCAAAAGACTCCAGTGCCTATTTTTCATGCCTCTATTTAAAAATACACATTTAGAAATTCTGCACTTTCCATTTTTCATACTTTGAAATTACACCACTTTCGCGCGTGCTTCATATTATACTTTTACGTCTTTCGTCCGATACATTCAACTTAAAATATTACACTGTCTATTTTAAAATATTACAATGTCTATTTTTTATATTTCCATTTCAAAATACACGTTTCAAAAGACTCCAGTGCCTATTTTTCATACCTCTATTTAAAAATACACATTTAAAAATTCTACACTCTCCATTTTTCATACTTTGAAATTACACCACTTTCGCGCGTGCTCCATATTATACTTTTACGTCTTTTGTCCGATACATTCGACTTAAAATATTACACTGTCTATTTTTCATATTCCCATTTCAAAATACACGTTTCAAAAGACTCCAGTGCCTATTTTCCATACCTCTATTTAAAAATATACATTTAAAAATTCTGCACTCTCCATTTTTCATACTTTGAAATTACGCCACTTTCGCGCGTGCTCCATATTAGACTTTTACGTCTTTCGTCCGATACATTCGACTCTTGCCCCAATTACTTCTTAAATTGATACTACCGACTTCAGTAGTTTCGTCCGAAGCGGCGTATTGAAAAGCTTCTTAATCAGCAGATAACACCGAACGCGATTGGGCCTGTAAATGATCGTCGTTAGCGAACGCAACTAATGGCTCGAACGATAAAAATCCATCGCCGCGTTATGCATCCCCACCGCTCGCGCGTCGAAGTCGGTCTAATTGCCATAATGGGTACACGCTGATTGCGCGGGAAGAAGTGAATAGGCGAGAGCGAGGGGAAGTAGATAGAGGCGCGAAACTGTCGCAAAACGATAAGGGAAACGGCGCTTGATAAGAGTGACAAAGGCTGCCGTTAAAGCAGGCCACACTGGGAAAACTGCGAATGTTCAACATGCAACTGCAAACATGGCATCCCTTTAAATACCCTCGACCTTTGAGATACGAGAGTAGACCGTTCTAATTAACGTTGTGCCAGATTGAAGATTCAATGTGGAACGAGCTAATCGTCGTTATGTATTCGACCGTTTTTGACATATGATTTTGTTTTTTTTCGGAGGTGGACTTTGATACAATTTTGTGTGAAGACGTTTTGTTTGATGGATGGGTTAAGACCGCAACAGTGCAATGTGATTTAGAAGGACAATTTAGTGATTTGCGTGATTTAGGAGGACAATTGAAAAAAAATTGCCTCTTTTTGTCATGTCTCTTAATTGTATTTGTGTAACGTTTGAGTTAGCGACATTTCTGCAAATTTGTACGGCGGGACTTTGTTTTTACAGAACAGACGTACTATAACACGCTGGTTTAAGTGATATAATATCTTATTACGACCGTTGTTATTATTGAAATTGCAAATTCGATTAGCGTATCCGGCCAGTTAATCTGTTCGCAATTATATTGTTTAAAGAACCTAATGTTTCGGCACTGGGTGCGTGCCCTTATCAAAGGATTAAACTTTCCCTACTAATCTTCGATTACGGTACACATCCAGTGCCGAAACGTTAGGTTCATTAAACCACATAATTTCAAACAGACTAATTGACCGGATACGCCAATTAAATTTGCAATATCATATCGGATTAATTTCGCAATAACCAGTCGAAAGAGATGTATTTCGACATTTTTTTCATTGATTATTTCAATGCCGCCGAATTCGCGATCTTCTCGTAAGCAGAATTCTATATAAGGAAACTTTTCTTTGCGCTCCTCAATTATATTTGCTCTGAGCAATATTTCTTGTCGACGACACACGAGAACCGTGCAAAGAAGAAAATTCGCCCATTTTCTCAATCCTTCTCCAAGGCGAAATTTTTATGCTCCGCAAACAACTATATTTGCCTCCGGCCATATCTGTCGTAGATGATAACGGCGAGCGCACCGAATTATCTTGGCACCCGCAGCAGCCGAAAGACGCGAAAAAAATCGCGAGGCAAACGATCCTCTCTGCGTTTTGTATCGCGTTTACAACGTGCACTCCTCGGACGTGCATAATGCACCCATTCGCCGGATCTAGTATGCGGCTTGTCTTGACACGCTGGCGAATTACCGCTGGCGACGGAGGGTTAGCCGTTGACTGACCAAAATTAAATGGCGGAGGGAAAGTAGATAAAGAGTGATAAGAATAAAAAAAAAAAAAAGAATGGGAGTCACAAGAAAAAAAAAAAAAAAAACCGCACGAAGAAAAAAAATATGATAAAACAAACAAAAAGGTGAGAGCGATGACGAATTTCGCGAGGCAGAAAAAGGTAGGTAAGATAAGAATACAATGTAACGAGAATGCAAGTAAAGTGAGAATGAAATGGAGGGCAAAACGTTGGACAGCGCACAGAAAGTGTAAGATGGCAGCAGGGAAATATGAAAAAAACAAACAAAAAACCGGAAGAACACGATGTCGACGATAGAAAAAAGCCTCAAAAACTCGAAGATGGCGGTAAAAAAATATGATAAAACAAACAAAAAGGCTGAAGAATACGACGTTGACGATAGGAAAGCGAAAGGAAAGGAATACTAGGAACACGGAATCGTGAGCACGAGAAACAGAGAAAAAGGAAAACGCGCTAGAGCGATGACGAATTTCGCGAGGCAGAAAAAAGTAGGTGAGATAAGAATACAATGTAACGAGAATGCAAGTAAAGCGAGAATGAAATGGAGGGCAAACGTTGGACAGCGCACAGAAAGTGTAAGATGGCAGCAGGGAAATATGATAAAACAAACAAAAACCGGAAGAACACGATGTCGACGATAGAAAAAAGCCTCAAAAACCCGAAGATGACGGTAAAAAAATATGATAAAACAAACAAAAAGGCTGAGGAACACGTCGTTGACGATAGGAAAGCGAAAGGAAACGAATACTAGAAATACGGAATCGTGAGCACGAGAAACAGAAAAAAAAAGAAAACACGGTAGAGCAATGACGAATTTCGCGAGGCAGAAAAAAGTAAGAAGTAAAGAAAAGTGAAGAAAAAGTAAAGATAAGAATACAATGTAACGAGAATGCAAGTAGAGCGAGAATGAAATGGAGGGGAAAACGTTGGACAGCGCACAGAAGGTGTAAGATGGCAGCAGGGAAGTATGAAAAAAAACCAACAAAAAACGGGAAAAACACGATGTCGACGATAGAAAAAAGCCTCAAAAACTCGAAGATGGCGGTAAAAAAATATGATAAAACAAA
Organism: Cryptocheilus praepositus; assembly: GCA_033815515.1. Lineage (NCBI taxonomy): Eukaryota > Metazoa > Arthropoda > Insecta > Hymenoptera > Pompilidae > Cryptocheilus > Cryptocheilus praepositus. The sequence continues at coordinate 176,336 of JAWWQZ010000220.1, read as the reverse complement.
CAAAAAGGCTGAAGAATACGACGTTGACGATAGGAAAGCGAAAGGAAAGAAATACTAGGAACGCGAAATTGTGAGCAACGAACCGAGAAACAGAAGTATAGCGAAGTAAAGAAGATCGTGAAATGCGCGAGGAAAAGAGAAAGTCGGCGAAGGAAAGGAAAGGAAAAGGCGCGAAAAGAGCGTGGGATTGAACGAGAGGTGAGAAATGGGGAAGCTTTTTTAACGTTGTGCAAGGATCTTTAACCCGAATGAGCCCCTGGCAAGGTGTGTTCCCGTTCCCCTGAAGCGAGACCTGGCAACACATTGCAATTAATTAACGCGCTAAGCGACTCCCGTTTAAAGAGAGAATGGGCCGCGCGGGAGAAGAGGGGAGCAGAAAAAGTGAGGAGAAAAAGGGGGTCAAAGAAAAACGAGAATCACAGGGCGACCGTTGCGGAAAGCGTTGCCGAGGTGAAACGAATTCTTTCTCACCCGCCCTCCGCCTATCGTATCGAGGACTCTCATTGATGGCGAATTTATTGTGCCCGAGATCCGGCGCTCGCAGTTTCGAATTAATCGCGCTGCTGGATTAAAAGTCATGTTGCTGGGGTGCAAGTGTCCGCGGGAACACGGGGGCGATTAATTTGCTTGCGGATTTCCCGATGAATGCCGGACGAAGGCTGATTTTTCGACACAACCAAGTCTTCGAGCTTTGCTAGCAATTAGGTTCAATATTATAACTTCTTTTGATCTGTACCTCGACCTTTTAAATTACTCTAAATAATACGCTCTTTATTATTTAAAATAATGCAACCCCCTCAATTGTGTAATATAAAATAGACCGAAAATTAGGCTAAAATTGCCAATATACACGTCACTCAATTTACGCAGTATCTATTCTAAGTGGATTCGTTTTACGCGAATGAAAATCACGTAAATAGGGTCTTTCAGTACAGAAGAAAAAATATTGGAAATAAAAGCTAGTAAATTTTAGCAACACATATTTATCTCACATAGCTTAACAAAAATGTTATAATAAAATATATAAACCTTTCGGAAAACGAAAGCAAATTTGATTCGGTGTCATTATCGCTGTAATTGGAAACAATCATCCTTTTCCTCTTAACTGGTGCAAACGTATCAACTTTTTGGGATGATTTGTTCTTAATCTTTTTTTACTAAGTTTTCATGCATTTGTTGATATTCGCTAGCACGTCGATAAATTTTGAAAGAAGCAAACGTACAAGCAAATATTTTTGTAATTTATATCTTATACGATCCCGTGAAAAATTATAGACAACGAAACTTATCTGACCGCGTAAATAGCGGTATACGTTTGTCTTGTAGCGGGAGTACAATAGCTGTGCACCAGCAGTTTCTATTGACTAGCTCAATATAAAATGTTTCAGGTAAACTTCGCTTTATCTATCGGTTATAAAGTAAACTCCTATTGTTCGGAAAATTTGCAATAGAGAACACGAGGAGATTATATGTGAAAATACCGGATTTTTTTTAGTGTACGAAGCATCAACCGTGTCGTACAGGGTTTTCAAGAGTTACGTGAAATACAAACTGGGCAGTGTATAAATTATACCTTCTCACCGGTTATGAACCGCAGTCTTTGCAACATAATTCCGTCGGCGTTCTATTACACAAAATAGTGCACGCACTCGTAATAAGCGTATCACTGAAATACGAAACGCAGAATTATTCGTATCACGCGTACCCCGTCACAAACACACTCGACTCCCATCCCGTTATCTCTTACACTTTTCCCACAACATCACATCAATGCATATTCCAGGAAAAAGCTTCGCGTAATTCACTTTTTCGCAGATTCCGAATTTATCGTCGGTTTTCACGAGGCGGAGAAAAACGGATTGGGTCGCGTATAATTTACACCAGCCCACCTGCGGACCGCAGTCTATGTATCATTATTTGCTCGTCATTCCATTCGGTGAAATAATGCGTTCACTCGTACATAGTGTAACGCCGTGAGATAAAACGCCAAACTATTCGCATCGCGCGTCCTACGTCACAAACATACTCCTGGTACCAAGAAGCCTTAAAACTTCTGCGTCGCGTATTTCACTGAACGACATCCAACATGTGCTGTCGCAAAGGTATTATTATAGACAAATGGAAGTTATGCATGTCGACAGCGATCGTCAGTGTTGAATATTGAACCTGGTGTATCACAATTGTAGTGGACAAGATGTTGTGTGTGGTTGAAGCGCGATGCGGAATTATATTAAGTTGAATAAAATTTATTTAAAGATAAATGAAAACACTAATATATAAATATAAATACAAAATGAAAGGAAAACTATGGCAATTCGACTTCGATTCGGTAAACGGCAAGAAAACGTATCTATACACTCTGAACTTGACTGAACTACAATGAACTTTCACCTATAACTGAGACTGAGACTTAAACTCTGACATGAGACTGAACTAAAAACTGAACTCGCGTCGCAAATCGGCCCGGTTTTTATACGGACCTCTACCGCCTTATTTTAATTCGCTAGGGCCCGATGGACCCGCGACAATTTTATGCGATGCATCTACGGCCGTTTTTCCTGACGCTACACAATTTTTCAAATGCGACAACTAGGATCAGGCGTTGAAATATTTAACATTTTGGCAACCACCGCTACATGTTATCGCCTAGAGACTATTCGTCATAAAACAAAGTCACATCTGCGTGTTGTCGGCGGATAACTGCCGATCAGCAAAGTCGCGTCTACGCGACACCGGCCGTCAAAACGTGGACATTTCCGCGTCGCGCCGCAGGTCAGTACGTATTTCCGTGAAGACCTCTCGCGATCCGCTTTTTCGCCGATTTTGCGTTATTTAGTTGCACTTTGAGCGATATTTAAATAATCCAAGCGCCGAGTTTTTTCCTTACGCGGGCACATTTTCTCCCGTTTATAAGTATCACAATTTTTCAAATACAACTGTCAGACGTTGAAATATTTAACATTTTGACAACCACCGCTACATGCCATCGCCTAGAGACTATTCGTCATAGAACGAAGTCACATCTGCGTGTTGTCGGCGGATAACTGCCGATCAGCAAGGTCGCGTCTACGTGACACCGGCCGTCAAAACGTGGAAAGTTCCGCGTCGCGCCGCAGGTCAGTACGTATTTCCGTGAAGACCTCTCGCGCTCCGCTTTTTCGCCGATTCTGAATGCAGCTCGCGCGGCATGCCGTGTCTGCTGCGTTATTTAGTTGTACTTTGAGCGATATTTAAATAATCCAAGCGCCGAGTTTCCTCCTTACGCGGGCACATCCTCTCCCGTTTATAAATATGCAACCGACCTGCCTATTCCTCGTCCCACCCACCCGCCGCGCCTGCATATATAATGCATTGTTTTCGTTACGTCAGAAGGTCGGGCGATTGCTGGGCGTGGGCGGCCCGAAGGATGACGACGTATCATTCCTAATAAAACGAGCGGAGCGTCACGCTAAACTGCCGGGCGCGGGGCGTCCTTTGAAACTGGGACGCCGGCTTATTTTCGTCGACGCGTCTCCGAAATCGTCAGGCGAACGTCGTCGACTTCGAATCCTTGCGATGCGTGCAATCGAATGCGTCGAGAAAAATGACGTGGGCACTTCTGTCGATAGACTTTATTTCAGCGCACTTCACTTTTTCGCGAGACTGTGTGGGTGTCGTTTACGTCGGGTTGAGAATGTAAATGAGTAGCTGCAGATAGGGTTCGTGCGATATGGACGGGACACGCGAGTGTGTTTGTGTAAATCTTCGTGGAGAGCGAGAGTTTGTAGTCATAATGTAAAAATGGTTGAATGTGTTAAATTTTTTTAGTCAACTTTATTTTGTATCAGCCAAGTGAGGCTGCACTGTACTCTTATATTGCACGTATTATTTATTTACCCGATGCAGATCATAATTAATCAGATCAGAAGCAAGTTGAAATATTGTATTAATTCAACAATTACTATATTCAACTTTTTTAATTTCAACAATTACAAAATTCAACTTTTTTAATTCCAACAATTACTAAATTCAACTTTTTTAATTTCAACAATTACTAAATTCAACTTTTTTAATTTCAACAATTACTAAATTCAACTTTTTTAATTTCAACAATTACTAAATTCAACAAATATTAAATTTACATTTAACGGAACAAAAGTTTTAAAGGCGTCAGTCAGTAAATGTTGTCGCTTTCGTTCAATCTAACCATCTTAGATATTTAAGACCAAAGTATGTCTAGCAGGTAATCACACTTTCGTTTCGGAGAAAATTCTCACGATCGTGTGCCTGAAACTAACCAATCTGATGTCTTAAGTGCTAGCAGACAAACTTCAAAGAAACCAACGCCTATACATAGACACAGTTCCGCTCATTTCACATCACACTTCAAGTCCTTCAGACCTAGCGAAGGCTCGCATCGTTATGATCCTACACTCACCACTTCATTTGGGACGATCCAAACAAAACTCGTGCCTTACATTCACGACCACTTGATTATGAACTAAGATTAACACTTTAACGCCAGACATATATTTTTAAGGCTATTTATTTGGGTTGAAGATATTTTCTGTATGAAACAAAGTTACGTATTGACAACGGTTGTGCAATGTTAAGAAAATAGAATTTAAATTAGCAACGTAATATTAGAATAACGATATAATGTATGGTACGTTAAAAAGAAATTATAAAGTAACGGAAAATAGAAAAATATACACGACGATGATACCGATAATAAAAATATCTTTGTTGCCATAGCGACGACGTTCGAACCGATAAATGAAAGCGTGATGCCGCTTATTTGACGGCATTCGACCTCAAAGGGATAAATTTGCTGGTATCGAGTAAAGTTCTGAAGAAGGTATGAGGAGTGGTACTGCTTCTGACGTTGTACTCGTTGTATTTTTCGCATTCTATGCTCTGCGATTTATTGAGGTCAAAATCTGTTTAGTAAGTCAAGAGAACGATGGCGTTGAAACAGAAATAAATTTTAAAAATTGGTGCAATATCTATGCTGCGTTGAAAAGGTAGGAATAAAGTGAAAGTAAGATATACGTTTCATGTCAAATTTCTGAACAGAGCTAAAGCGGGACTAAAATGAAAATGACTGCAACACTGTTTATACTGTATTAAAAAATCAGAACAAAGTTTTAAAAGTTGTACCGTATATCACCGACAATTTCGTTTTTTTTTTAAACTGTCTCGTTGATATTTCGATGACACATCACGTATCTCCGAAGAAAAGCAGAACAGCAAAAAAAGACCGGATGTATATTTTGAGGAAAGAAGCCAATACTCGGGAATAATCTGTAAAAAGAAAGATGTCAAATTATTTTATTTAAGAAACAAGATAGCCGAAATACAAGCGATAGAAATACTCGATAATTGCGTCACGATAATTGGTAAGATTCGTGAGGACTAGCCTTATGAGAAATTTATTGTTAATTAATTTCGGCAAGTGGGCCACATCGCTTATTTTCTATCTGCAAAACGGTAAAGTATTTAACTTCACTTTGCCATGGGTTATCAGAAGCTTCACGTTAATTACTAACATAGACTGCGCCTCTTACAATTGAGAATGCTTAAAGCAATTGTCTTTATCGACAACCAATTAACGTGTTCCATTTACAAACGACAAATTGGCATCAGCAAGGCCAGACATAAAGCATGCAAAACTATTGTCGATGACAAAGAAAAATATGCAGAATGCGTTGTATAAAGGATTTACCATATATTTCGTAGTTCATAAGCTATATCTATTATTTTAATTCTCATCTTGCACAATTCAACGTTTACGTCTGTTCCGTCTGTGACAAATTCTGTAAGAGCCACATTGAACATATTGACAGCCAACGCACATGCTAGCAGATCAGTAAACAAATAGGTATTTGAAATTCTACATTGCCTCGCTATTTTTATTATTATTATAAAACTGTACATCTATATTACCGCACTTCTTTTATTTTTGTGCACAAGCAACCCTCGGTCATACATATGCGCAAAACATTGTTTGAATGAAAAATCTGAAAAATTACATAAATCGGAATTGTAGCATACTTGGAAAACTGCCTAGTATCGCTTGCCACGCTGTTATTAGAAATTCTACATTGCCTCGTTATTTTTATTATTATTATAAAACTGTACATCTATATTACCGCACTTCTTTTATTTTTGTGCACAAGTAACCCTCGGTCATACATATGCGCAAAACATCGTTTAAATGAAAAATCTGAAAAATTACATAAATCGGAATTGTAGCATACTTGGAAAACTGAGTAGTAAATCGCTTGCCACGCGGTTATTAGAAATTCTACATCGCCTCGCTATCCGCGCGCACCCAAACTCCGCTCCTTCAGAAGCGTTTGCCTGCGTTGCAAAGTTTTACTAAGCATCGAGATACCTCCGATCTCGCTCAGATCATGCGAAGGGGAGCGAGCGAAGACCCTCCGCTTATTATTCGCCGTTCGTCGACTACGGGGGATGGGTTCCTGGTTCGCCGCTAGAAATAAACGGTATACCCCAGAATTCCCTCGCATTTATCCGATCCTTCCCGTAGACAGAAGCAAAACTCGTATTTTGCCCCGCGGGCAAACTGACAACTTCGTCTCGGCGGCGAACGAACTTCGCCAGTTTCCGAAAAGCCCAGACGCTGATCTTTCCGCCATCTTTCACGCTGTTGAAGTAACGCAACACCGTTTCGATCGTCCGCCGGTTTCCGTGGAAAAATATTGTATTACCGCGCGTGCTGCATTAATATTGTATCGACATGCCGTTCACAATAACCGACTTGCACTCTTCCGTCGACTGCGTATCCGGTGTCTGCAGGGAAGTGGCGAAGAGAGGCTGCACTTTTCCGTACTGCATACTTAATGCCGAGCGCACTCTCTTGCCTTACGAATATTGCGCCCTGCGACTGCGAAATGTCCACCGCGCTGACTGTCAACTTTCCCGTCATTCGTATCGCCCGTACAACGCAAATGCGAGAGTGCGTCTTTGTAAGAGGATGGGAGGAAATGGGTTCAAGTCGGAAGATGGGGTCGTTCGAGGCGCGAAGGGTTGAATGTGCTTGCGTGTCGGAGAACGCGTTAATGTTTCGAGACCGATTGAAGCCTCTGGGTGTCTGCGGTCTGACGTGATGAATCAATTCGAGAAGGGCGAAGCCCTTTTTGTGTTGGATGTTTGGTGTTTGTTAGGAGATGTCTTTGCTCGGCGTGTTTCAAAATAGTGGGGTGTTTCTCGTCAGGGGCTGTATGCGTTTCTACTGTCGACTTTTGGATCAACTCCCAATTCAAGCATAGGGGAGGCATCATAAGATATGTTTTTGTAAGTGTATAATTGTGAGACTACTACCAGTATGGTGGAATTCGGAATGAATTGAAATGTAGATAATATTTATTTTTACAATTTTACAGTTGTGACAGTAGCACCACAATGATGGGATTGGAAGTGCACAAAAATAAGACTATCGGAACACACCTAGCACCTGAAAACGAGACCCTTTCAGGAAGAAAAATTATTTTAAGATTTTGGAAATATTTTAATAAAATCCAGACAAGCGGCATAAAAAGAACGCTTGAGATTTATCGAATACTTTACCCAGACAGGTATTTTTAAATATAAAGCATAATGAAAACATGAAGAATGGCATTTTTAGTCTTCTTATTTTAGACATCAAATGAATGTTCGGTTATAAATAAAATTTTGGCAGTATTCCTCGCCAGTGTTTTCGTCGTATTTTCGTTTCTTTAAGAAACGCAGCTTTCAACGATTTTTCGAAACCCGACTTTATCAACATTCTGAGATTATAACTCCATTAAGTGTGTTCCTGTTGTCTAATTTCGGTGCACTCCGAATTTGATCATAGTGTAATGTTCGGCTACAAATAAAATTTCAGCCGTATTCCACATCGTTGCTCTCGCCATATGTTCGCCTCGTTCAAAAACGCAATACTCAACAGGCGTCGTTCGAAGTGCCACCCTCTCGGCATTCTTCCACCAAAACTCCGCTTTTTGCGCATTTTCGTTTCGCGGACGCGCTTAATGACGAGTTAACGCAGATTTCGTCGCTTCTGATTTCGTATTACGCCGATTACGCGCCACGGACGAGTGACGCTGCCCAGATTAGACAATTGCGCCCATGCGCGCTTCCCGCAAATTTAATTAATCGCCGATCCGCCGTTCTCACAATTCAGCCGGCGCAATCCCGATATCTCTCTCTCGTGCGATACTTAGTAACGCTTCGCATGGCAGCATAACTGTCGCCCCAATTTCGTTCTTCCGTCTATCGCGGCGTAACCGCGTTCCGAGCGAAAATACTCATCCCCGGCCGCGCTAATTATCGACAGTTCTAATTACAAGAGAGAACACGGAGTGCCGGACCGTTTCGCATTATCGCACCGGTCGCCGCGCACGTTTACAATTATTAGCGGCATACAGGCCGATATAAGTATGCATGTATGCATAGGGTGTACCGAAAGTATCGTCGAATGCGCGATCGCGGTACTGCGCTGTTGGACGTGAAACATGATTTTTATGGTACGTGTTAACACTTTGACTGCCATGGTGGTCATCGGTGACCGGCGCAAAAGGTCTCACAAAAAATTAAAAAAATACCCAATCGGTAGTATTCCTGAATTTTGTAAATGCAATTAATATTAAGTAGTGTTTAAATTCTTTATATATATACGGTTACTTTATATTTATACGGTTAATTTATATTTATACGGTTTTAATATAGTAAAATACGCACGGCAGTCAAAGTGTTAACACGTTGAGTACCGGTGAGTAATATTCCCAAACAATAGTACTCGTAAAACACATTTTGTAAATGCAATTAATATTGGAATAGAGATTCAATCCTTGGTCTCTGATGTATCCGTCTTATATTAGTTTGACATAATTCAATCATATGGTATAAAATTTAATCGCGGTACGGTTCTAATATGGAGCGCTGCGGCGCTGGAGACAAAACTAGCAAAATAGTGTGTACAGAAAATTTGTTGCAAGAGGTAAGCGGTGACGAGCATACTCGTCAAACACAGAGTATGTGAGGCTTTTATAATATAGATGTATTTACTAATACTTCTGACAGTTAGAATAATTATCCCACGTACGTCTCCGATGTGGTAATTTCTTACATTATAATAATGTATATCATACAATATATGCATTAATATTAATTAATTGTAATGTGATAGGGTAGTAATTTATAATATTATAGTAATATATACGTGGGATAATTAGCTCACCTGATAAATGTAATCCAACCCCTACAGATTTGTGAGTATCAGAGTTTCGCTATTAAATTAATTTATATATCTTACGCTACAAAAAACCTTAGCTGTTGAGACAACTAAAATCAATTTTACGCACTTGAGTACAATGTGTTTTCAACCACTTGTCACATGCGCAAACAAATATGGCATTTATGTTTGCAACCGCGTATTGAACAAACGTATTAATCACGAAACTAATTGCGACAAAATTTCATCTGCGAAATCGGGTACACGTCGCATCAAATGCAAACGATAAAAAACGACACACTCCGATCACATACAAAAAAGACAACCACTGCAACTTTATTACAGATAATCGTCCGCATTTATGCCTTCGAACTCATACGTGCCCAATATCTGCATGCCTGATGCATATTGATAATGCACGTAATACCGGAAGAATCGGAATTTGTTTTCCGGAACGTGCGCCGGATATAATTCGATTACACGAGTAAATCCGAGACAGTAGTTGCGGGCGAAGGATTTTAGGAGTCGACGAATGGGGTACGGGAGATAGGACACGATCCAGAACGTAAGCCCCAGCGGGGGGGTAATGGGAAAATGCCGACGTTAAATTTATCCGTCCGCTTCTTATTTGTGCCTGGCCAAATGATTTATAACGTACGTCACACAAATGATATTACTCGCTGGTCGACTGACTTTATTCTCTTCCGCCCTTTCTCTCGCCCGCTCGCTCACTTACTGATTTTCTCCTCCCTCTTCTTATCTCTCTCGCTCCTCTTCTCATTTTCGTCCGCCGTACCTGCGAACGGACCCGATTAAAGTGAAGCGTATTATAATTTATGATGGAATACGACGAGTTCTGATATAGAGCGAGAGACAGAGGGATGGGAGGTCTCAACGGGAAATCCGATAATGCTACCTGATCAATTTTAATCGTCGCGGGCGTAATGACCGTCACTGGACGCGCGCCTTCGGTAATCTACATTTTTTTAGTGGCTGTTTTATTGCATCGTTCGTTCGATAATGAAAAACTTATGTTTCACTCAATCCTAATGCTTCACCGCTGACGTTAAATCTCACTGTCGTCGCTCGACGCATTTCAATCGAGAATAGAGCGCTATGTTATAAAGTCGTTCGAGTGAGCAATTAGACGTTTTCGCTGGCAAATCAAATAAGCGAGAGAGCACGATTCGAAGAAGCTGTACCGTGAAACTTGGATAGACCGAAATTAATATTGGAAACCTCGAAAGCGTATAATCGATTCCGAGTGATATCAGTTATGTAGTTGGAAATTTTTCAGTTGGCAGCGGTTGCAGGCGATTCGAACACAATAATTACTCCATTATAAAGGTGGTCGGAGCTTTTTAAATAGACGGCATGCATATTGACCAACATTTTTGGGTAGGGATCGGAAAATGATATGAAAGTGCTTTTTTGCATGTAGTATCCAATAAAAAAGCATTTTTTTCTAACCTGTATTACGTATTACGAATTTAACACGTTGACTGCCATTTGTATTTCGCTGTATTAGAACGGCGATACTATGAAATACTATAGGGTTTGACTGAATTATGCAAAATGTAAATACTGTGCAGGTATTGCAGACCAAAGGCCCGCGTCACTATTCTAACAATAACTACATTTATAAAATAATTATTACTACTTATTGCGAATATTTTGGATCTTCAATCAAATCTCTTGCGCCGGTCAGTGGTGACCATCATGGCAGTCAAAGTGTTAAATCATGCTTATAGTACTTTGTTGTTTTGCCAAGATCCAAAAATGGTAGAAAACTTACATTACATTCATTTCCAAGTTAAGTTTTTAAGTCATTTTAAATGAAGAAGCGCAACCTCTTCCTCCATTTGTATTACGTATTACGACGGCAAATTATGCATAAAGACTAAAGCTGCTTTGTTGCTGAGTGAACAAGCAGAACCGCTTTCATACTTTGCGTCACGTATCACCAGCTAAAATGATGCGTATCGACGGTTGTTGTTTCGTCGGGATATGCGAATAGTACGAAGATGGCATTACACTTATCGTAGCTCTTGGATTTAGTTCGGAATGAAGAAGCCCAGGTCCTTGTTCAGTTTGTGTCGCGTATTACGGGTTAAAAAGGATCGTGTATAGCGCCGTTACACGTAACCGTGTCGGGAGTTTTATCGGGGTCCTCTTTCTCCGAGAGAAACGCTCGATGGGTGCCTGTAGCTATCTTTATTATCGTCGAAGGATGCTCGGAATTTCAATGGCGCTTCAATTTCTACGGCGTATCGGTTTGCGCACATCCCTTTGTCGGAAGGAGACGGATGCAGATAGGAAAAGGAAGAGAGACAGGACGCGGAGAGAAGCCAGATATGAAAAGACAGAAAAACTCAAAGTGGATGTGAGGAGACATATAGCAAGACAAAATGAGAGGAGGGCAACTATAACCGGGTAAAATGAAGAAGAAACGGAGGAAGCGGGTACAGAGGATTAATGAAAAGATTTTCCAAAGGGAGCACGGTATGGGGAAAAAGTAAAAGAAGGATGGAAATAACAAGGAGCGAGATTAAAGGAAAAGAGCCCGTGTTTATCGGAAGCGATGTTGGATATCGGTCGGTTTAAATCTGTCGTGTGATTTATTGATGAAATTGACGGGTAAACGCAATTAAGCGTCAACTGTTCGTTACAAAACGTCCATTTGTTTGTTTTTAATGGGAATGCAATTAAAACTTCATTCTATGCATCAGCGTTACCGAATAAGTGATAGTCTTCTTAATATTGCATGTATTGCAATATTGCGGCGGTATTGAAAACCAAAGGATCAAATTCTAAAAAAAAACTATTCTAACATCAATTGCATTTACAAATTGACAAATGCAATTGATGTGAGAATTTGTTGCATTTTCAATAACACCGTTCGTGGTGTACACCGGTCGCCGCCATGACGATCAAATTCTGACAAAAAACTATTCTAACATCAATTGCATTAGAAATTGATAAATGCAGTTGATGTTAGAATTTGTTACATTTTCAATGATACCGTTTGTGGCGTGCACCGGTCGCCGCCATGACGATCAAATTCTAAAAGAAAAACTATTCTAACATCAATTGCATTTACAAATTGATAAATGCAATTGATGTTAGAATTTGTTGCATTTTCATTGACACCGTTCGTCGCAATGACGATCAAATTCCGAAAAAAAACTAGTCTAACATCAATTGCATTTACAAATTGATAAATGCAATTGATGTTAGAATTTGTTGCATTTTCAATGACACCGTTCGTGGCCTGCACCGGCGACCACCATGGCATTCGACGCGTTCAACAGCCGCCACCGCAAAGTCGAAAAACAACAATGTAGCGGTATCCGCCGCTATCGACCAACGTACGTTTCCTCCGACGCGAAATCGTCCGACCCGCCAATCTAAATGCCCGTCCAGATCAAAGATTGTCGCGAAACGTTTTCCAATTGCTGAGTGCGTGGCGAACGTAACGTCAGACAAGGACGGTCGACGACTAAAGTTTCAAAGCTGTTTCTCTTTCCGTCCTGTTTCGCTCTCCCACCCTCTCCGTTCACTTGCCAGCGATCGTCGTAAATCGGTCCCCGACCGTCCCTCCTTGCAGACATTAGCAGGTGCAGTTTCCGGAAAAGTGCACGTTTGCTGCAGCCACCCTCGGCCGAAACAAATCGCGAAACGTTATCCGACCGTCTGTCCGCTAAGTTGAAGGGGGGTAGAGATTATTGTCGATCGCGTGGGGCGGGATATCGTTCGCGGATAAGGGAACGGCACTTTTGTCCTCCGCTGCACTCGCCTGGCGATATACGTGGGCGGTCCGATAAGTATTTAGCCTACAAAAGAAAAACGAAAATTTTGGAAAATTGACGATTTATTTTTCAACATAGTCTCCTTTTAACTCGATACTCTTGATCCAGCGATGAAATCTGGGCATATCCTGCATGAAATATTGGGCATGAGAAAGCTTTCTGCTCGATGGGTGCCGCGTTTGCTCACTCCGGATAACAAGCGCATCCGTGCGACCACTTCAGAGCAGTGTTTGACACTGTTTAAGCGCAATCTGAAAGAGTTTCTACGTCGTTTTGTGACTGTCAACGAAACGTGGATCCACTGGTACACACCAAAGACCAAGGAACAGTCGAAACAGTGGACTGCGCCCGGCGAATGTGCTCCGAAGAAAGCGAAGACTGTTCTATCGGCCAGAAAGGTGATGGCCACGGTTTTGTGGGATTCACAAGGTGTGATCTACACAGACTACCTGGAGAAGGGCAAAACAGTCACAGGGCTGTACTATGCCGAATTATTGAGCCGATTCGACGTCGAATTGAGGAAAAAACGGCCCCATTTGGCGAAGAAAAAAGTGCTCTTTCACCACGATAACGCACCGGCTCACACCTCTGCCCCAGCTACAGCCAAATTGGTTAAATTAGGCTACGAACAGCTGCACCATCCACCGTATTCTCCAGATTTGGCCTCGTGTCACTTCTTTTTGTTCCCAAACTTGAAAAAAGTCACTCGCTGGGCAGAAATTTGAGTCGAATGAGGAGGTTATCGCCGTCACGGAGGCCTACTTTGCAGATCTCCAGAAAACGTTTTTTTTCAGACTGGTTGAAGAAGTTGGAGCATCGCTGGATCAAGTGTATCGAGTTAAAAGGAGACTATGTTGAAAAATAAATCGTTAATTTTCTAAAATTTTCGTTTTTCTTTTTAGGCTAAGTACTTATCGGATTGCCCGCGTACGTTCCGGATCTCTGAACGTGCACGTTTTCTGTCGATGTAATCTCACGTCGGGAGGCTGGAGGGGGAAGTTGCAAAATTGCTGCGTTTGGGGTCGGCTTCGAAGTAAGTTGCGGGCCCGCGTTGAGACGTTTTGAGATCAGCGAGTGGGTGGGCGAGACTTAAGCGTTTGGGATCGCGCGTGCGTCGATGTAACTGGGAAATTGTGGATGTAGAGGTATCAGTCAATTTGCCACTTGCGAACTGTCGGTTCTGTAGTGATGTGTTTATCGGTTGTAACGTTTCTGGGCGTCCGAAGTTTACATTAGCGTCTGTTATCAACCGTTGTAAAGCATACATTACCATCTGTGCGTTACGTAAAAGAATAAAAATGGGATCATTACGGGCACGGTATGCATGATATTCGAATCTATGAGAAAATAATGGCATGTCAGGCCAGTTGAGTAATCATCATCTGTTCCATATTTTTTTTCGATTGAGTTAAGATCTGGGCAGTTACAATAAAAGATAACAGTATTTGATATGTACATTAATTGTGATGTTTCTGCTCATCTAAAGTACACATTATTGTCTGTTCGATCTTTCAATCCACTTGAGTCCCTAAATTAATAGAAACGTGACTATTACGGGCACTGTATGCATGGCATCCGAATCTATGAAAAAATAATGGCTTGTCACCCCAGTTGAGCAATTATCATCTGTCACATGTCTTTCTAATTGATTTACGCTCTGATCGGTTACAGCAAACATAACAAAGTTTGCTTAATTTTCCCAAATAGAGAAAACGTGACTATCACAAGAAGTTTATGCAGAACACCCAAATCTACCCGAAGATAACTTGCAACCTAGCTGTGCAATAAATTCTTTACCTGCCACATTACCATCCAATTGATTTCCTTGTCTACTCGCTTACGACAAAAGATAAAAAAGCTTGCAACCGCGTCCGCTATCGCCGTCGCGCAAACTAAGTCCCTAAATGAATGAAAACGTGACTATTACGGGCACTGTATGCATGGCATCCGAATCTATGAAAAAATAATGGCTTGTCACCCCAGTTGAGCAATTATTATCTGTCACATATCTTTCTAATTGATTTACGTTCTGATCGGTTACAGCAAACATAACAAAGTTTGCTTAATTTTCCCAAATAGAGAAAACGTGACTATCGCAAGAAATTTATGCACAACACCCAAATCTACCGAAAGATAACAACATGCAATAAATTGTTTACCTGCCACATTACCATCCAATTGATTTCCTTGTCCGCTCGCTTACGACAAAAGATAAAAAAGCTTGCAACCGCGTCCGCTATCGCCGCCGCGCAAACTGTCCGTGAAAAAAGTAATCGTCCCTCCATCCCGCTTAGCGATCAACCCTTACCTGTCGCATCGAATCCGGCCGCTGGAAAGTAAATCCCGCGAGTGCATTTGAGAATGGGTCGCGCGGGGAATATCGAAATAGGCCGAATATCTTCGCGTCCCGGGGCCGTTAGGAGGAGAATGCACGTTGGTGTCCCGATACAGATATTGAATTATGCAGGCTTCCTCGTGTACGCTGCACACACATTCACGTGCAGACTAACTACAGGCACAGAGAAACACGTGCTCTCTCTCCCTCTCTCTCTCTCTCTCTCTCTCTCTGTCTCTCTATTTATCTAGCCGTCCCCTTCCGTCGGTGTGTCGGTGTGCGGATGCCAAAGCGCGAAGAGAAGGTGCCTTTACGATCTCTCTCCTCTCGGCTTGCATCCACGCCTCCCTCGACGCCTTTATGACGCGACTTCGCGATAACTGTAATGGCCACTCTCGCAACACGAAGCACGCCATTACCGTCACTCTATTTCACAGTTGATATCTCTGCTCCTCTGCCACCGTCGTCTTTGCCTGCCCCCGCTCTCGCTCACTATCCACCCCCGATGTAACGAAATACAATGAAACGCGGCGATATGCACCGGGAATACATTGAAATGCGGTGTAAGTTGGGGGTACGCGTTGAAAGGCAACGATACACGGGGATTGCTGGGATTGTCGATTGTTGCGGGAGGTAATTAAATAACGTTGGTGACGATGATTAAACTGTATTGAGAAATATAAATGCAAAGGAATACGTGCAGTGTGTCCCGAAGTCCGATCTAGACTGACTCTCTGTTGCGTTGCACCCGAGAAACATTCACACATCAAAAACCCGCCGCGAACGGACTTGATGGATCATTCCATCACTCACACATCAATTTTATTGCACGCTCTCTAACAGCGGCGTAGGATAAAATGCGGTGACAGGCGATGGTGTAATGAAATGTAATAAAGTGTAGTAGCCTAGAGAAAAGAGGGTGCGTTAGACGTGGTACTTGAAAGATGCAGCAATGGAAAGTTTGTAGGGTAAGAGAATACTTGAAATATACGTGATTATGCGTTGAAAATATATACTCGTACAATATAATTGTGACTCTAACACTAAACGTACCAAACGGGGTCAAATGAGCCCTTTCAAAATTTACTTTAAAATTGTACATTCATTGATATTTCTTCCGCTCATTTGATTCTCTGCAAATTCTCATATCATCTGATTTTTTATTGACGGTTATTTCATAAGGGGTCAAATGACAAATAATGTAAGAATAGGTAGGTGTAAAGTACCGGTACGTTTAGTGCTAATAACATGAAACACACTATTATCGTCGTTCTGTTTCGTTGTCGATACCTTGCCTTCGACTTTTTTTTCGTACATTTTCTCCTCGATCTTGAACTCATTGGTCTCCGCGTTTACTTTTTATTGTATATTTCACAGGATTTTTTAATCTTGCTATCTCTAGTTAGCCTTTAATTTGTTCAGGGTTTACGTTCCTCGTAGTCTGTGTTTCATGGTATATCGTGTTTTTCTTTGCTGGTCTTTTTCGCCATCCCCCTTAAAGACCGTACCTTGACCTAGTGCATCTCACGGAAGGTGGCTAAAGTACCGATAAAAAGGTTATTGTTACGCTATCGTGTACGTTAATAGCCTACTCGGTGTGAGTTGACGCGCTTGCGCTTGTTTGCATACATGAACGCCGTGTGTGCTTCTCCTCGATACGATGGCACGGATAAAGTAGACGGCTCGTAAGAAAAAGCACACCGTAAAACGAAATTGCGCATGATAGAATGACATCAATCACTGATCGTCGTGTTAGCAAGCTTCGGCAAATATATTAGATAGTGCACTGAAAATGCTGAGCAATTTAACTCGTAGAATGCAAACAATCCACATTGACGATACTGCAGCTTAGCTTCGTTTTTAGAATTTGATATTAGGAGCCTGAAGATAAAAAGATGGACGGATGTGCCAAAATTTAACGTACGTAATTTGGTAATATGAAATTTGGTAACAATTTTATTAGCAGGAATAAGCAAAAAAATTGATAAAAAAAATGATATTACATGTACTTTATTATATTGTAACGGATAAGCGATTTTATACATTTTTTGTCCTGAATTTATACCATTCGAAAGACTGTAATTTCCGTTGGAAATCGATCGTTGTCTGCTTGCTAAGCTTTAATGTTCAAACATTTTTCGATCGCTTTTGTTCCCACATGGAAGGATATCAAAACATTTTTTAAAAAACCTTGTGCAACATATTACTTATGATTACTAGTTTGGCTTTCGATGGCACGCATTAAAATCGTAAATTTATTAATGTCATGAATACATATGTATTTTCATAAATTCATGACGGTAATCCATTAAAATAAGTCTAGAATAACTGTTGCACAAACGTTATGTTGCACACGTTTTGTCTACAAAACATGTATAGAGAATTAAATAATTAATTCGTCAACCCAAAAAAAGGCATATTCCACTGATAACGTCTGTCCGATGGTGCATTCAACGTCCTTAACACGTTGATTGCCAAGCGTATTTTACTATATTAGAACGGCGATCCTATTGAAATACTACAGCGTTCGACTGAATTATGCAAAAAGTAAATAATGTGCAGGTGTTGGAGACCAAAATATCGCATCGCTATTCTAATAACAACTGCATTTATATAATAATAATTGCTACCCATTGCGAATATTTTGGATGTTCAGTAAAATCTCTTGCGTCTGTCACTGGTGACCATCATGGCAGTCAAAGTGTTAACACATTCTTTCCTTCTGTCCCGCAGGTATCAAGCAACCAAAGGGCTGACAGTGAACCAACATCGTCACCCACCATCGCCGAGTTCAGGCACC
This sequence comes from Cryptocheilus praepositus, assembly GCA_033815515.1. NCBI lineage: Eukaryota > Metazoa > Arthropoda > Insecta > Hymenoptera > Pompilidae > Cryptocheilus > Cryptocheilus praepositus. The sequence goes on along the minus strand of JAWWQZ010000220.1, from coordinate 158,175 downwards.
CCTACACGCGTCCGTGTTTCAAAGTGATTAAACCCCCGCGTCCAACCAGCGCAGACACCGCGATCACAAACTAAAAATCGCGCCGGCTTCGCGTGTCAAAACGTCGACGCTTCCGTCTGATCAGTCGCAATTGGCTCAGCTCCGAAAAGCGAAAGTGTCGTTTCGTGTGTCGCCTGCGAGGAACTCTGGACGAGAGGAGATGTCCCGCAAGTATTTCGATCGCGGAGAGAGCACGTTCAGACCGCCGGACATTCGAAGATAGCGCGCCAGAAGACAGAGGCGACCGCGACGAGGATCGGAACTTCCGAAAATCGAGCTTTCGGTGGAGCCTCAACGACAGGGTGAGAAGATCGTTCGGCAGGTTCGAGACCAAAGAGAATCGCTGGAGGAAGCCGGAGAAGCGTTCGGAGAGGGAAATCGAGGATCGTGCGAATGCGAAGATAGGATTTAATGAGAGATTGAAAAGATCGTTCGGAAAATCGGATCAGCGAGAGGCTTCGAGGCAGAAGGAAGTGAATGTTGGGAAAAGAAGTGACGAGGGGGGAGGAGGTGTTCATCAATCTGCGGAGAGAGCGTTTGGGAGGGCGGTTACGAAAAACGAGTTAAGTGTTCGAAGCGAAGACGAAGAGGCGCGGGATATTAGGTCGGGGTTTAATAAACGGTTGAAAGGGTCGTTTCGAAAGTCGAAGAGTACAGAGGCGTGGGTTAACGAATTGAGTGGCGAGAAGAAGGCAGAAGAGAGTCGAGGTGTCAAGGTGGGTCTTAACGAACGATTGAGGAGATCGTTTGGGAAATCAGATAGGTACGAAAGGCAGGCTAGAAGAGAGGAGGCGGGCCTTGACAAGGAAGAGGGAAAATTGTCGAAGGGCTTGGAAACGCAAGCGGAGGCGTCATCGAGGTTGCAGAGGACCGACTCGTTTCTGAAAAGACTCGTGAAGTCGTCGAGGGGCAACATATCGGGAGGGTGCGAGAAGCTGGTGAAAAACATACAAAGGAGCCCGCTGGTCTTAAGAAGAAAATTATTGACCGGCAAAAGTTCCGACGGCGGGCCAATAGCGCCGTCGCGCAAAAGAAAATCGCTCAAAAAATCCACTAAGGCAGATTCAGCTGGAACTTTGCCCGAGAAGTTAGATTCTCAGAAGTATCCTTTGACAAATCGCGAAGTTACTTACCCCGACATATTAACGGAGGACGGTTTTTTGTTAGTCGACGGGAACACCCCGAATTTCGATTCCGACCCGGAAAATTTCCTCCACGTCCCCGACTTTTCCATATTTCCCGACGAACGCGAGTCTTCCCGTTCCAGAAGTATATCGGTCGAGGACGTTGACGACTTAATTCGCTCCGAGGACAATCTCCGCCTGCTCGAGGAACGAGCCCTGCTCCGTAAACGTTTAGAACGGTCCGCCTCATCTATATGTCGCTCAAAATCTGACCTCGACGATTCGAACAGCCAACAGCGTCCGCCGGATTCGAGAGTCGCGTACCTGCATCTCCCGAAGGGTGAGTCGAAGGATTCGTTGCTGGCGGACTACTCGCCGATCGTCCATCGACGTTACGTTCGCTCACGAGGATCCATCGAAAACAAGATCGAACGTTCAGACGTTCACACACAAACGCGTAGATCGGCGAAGCTGAAGTATTCGCCGCCGCCGGACGATCATTATCGCTCAAGTTCGCGCGACAATCTCGACTATTCGAGCGGCAGCAGTAAATGTCAGACTTCCGATCCCGGCGATAAATATTATTCGCCCACCGCAGACGACAAATATTATTCGCCCACCGCGGATGATAAGTGCCACTCTCAACAGGGCAAACAGCAGGCTGCAAATAATTTGCCCGTCGCCAAGGAGCACCGTTTGCCCACCCCGGATGACGCGACGCGCGCCGTCGACCGCGAGCATCGTTTATCCACTCCGGACGCCGAGGGTAATTCTTTCATAGGGAAATATTGTCCTGCGCCCGACAGTGATTGCGCGGAAGTAGACGCCGCGCCGGGAAATTGCGTCTGCCCCGACGAGAAGCCGAATTCGCCGATAGCAGAGAGCGCGCGCCGTTCTTCAGACGCTGATAAAAACAGCGAGTCGTGTGACGACTCCTCGCCACCTACGTCTTCCGACGCAAACACCGCTGAGCACGGATCAGCGAGTTCGCACGGCAAACACGCCTGCCCAGAAGATCGTAAAGCCCGTGCAGATAACGAGGCTAGCTCGCGCGAATTTGCACACAGTCCACGTGCGCCAAGTCCGACGCACACTTCGGCGGCGCTTATCAGCGAGCGCATCGCACCTTTTAACGGCACGCTGTCGGACGCCGATCAATCAGCGGCGGAACGGCCCCGGCTCGCAGACCCAGAAGTTGACAGACGTCAGGCGGCTCTTACGTACTTCCCGTCCGCGTCTTGCATTCCGACGTCAGCCGTCGGCTGCCAGCTCGCCCAGAGGTCATCGAGTCTCCAGGTCCCCGATAACGCAGGGTCAGCCGATAATAAGCGAGCCTCGCCGCGGAAACTGATATTCAGTGACGAGCTGCACGCGCGCACGCGAGGAAGCACGGCGCGCGGCGTAAAATGCAAAGTTGCAAATTTCGCGGACGGCGACGCGGACGCGAACGGCGTCGACCAGAGGCGACTAAATAGACGGCACCTAGACGTCGGCCGCTACGTAAGCGCACCATCGATACCCGACGCCGAGAGCTGCGAGCTAGAAACCACCGACGATCTCGTTGCTGCCAGTTTGCGCCAGCATCGACTATGTAGAAGCCAGTCTGCGGAAAGTGTCACCTGGCCAACGCACGTGCCGGAAGAACCCGAGGACTGCGATTCCGTGCTGACGGTGTACGGAGACGAAACATTCAAGAGCGACGGAGGATCGTGCTGCAAAGCGGACGAGGTGCTGAGCATCGAAAGTGAGAGGAACGTGACGCGGCCCTGTGCAGATATGAAGCTGACCGTCAGGATGATCAGGGTCCGGGATAAGCTGGTGCTTGGATTGAGTGCGTTCGCGGTTCTGTTCACGTTGCTGCTGGTGATGGACCTGCAGATGGACCTGGGCTACAGCGGGCATCACCTGGTCCCGAGCCACGGCAGAGTTCGGATGGGTGACGAACCGGGCGCCGACAGCGTGTATAACAATTTTCGCCGAAAGTTTTTGCAGCGGGTGAACGGAAGCAGGGAACAGTCGAGTGCCGCGGACGTGTCCAGTGTCACGCAGACCGCGAAGGACACGAATGGTGATGTGAAAAAGGAGCCGGCGACGTCCAGGCCGGAAGTGCATGATGATTTTGCGGACTTGGTGGAGCTCGTGCTAAACGGATACGACGTTAACGCGTTCGACGGCGTCGCCAGGGTCAGCGGAGAGGATCATTCCTACAATCCGACGCTGGCTGAGATGAAACGCATTGCGCCGAGGTGAGTGTGTTAAATTGTTTTTTTCGGTAGGTTCATCTGCGGGTGGAGGTTGCGGTGCTTGGGTGGCAAATCGTGTTTTCGTGCGGGAGCTGTGTCGGGTGATATCGGGGCAGAGTGCGGCGATGTACGTTTCTGCGATGGCATATTAGTGGGGCGTATAAAGTATTTCGAAAGTAATGACTTTTTTTTGATAAGGTGATACAGACGTATGTTAGAAGAGTGGCGCAATGTATGTACAGTAGACTTCAGCGTAGCGCTTTTAATACGTTACGCGAGATGTGACACCCAAGAGAAATATGATGGTAGATTTTTTTATTTACCTTTTTTTAATAAGGGGATATAGACATGTCTTAGAACAGTGGCGTAACGTATGTACAGTAGATTACCGTATAACGTGGTTAATATGCTTTGTATGATATCGAAGTAAAGTACGGTAATAATAATATGAGGCATTTCAATAGTAAATTTTTTTTTAATAAGATGACACAGACGTATATTAGAATAGTGGCGAGACGTATCTACTATAGACTCGTGCATAACGCAGTTAATACGTTATACGTTCTATGAAATTGTTTTATAGGAAATGGTGGTATATGAAAACTGTCCTATTCTAACACGAATAATATAAATACACACGTGCAATAAATTAATAATATATAATAATAAATAAATTGGGTCCGATTTCTTTTATTTATAATTGCGTACAACGCGAATTCATACAATATATAACGCATTAATGCAATATAATATTTAATGCAATTTGGATATGTAGTAACATATTATTATGATGTTGAACCGTTTTATTTCTTGATATATCATATGATATATATATAAATATATATCATCATATATATATCAAATGATTATTATCAAGAAACAAAACGGTTCAAAATCATAATAATACGTTACTTATTTCTTGATATATCATATGATATATATATAAATATATATCATCATATATATATCAAATGATTATTATCAAGAAACAAAACGGTTCAAAATCATAATACTACGTTACTACATATCCAAATTGCATTAAATATTATATTGCATTAATCCGTTATATATTGTATCAATTCGCGTTCTACGCAATTACAAATAAAAGAAATCGGTCCCAATGGAGATAACAAACTATGCTATGTTCGATTACACTAAACGGGATATTCCAAGAATCGCATCATACGAACACACTCGTCACATTTTTTTTAGCATACCATATCTGCAGGCATTTGCATTATACGAATTTGCGTTATATGGGACTTCCCCGCATAATTACCGAACAAAACACGTTTCTGCAATACGAAGATTATTTACAAAATAACTTAGCTGCAGACTTTACTTACTCAATCTGCGGATTTTAGGATTTACTGTGAATTACCGCTGTCGACAATACGTAGTTTCGAACTTGTTACTTACGTCGCACGGAAGACATTGTACATCCGCGTATATTCACGTGTTCACCTATCTCGGAATTTCCGCGTTAGTCAGGGTGTACACTCTGCATCCACGGCAGTTGGTTTTTCGTCCCCGCCGTAAGATTTTGGCCGAATTTCACGGATATTTCTCCTGGAAACTCGACGAGTAGGGAGCAGTTACGGGAAGTACTTCACGGTTACTTAATTCTCCCGACGAGGATTTAAAGTTACGCCCCAGAATTGAGCGTGGTGAACTTCTCCGGAGTATAATCCACATTATTTCGTTCAATTAATCCCTACACTCGAAAGTCCAAAGATTAGATCGCCCGGCCCCACGAACGCGGTCGTGAATATTTAAATATCATCGCTCTTTTTCTTTCCAGAAGGAATTCATCCCAGGGGAGTAGTTTCTTGCGTACGTCTCTCTACGAATCTATAAATTCGAAATTCTTAAATTATGCATCCAGCATGCAGCTGGATCTGTTATTCCGTCAATAAGCGCGCGGGTCAACAGTTAAGAAAAATTGATGATACGGCTAATATATCAGTTCTCTGCGATCAATTCGATAAGAACGTGGCATTTGTCACATGCAAATACGTCAGCGTACAAATGTTCAGCTGCCGCCGATAGACTTATTGTTACAGGTCTATTATTTCGCAGATTATATGCCTGGTATCCGACTATTCCTATGACTGCCTCAATAACCACGCAGATCAATACTTTCGCGAATCCATCAATGTACACATTTCCGGCGATCACCAGCATTTGCAATAGCAAATCCATAATTCCCAGATTTTCGATTATGTAACCGATACATGACTGCCTCTGTTATTAACTCAACAAGTATGCGAGTCTACCGCTGTGCAAATTCACAAGTGGATTTGTAATAGTAACGGGCTCCGTAACTCTCGAGATTTACGAGTACACGTCCGGATCGCTACGCAGGCATAATCCAGGCGCGCGAGATTACGCGGATTTAGAAACGCACAGACAGAGTTTTCGTGCAACATCCGTTATCAGTTTCCTCGCTGTGTCGGTCGTTATGCGCGCCAGTCGACATCGGTTGGGAGATTCGCGGGAAGCCTAGGCCAAAGGGTCCCGTACATACGTCTTTTTCTTCACACAAAGAAACAGTCTTCGATCCTCTTATACGGATGATGAGTGCAGCTGGGAATTATGCCGATCTCACCGCCGCACTTTGATCCGCCTTAACGCGGCTATCTGTCCAATATTTTCTCGACGCTCTCAAAGCCAACAGATATCCGCATTTCTGTTAAGTGCGTTCCGTTTTCCTGTTTTTCTTTCCATATCTTCTTGTGCCTTTTCACCTTCAAGTTTATCTTCTGTTCGTAGTTCTATCGCTTTGATACGAATTATTTGTGGAAGTAATCCGTATTCGAATACTCTTTAGTGATTCATTAAAGTCAACGGAGACAAACCATTATTTTTTTAGCAAATTTTGTAAGAATTACTTAGTAACAATCTAAAGGACAGGGAAGAGTATGATACTGGGATATTTATGTAACGATATTGAAATAACTTCAAATAATTATATTCGCATACCAAAATATCTGAAGATTATTCGAAACATTCAAGTATCAGTAAAATGTCAAGTGTCATACAATTTTATGTTTAACCGAAAATTGTTATTTCCCTATCTCTCTCGTCTATTCAGCAGAGCGCATAAATGTTTCATTGGAATATTTAAAGACATATTCAAATAACGACATTTGCATACTGAAACGTTTGATATTTATTCGCCGCATTCAAGTATCTCTCATAATATTCAAAAATAAATTATTCAGATATTCCCAACCCTATCTTTAGCCCGTCATTTCTGTCGTTTATCACAAAAGATTCAGTAGGCCACTTAAAAGTTTCGCTGACGGCTTTACAGACATATACAAATAACGAGATTTGCATACTGGAACGTTTGAAGGTAATTCGCCGCATTCAAGTATGACAAATGTTACAAAATAAATTATTTGGATATGCCCAACCCTATCTTCAGCCCGCCATTTCTATTGTTCTTCGCGGAAGTTTCACTGAGACGTTAGAAGACATGTACAAATAAGACATTTGCATACTGAAACGTTAACGTTTATTCCCCGCATTCAAGCACCACTAAAAACATTAAAAAATAAATTATTCGAATATTTCCAACTCTATCTGCAGCCTGTCATTTTCCTCTCGCCATTTCTCTCGTTCATTAGCAGAGATTCAGTAGGCCGCGTAAAAGTTTCGCTGAAGCATTTACCGACACACACAAATAGCGGCATTTGCATATGAAACGTTTGAAGTTTATTCGCCGCATTCAAGTATCACTCATAATATTAAAAAATAAATTATTCGGATATTCCCAACCCTATCTTTAGCCGGGCATTTCCCTCTCCCCGTCTCCCTCGTTAACCTCCCTTCATCGGCGGGCATTCAGTAGGGCGCGTAAAAGTTTGATCGGCACATTTTAGGGTCACGTAACGCTCAGCACAAGCCGCCTCATTAATGTATATCGTTTTATGTTGCACGATGCCGAGCATTACATTGCGGTGCGCGCACACACACCCTCGTATATTAACCTACATATCCTCGCGCGTCTCCCACATCGACTCACACGCTTACATTTGCGCGCGTTGGGGCGCAGAATAAACGAATGGTTCAATCGGTGTGTCGCGGTAAACTTAGCGTACATATCGTCCGGTGCATGTATGCACACATGTGTTGGTAACGACGTACGTACGACCAAGAATGAGAGTATGGGAGTGCGTGAGCGTCGCCTCGTGGTTGTGCAAGCAGCTCATTCAACAGCAAACATAATTACACTGATGACAGAAGAGCGAACAATCGCAAGCATAGGTCGCTGCACATATATTTCCCTTTCCTGCGTTTGATCTCCCATGCATCAGTTGTCTCGGTTCTTCCACACTTCGTTTCTTATTCCACCTGCGCCCGTGTCGTGGCCTTGTTCTCTTGTCTTCGACGCTTTTCCGCGTACTTCTGCATTTCCATCATTTTTATCTGTTACTTTTCCTCTTTTCATTTTGCCGTCCCCCTTGCCCGCTGTATATTTAATCGCTCCTCTTCCGCCTCCATTTAATTATCCCCCTCTCCTCCCACCTTTCCTCGTTTTCTTTTCCTCGCCGCTTAACCGCTCTCTTCATACACCGTTACTAATTCCAGCTTCCTTCTCCATTTACAGGCTTTCCTTTTCCTTTTTCCGTCGCTGCTCTGCTTCTCTCCGAGCCGCACGTGTTTACGCGTGGGCGGCTTTCCGTCGGCGGTAAAACGTGCGGTAGTCGTCGACGTCGTCGTCCGCAACACGAGCGTGCGATTCCGCTGCCTTCGTACTCGATGGAAACGCGGCTGTTCATCCGAACGTGATTCCCGACCTCACCTCATCGCGAACCTCTTTTTTCACGCGCGCTCTTTCTCTCTGCTTCACGATTCTGCACGGCTCCGCTCCCTTTCCATTTCGTTTTTCACGTGTCTCTCGCAATATTTCTCGTTTGCCGGGACCCCCGTTTCTCGGATACTCCGGATACCCGCTTCTCGGTTGAAGTCTCTTTCGCTGGTTAGAGCCGCATTCAACGGCGAATGGGTCCTTTTGCGCGCGGAGTGTTTGATGAAATCGCGAAGAATGGTACGTAGTCTCAGCTGGCAGGCGTCGAAATGTTCATGTCGGCAGATTAATTTTTGCCGGCGACGCATCGCAGATGCCGGCGTGTAAAAGTGTCGATTGCATGTTTGCTCATTTTAAAGCTTGTTCGATTGTCTGACAAGCTCGTTTGTTGCTGAGAAATTTTGTCTTCAGCAACGCGTAGTTTTTCTGTTAACACTTTGACTGCCGTGATGGTCACTGCTGACCGGCACAAGAGATTTTACTGAAGATTCAAAATATTCGCAATGGATAGCAAGAATTATTTTATAAATGCAGTTATTGTTAGAATAGTAATGCAATCCTTTGGTCTCCAATACCTGTATATTATTTACATTTTGTATAGTTCAGTCAAATGCTGTAGTATTTCATAGCATCGCCGTTCTAATACAACAAAATACGCACGACAGTTAACGTGTTAAAGTCTCTTTCAGAGATTAGAACCGCATTCAACGGCGAATGGGTCCTTTTGCGCGCGGAGTGTTTGATGAAATCGCGAAGAATGGTACGTAGTCTCAGCTGGCAGGCGTCGAAATGTTCATGTCGACAGATTAATTTTTGCCGGCGACACATCGCAGATGCCCGCGTGTAAAAGTGTCGATTGCATGTTTGCTCATTTTAAAGCTTGTTCGATTGTCTGACAAGCTCGTTTGTTGCTGAGAAATTTTGTCTTCGGCAACGCTAGTTTTTCTGTTAAAGTCTCTTTCAGTGATTAGAACCGCATTCAACGGCGAATAGGTTCTTTTGCCCGCAAACTGTTTGATGAAATCGCGGAGAATGGTACGTAGTCTCATTTGGCAGGCGTCGAAATTTGTACATTGAGACGTTCATTTTTTTTTTTTTTGTACACATTATAAATGCAAATGTATCGATCACGTTTGCGGTCATTCTGAAACTTGTATGACTGTTTGACAGGATTTTTGCCGCTGAAAAATTGCGTCTTAGACAACGCGCAATTTTTCAGTTCAAGTCAGTGTTTGATGTATTTCCGGTGAATGGTCTCGTGTAGAGAGTCTCATCTACCGAGCGTCAAAATTTTCATGTCGAGAGATTAATTTACCGGCGACGCATTGCAAATGCTCGCATGCAAAACTTTGGATCACATCTCGAGTTATTTTAAAACTCCTACGATTCTCTGAGGAACATCTTTTGTCGTTGAGAAATTTTGTCTCAGATAACGCGCCGGATATCGGTCGAAGTCTTCCACTGGTTCGAACCGTATTTGACACAGAATCGGTTTTTTTGTTCACGAAAATTTGCATGTTCGAAAGATTAAATTTTCTAGCGACATACTGAAACTTCCGTCGCTTTCTGACAGACGTTTTTGCCGTTGAGAAATTTCACCTTAGACAACGCGCAGGATATCGGCATTAGAGTCTAACGGGTTTAGGAATATCTTAATTACGTTGAAATGACATTTCAGTAAATCAACGGCAAGAGATCTGACAACCGCGGAACGTATATGGCATTCCACGTTATACGAATTCCGTAACGTAAAAAGCGCAAAGGCTGCATCAAACAACATTAATAAAGTGTATCCGAACGCAGTGAACGCGTTCCAAGCTCCAGCAAGTCATCCCACATACGTCAAAGTGCATCTTCGCGCCACATTCACATAAAAAGCCGACTTTTTCCGAAACGATATCGACAACCCCGTTTTCAGACCACCGAAGATTACAAGCGACTACACTGACTGCCCCACTGCCTGACTTTCAGCGCTGTGCCACCGCTGCGACTTCAAAGCGCGTCTGCAAAAACGCCTGAACTTTGGAATGACCCGATATTAACATTGCACGGCGCGTCGATCGAACGCGTAACTCTTTCACAATTCGATCAATGCGCATACACTCCGCCGATTAATGTCTCCCCGGCACGCGATCGGCGAAAAAAAGAAACACACACACACACAGCGCCGCGAGGAATCTAGATCGCGCGCATTAGCGATTCAGCGATGTAAATGTCGCGGCGAGAAAAATGGCCGGGGCGCTGGGAAAAAGTGAGCGCCGTGAGAATGTTCGGCGTCGTTCGAGTTGCGGGACGCGTACCCTCGTCGAACGTCTGGAATTAAATTGACTACCGCGCCTCGTCCGCGAGACGTCGGGACGTCGTAAACAAGACGCGGCCCACCGTTGCGATGGAAATTATAAATGACCCGGTGTGAACAAGCGGCGCGAGGCGAGAAAATGGCTTTTCCCCGGGAGAAATGCGTCTCTGTTTTACAGAGCGGGACGGCCGCTTTTCTTCCTTTCTCCGTTCGCCGCGCCTTCTTTCTCTGTCGGACGTTACGCGAGTCTTCATTCCGGCGGCCCGTCTTGCGCGTAATGCGAAATTTCTTCTGCGCTGCTAGACGCTGAGACGAGAACGATGTACTGAGGGTTATTGATGGTGAATGTGTAGGAACGTATTTTTCGGGGCGCGTGTATTAGGTGTGCGGTGGTACTTTCGCTTCTAAACAGGGGTGGCATCGTTTGACAAATTGTGCAAAATTTGTGTAGGATTGAAAGTTCGCGAAAGAACAGTGCGTATCGAATCGACGACGTATATAACAAAAGAAGGTCGAAGATGTTGGTTTCATATTCGGCAGTCGAAGTCGGACGATCAAAGACGAAAGACGTATAAAGACGAAGTCCGTCGAGCAAAGACGCACTTAAAGACGTAAAAGACGCGAACAATTTAAAAAACGTATTTTAATGTTTTCTTAATTTCTCCCGTGTGTGCAAAATTTGTGTTATCCTTATATTTCTTATAATAAACTATTTTGTTTCTTTTTCTATTATAACGAGGAAAATCATTTTTATTGTAACCCGAAAGTTTTCCCCTACATTTGTTTTACGCATGTAGATGTTTATGCGAGGAAGATGCAGTCAGGGTTATTCATGGTTGATGTGTTGGGACGTATTTTTCGGGGCGCGTGTATAAGGCGTGCGGTGGTACTTTCGCTTCTAAGCAGAGGTGGCATCGTTTGACGAATTGTGCAAAATTTGTTTTACGTATTTAGATGTTTATGCGAGGAAGACGCAGTCAGGGTTATTGATGGTTGATGTGTTGGAACGTATTTTTCGGGGCGGGTGTATTAGGCGTGCGGTGGTACTTTCGCTTCTAAACAGAGGTGGCATCGTTTGACAAATTGTGCAAAATTTGTTTTACGTATTTAGATGTTTATGCGAGGAAGATGCAGTCAGGGTTGTTGATATTTGATCTGTTGGAACGTATTTTTCGGGGCGGGTGTATTAAGCGTGCGGTGGTACTTTCGCTTCTAAACAGAGGTGGCATCGTTTGATGAATTGTCCAAAATTTGTTTTTCGTATTTAGATCTTTATGCGAGGAAGATGCAGTCAGGGTTATTGATGGTGGATGTGTTGGAACGTATTTTTCGGGGCGAGTGTATTAGGTGTGCGATGGTACTTTCGCTTCTAAACAGAGGTGGCATCGTTTGACAAATTGTGCAAAATTTGTTTTACGTATTTAGATGTTTATGCGAGGAAGATGCAGTCAGGGTTATTGATGGTTGATGTGTTAAAGTTGGGCGCTGGTGTAATATGTGTGCGGTGTTACTTTCGTCTCTAAGTAGAGTTGGCATCGTTTGATGAATAGCGCAAAATTTATTCTACGTTCGTAGACGTTGAGATTAAAACGATGTACTAACGGTTATTGATGGTTGGTATGCTCAGACGCGTTGGTTGGCGCAAGTGCAATAAGTCTTTGATGAATGTGCAAAATTGATTCTGAATTTGTAGATGATAGGATGAGAAAGATGTACAGACGGTTATCGATGCTGGATATATTGAAACGTATTTTTTGAAGCAAGTGTCATAAGTGTGCGGCGTTAGTTTCGTTTCTAACTAGAGTTAGCATCTTTTGACGAATAGTGCGACATTTATTCTATATATGTAGATATTTATATAAGAACAAAGTACTGAGGATTAGTAATGCTTGATGTGTTAAAATTGGGCGCCGCTGTAATAGGTCTACAATGTTGATTTCATTTCTAAATGGAGTTTGTATTAGTCGTTAACATGGTTTGATGAATAGTGCACAATTTATTCTATGTTTCGTGGACATTGAGGTGAGAAAGATATGCTGAGAATTATTGATGGTGGATGTGTTGAAGTGTATTATGCGCATCAAATATAATGGCACTTCAGTGCCATTACAACTTCTAAATAGAGTTAGCATTAGTGGTTAGCATCGTTTGATGGATAGCACAGTACTTATTCTACATTTTTACGTTTAGATAAGAACGCTCTACCGAGAGTTATTGATGGTGGATGCGTTGAAGCGTGTTGTTCGGAACAAGTATAATAGGAGTTTGATGCTACTTCCACTTCTAAGTAGAGATAATAATGAATACCAGTGTTTAATTATTTTTAATTACAGCGCGTGCTTAAGATTTCTTGGACTTACAGTAAGGAATGCGCTTTAATACTTTTTAATAGGGAGGTCGGTTTTACCGCTTTTAATGAGATTTAGATGTTTTCACCGATTGTTCTTCATTTCGAGTTAAAGGAACGATTTAATATTTCTTTCATTTTCACTGGAACGAATGTCGAACATTTTTCACATTTCACGCTTTTCAATATGGGCGGTAACAATTTTTCCAAAAGTTTACATTAGTTATGAAAGGATGCGACGGGCTTATTTTTTGTTTTTCTTCGTTATTGACTGCCTCCTTAGTTTCTTCCCTTTTCAATCGCCAGCCTCCTTCCTTCCCCTCCCAGCCAGCCCAGCCTTCAGAAACCACGAGCGAATCGATTTGGCAGCTTCGATTATTCCCTCGTCCTTCGCGCGGAAAACAGAAGGGAAACTCGAGGGATTTTCTCGCGTCCTTCCTCCGGCAGCCGTACTTTTCAGCTTTCTTTATTATTCCTCGCGCAGAAGCTTTCGAAGACTCTCATTCTGTCTTCCACCCTCCCTTCCTCGACGCTTTTGTCTTACATTCTCTCGTTACGGTGGGGTCCTTCAATACGCATTGAGGGACGAGCAGAATTTCGAGAAGAGCCCTCTCGTTCGGAAAATACCCAGTTCATCGATGAAACGTTGTCCAAACGATAAATTTTCGGCTTTCATTCTGAATCGTTCAATGGAAACGCGAATGGCTAATTTCGGCCGTGAATTGAACGGACAATTATTTCACCGATATGGTCAATTAATACGGGCGGCGCGAACAAAAACGAATTTTTCGGTCGATCGGCGTGCGTTATTCATCGGGCGTTGAAATTTAATATCGGTCAATCCTCGCCAACTAGAATGTCCGGTATAACCGGTCGCGCAGCTAAGAATAATGAATTCTTGGCGTTGTATCCAGTTTAAAGTTCGCACACTTTCCGCACCGGAATGACAGATATTTCACGGCTCGTTGGAAAAAGCGGTAGCGGAAGTAATAATGGGCAACTCGATGTTACGATATGCAAAGTTTGGAATACGAAAGTATGCTGCGGACTCTATTTGCCGGGTAAACGCGGAGTTATCTAACGTGCGAACTTAGTACGTACGCCTGCAAATGAGACGGTCGATATTCGATCTATTCAGGGAAGAAAACGAAATTTCTCCAAATAATCACGTAACAACCTGAAATACTGATATTGCGCAACGCGAATATGGCATAAGACGGGCACGAAAGATATCACGTGATACAGAAACGGAACACAAAGTGGTATGATTTATCATGTCTTTAAGGGGTTATGCCTACTTGGGACCGGCGAAATTACATGATATTCAAGATTTTTTTTGCCATTTTAGTGAGTACTAATTAAAATTCGCAAAATACTACCAAAAAGTACGTATTTAGTGGTACTTGTATAAATTTTTTTATAAGAAAATATTAAAAAATGGGGGAAATATAGCTTTTCTCCTAGAGTTTCCGTTTATTTTCATCACTTGCGGTGACCACGATTTCTCAAAAACTACTCCACCGATCGGGCTCTAATTTTATATACTTATTTGTCATTACAATAGGCAGGGCCTGAACGAAAGATTTGCAAAAATTTGAATTTTTACAAGAATGACAACACTTTTACGAAAAAATCCGTCTTCCGAGGTGAATTAACTTTCGTTTTTATGTTGTAACTTTTTTTTTATTACCGAAATAAAAAATCCTTCGTTCAGACGCTGCCTATTGTAATGACAAATAAGTATATAAAATTAGAGTCCGATCGGTGAAGTAGTTTTTGAGAAATCGTGGTCATCGCAACCGTATGTTTTAAAAAACACATTTTCGAGATAATCGCGTTTAAAGTTTCAAGCTCTTTACTAATCATACATAGTAGCGCTCCAGATAAACGGTTATAATTTTTGAACGTGTGCTCCGATTCTTATGTACTTTTGAGGAAATATTCTTAAAATGATGTACATTAAGAAAATGCAATAAAAAAATCGATTTTTTTTCACCAACCCAAGTAGGCATAACCCCTCAAGACGGCAGGTGCAGTCTAATTCGACTAATGAGAACAAGGTATCAAACTTTTATAAGTAAGGCATAACGCAGAAAAAAATAAATAAAATCAACTAAACATATGTCGAAACACGCAATCCTTCAATTTTTTACACTCCCAATTTTACACACGTAACAGCAACGCGCCGTCCGCACACTAAGAAAACAAATAATACCGTCTAATAAAAACTCTTTACGCGCACCCCTCTAATTTTTCCCACCTTCCCCGCCGCCCGCCCATTCTAATTCCGCAGAACCGCGTGGTGAAGCGCGTCCGTTTAATATGCAAGCCGCACTCGACGCGGTAAGACCGGTCTAGGCCAAAAATTGGCCAGTGCGGTCAGTCCGCGCGCATTCAAATGTCGGCGTCAGCTGGCGTCGCGGCGCAGGGGTAAAATCTTTCGGCCACCAATCCTCGGGACGCACTTCCGGAAGTGGTCCCTGGCGCGAGAACGAGTCGGTCCTCGAACGCTCGTAAACCTCAGACATTACTTCCTGTCACCTGGGTTTACTTGGCAAGGTGCACCGGCGACCGAGTTATGACCGGTGAATTATTTCCGAGCAAACAGCAGGGTCGAGTAATTCGCCGTCTCGCGTTCTCTTGGCCGTCGCTCCTTCGCTCTTACCTCATCCACCCACGCCGCCTGGCGCAGTCCTTATCCCTCCGGCCGTCCTTTTGTGCGCCTCTGGAATCTCAAGAGCTCGCGTCCTTACGTTCTACCCGACCGACGTACGGAGCATATATTTGCTTATATACGCGCATGCCTTCGTTTGAATGCGTGCGGCGTGCATGTACTGGATGTTGCCGAAGTAGGCAGCGGGAGGATCGTGTTTTCTCATGATCGCTCAGGCGAGAGATTCTAGTGCAGACGTTGGATGGACACGCGGGTGGATGGTTCGCGGTGTAACGCTTTGGGGTGAGGGGTTAGCACTTTGACTGCCATGATGGTCACCGGTGACCGGCGCAAGAGATTTTACTGAAGATGCAAAATATTCGCAATGGGTAGCAATGATTATTTTATAAATGCAGTTATTGTTAGAATAGTGATGCGATCCTTTAGTCTTCAATGCCTGCACATTATGTACATTTTGCATAATTCAGTCAAAGGCTATAGTATTTTATAGCATTGTCGCTTTAATATAGCAAAATACGGACGGCAGTTAACGTGTTAAGAAATTTCGAATTGACGCTCGAAGCTAATTATTGCCGGAATTTTGTAATTTTTTCTCTTCAAGACGGGTGAATATCTTTAGAATCGCACGGATACATTAATGCTTTAACACTAAACGTACCAAGCGGGATCAATTGACTCGTTTAAAAATGTACTTTAAAACCGAACAGTTATTGTTATTTCTTTCGGTCATTTAACTTTCTCTAAATTCGCATATCATCTGATTATTCAATTTCTCACTTTAATAAATTAGGAATTTCTTTCCGAAAATCAATGCTTATTTCATAAGGGATCAAATGACTCCTCATGGTAAGAATAGGCAAGTGTAAAATACTGGTACGTTTAATGCTAACGACCGCTAGCCGATTAATCGACTTTTTGGTTCCAACTGGTATTTACCGGTAGCCGATTAATCGGCTTTTCAGTGGTCAACGGTTATATTAGATAAAATAAATATCAGATGATATTATAACAATTCTAAATGACAATAAAATTACACTGCTTTGAAATCAAAGGATTCTCAACAACATATTCAGTATTTTTCAGTTATAAAGCTTTACAAATCGGCACATACACAATTCCTGCGCGATATCCAAGACAGAGTCGGTCGTTAGTGAGTAGCATCTTCAGTCAATATCGGTCGGTAAAGTGTTAAGTTCGCAGCAGCAGATATGTGACATGTTTTTTCAATATAACATAATCATTTTTTAACGTACCCGGAATATATTGCTGGCGCGGCAGTTTGGTTACGATATTTGCTAACTTCGCTGAATCAGCTTTTACACTTGCAAAGAACAAGTGAATGGAAATAGCCGCATTTTTCGGAAAACCGGCAAGTGGCACGTTGTAAACCGCACACCCTCTACTGCGACACGAATAAACTCGAGTACCCGCTTTTCAAGCAGAGTGCCCGCAACTAAGAAAGTTTCGATTACAAACAAGGAATTCCATCGAGAGATCGCATTCATGCCCGGAATATTTCTACAAGCACCGTAACAGTTGCTTTTTGAAACAGATCATAAAGTCACGTAGCATATTATCACAATCCCCAACTTCTACCCTCGACGTTCTACCCAAACGTTACAACGATATTACTTAATAATACGGGTGCGCGCCCCAGGCTAAACTTTCCGTCCAACCCATTTGGAATTCCCATTGTAAAACAAAGAATTTTTTCTAATTTATTGTGGATTCAAGTTTTGACATGTTTATATCATGTATACTGCGTTTATCATATCGCAGCGTGTCTGTAATTTTCTTCGATTGCCTTTTGTTCAAACTGCACATATCGAATTCCGGTCAGACATTTATTCGCGCGTCAGTAAGGTCACAATTATTGCTTGATTAAAATTAGTGTTCAGTCCAGCATCTTTCTAAAGTAAAACAAAACGGGGGATACACATTACATGCACTTATTTGCGTGTTATAGATCTACATATTCTATCTTCAGAAGTTCCTTTCGAACTTTACCCCGTTCTTCTCTTCAGACTTTTGCCAACAAATAATTCTATCATTTCTACTCCTTATAATCGAACTTGGCATTGCACAAGGAAGATATAGGAATACACGATTCGCTGCGAAAATAAATGTTCAACCCCTGTTTCTCAAGACAATTCCTTAACACTTTGACTGCCATAATGGTCACCGGTGACCGGCGCAAAAGATTTTACTGAAGGTCCAAAATATTCGCAATGGGTAGCAATTATTATTTTATAAATGCAGTTATTGTTAGAATAGTGATGCGATCCTTTGGTCTCCAATACCTGCACATTATTTACATTTTGTATAATTCAGTCAAACGCTGTAGTATTTTACAACATTATCGTTTTAATAAAGCAAAATACGCACGGCAGTCAACGTGTTAAAGATGCAAATGATTAGTCGCAGTTTCTCAAAAACTGCACGGCACCACATCACAGTCCAAACCAGTGATCGTAAAAACTCACGTGGTCTGAACGATGACCAGAAATCGATCTTTCGCGAAACGTGTTCGAAAGTGCCTCAATCGTTCCGCTCCAGAATTCGTGACGGCGTCCAAAGCCCAACGTCGTCGAACTAGGACGAACCCCTGATTAAAAAGCCGTGCAACGTGTAATATCTCGCAGCAGACGCTGCCCGAAATATTTCGTCGTCCGCGAATGAATTCATATTGCGTCCCGGATAAAAAGCGACACTCCTCTGAAGATGTGCCACCCGCGGGACACCCTGTGCACACGGCCGCACACTGGTGCACTTTCCTGCGCGGGCATACGTGTGCTGGGGTCGCATTTGCCCTATTCAAAGTGTACGCCCCACTCCGGACGGGGTAGCATTACGCCATTGTCGTCGGTTGTACACTCGCGAAACAATGGCTTATTCCCTGGACGGGCGGGTCACTAGGGCCGTGTATCTAGTGATACCGTAGGATGCGAGTTCTGTCGACTCATGTGCCTGTCGTATATGGACATGTTTGCGGGAACGTCGGGGCAAAAATCTAGGCGCAATTCCGAAAACGCCGCCGGTAACACTTTGCCGGCGCGATCGCAAGAGCGGGAGTCCGTTGATAATTTCCGCGGTGGTCCAGAACTTCAGTGGATTTCATGCCGTAAATGTGGAGGCAGTAACGGAAATATCCGTGGTGTAGTAGGTTTGGGATGAGACTTCGTGCGTTGAGGTAGAAAGTTAATGTTTTGTTAAGTCGTCATTTCTAGGTAATGAGAGTGTATAAGTATACAACGTGGTCTAGTCAAGTATACAGTAATAATTAATGTTTTGTTAAATCGTAATTACTGGTTAATGATAGTATACAGGGATATGGGTATATGGGGGAGGCCAGTGAGGTATACGGTAATCTGTACTATTCGGTATCATATAATTTCTGCGGCGACCCAGAAGTTGACTGGGTTTGGTTCCGTAAACGTGAAGATTTTAACGAAAATATTTGTGCCATGGTATTGTTTGGTTAAGATATTACGCATTGAGTGAATAGGAAGTTAATTTATTACTTTGTATTATTAAGTTGTAATCTATAGTTAGTGAAATATATAGGTGTATACGGTAGTGTAGTCAGGTACCCAATAATCGGTATCATAAACAGAACGCACATATTTGAGCCAAAAACCGTGTATCTAGTGATACCGTAGGATGCGAGTTCTGTCGACTCATGTGCCTGTCGTATATGGACATGTTTGCGGGAACGTCGGGGCAAAAATCTAGGCGCAATTCCGAAAACGCCGCCGGTAACACTTTGCCGGCGCGATCGCAAGAGCGGGAGTCCGTTGATAATTTCCGCGGCGGTCCAGAACTTCAGTGGATTTCATGCCGTAAATGTGGAGGCAGTAACGGAAATATCCGTGGTGTAGTAGGTTTGGGGTAAGACTTTGTGCGTTGAGGAGGTAGAAAGTTAATGTTTTGTTAAGTCGTAATTTCTAGGTAATGACAATATATAGATACACAAGCTGGTGTAGTCAAGTATACAGTAATAGTTCATGTTTTGTTAAGTCGTAATTACTGGTTAATGACAGTATATAGGGATATGGGTATATAGGGTATATCCGTTGATCATTTCCGCGGCGGTCCAGAACTTCAGTGGATTTCGTGCCGTAAATGTAGAGGCAGTAACTGAAATATCCGTGGTGTAGTAGGTTTGGGGTGAGACTTTGTACGTTGGGGAAATAGAAAGTTAAGGTTTTGTTAAGTCGTCATTTCTAGGTAATGAGAGTGTATAGATATACAAGGTGGTGTAGTCAAGTATACAGTAATAGTGAATGTTTTGTTAAGTCGTGATTACTGGTTACTGACAGTATACAGGGATATGGGTATATAGGGTGTATCCGTTGATAATTTCCGCGGTGGTCCAGAACTTCAGTGGATTTCATGCCGTAAATGTGGAGGCAATAACGGAAATATCGGGGGTGTAGTAGGTTTGGGGTGAGACTTCGTGCGTTGGAGAGGTAGAAAGTTAATGTTTTGTTAAGTCGTCATTTCTAGGTAATGAGAGTGTATAGATATACAGGCTGGTGTAGTCAAGTATACAGTAATAGTGAATGTTTTGTTAAGTCGTAATCACTGGTTAGTGACAGTATACAGGGATATGGGTATATAGGGTAGTCGAGTGAGGTCATCGGTATTGTACTATTCGGTATCATATAATTTTTGCGGCGATCCAGAAGTTGACCGGGTTTGGTTCCGTAAATGTGAAGATTTTAACAAAAATATTGGTGGCATGGTACTGTTTGGTTAAGGTGTTAGACGTGGAGTAGGTAGGAAGTTAATTTATTACTTTATATCATTAAGCTGTAATTTATAGTTAGTAAAATATATAGGTGCAAACAGTAGTGCAGTCAGGTACCCAGTAATCGGTATCATAAATAGAACCCACATATTTGAACCAAAAAAATGTATTTTCAATGAAACAAAACAGTGGCGATTTTATAAAATTGCAAGCTTTCCAATTTATTCCGATATTGCTTACAATACTTGAAAATCCTGTTGTGATGTAAACGCACGTTGCGGCCAAATCATTCATATAGGTTGTCTTGATAATTTTCCACCGGACATCGTCCCTTTCCACCGAACCTCCTATTCTTTACCTATCGGTGGGTATTTAAGGGCCAGTCCGAACGGACGAGGCACATAATATTCTCCGAGACCCCCAACGTAAACTTAGATATATTGAGATCCGTAAAAAGTATAAGCCATTGTAAATAAAATTCCGTACAAAACAGATCCGGCATTACCGATCTTTATATCCAGAATACTTCCAAACTCCAATGATTGTTTTTCTTAATTAAAGTTTTAAATATCATTAACACCGGAATTATCGGCTACATATAACCGACCCATATCCATATACACTCAAGAAACCCAGCCATCACCTACAACTACCATTCAAGAAGAAGAAGAGTCCACAAGCCTAGAAACGTGTAGGCTAAAATAGAACACATTCGACCGAAAACACGCACAGAAATGATTAACACTAATTTTGACCTGCCTTACCCACGTCACTTGGCGGCATCGTCTGACAGCGTCACCGTTCACATATGCTATCCCGCGTTCCCTCAGCGAAAGACGCGAGATCCGTCGCGTGATAGGCTGGAGCGTGTGACTCGATTCGTCGCAGGCGGTAGAAAAATGGCAAGGGCTCCGTTATCGCGCCCGCTCACGCGGAAAAATTTCCGTACAATCGTCTCACGTGCCGTTCCGAACTTTGCGAGACATTGTTACCGCAAATCGAGCGCTCCACTTTCCATCTCGAGCGTTTCCTCAACTTTTCCGTCCCCCCGCGCCTCGGCTGCGCCTGCTTATTAGACGCGCAATGCACAAACGGACTTTTATTTTCCGAGGATCGCATTTGCGCGGCACGGCTGAAGAAAGCACGGGCCGCTAATCGTTCGGTTATTTCACACGTCGACGTGTCGTGGGAGAGTGATAGGTGCCTGGTGGGGTCGAGTATAAGCGGCGCTTGTTAGCTGCTATAATTATTTTCCGATTCTCTGCTTTCCGTGTGCCGACTGCATTCGCTGCCGTTAGGAGGTTTTTTAATGCCACCGGAAAAGTGTGAAATGTACGTGTTATATCGAATAGTGTCGCATACATATACACACATCGTTATATATATACACGATACCATTCCATAAAACGCCATAATGACATTAAAGAATCTCGTAACGACATCGAATGCGGTCAACAATTCAACAATACATTTCCATATTTAATATACATATATAATTATATATGTAATAAATAATATGTAATATATATTTGTTCAAAGCAGTTCGCTGACCGGGCTACAACCGAAAAGCATAGATTCATTGCGAGAAGACAACTTGAAATTGCAGGATGAAATGTACACTTCGTTTTCCCAGAAATTAAATTAAAATCTGACTGAACCCATTTTTAAAACGCATGCACGACAAGCCCGACAACCGACCTTTATTTATTTTTTTGTCAAAAGCAAGCGTACACGGTTAATTTTTAAATCAATTATTTCGGGAGCAGAATCCCGTACAAAAAGAAAAATATTATTTAGTCATTTTGAAATTATCTCCCAAAAAAGTCATGCAAAATCAATGGAAACGTGAAACTGCAAGGGCTTCGAGCTGTGCGCACTGCGTACAGGCGCTCATGCGCAAAATCTCGTGATCTGTTGTCCCGAGTGTAAACGCAACTTCTCACTGATCCTTCTTAAACCGATCGGCTCACAGTAGTCCCCGCACTTAAAACTCGGCGTCAACTTTTCACCACACCGACAGCCATGCATAGTCCCAATTCGCCAAACGAGACCGTTTCGACTAACGACGCGCTCGCTACCGTGAGACACGAAAGTCCGCGTCGGTGCATGTCGCGGCATATATCGGTCAATTAACTCCGCTCCGACACGTTTTCGTTTCTCACGTGTGTAGCGCCGCACGCAAAAATTAATTTCCCCCAGCTCCGCATCTAATGATAACGAGCCGGCCCGAGAGTGCATTATATAAATTAGGTGAGAGTACTTTTTGACCGAGCGAAGCGGCGCGAGCCAGAAGAAAAGTGGAAAAAAATAGTGGAATAGCGGTATTGTATCTTGGAACGATCGCTTCGGAGACGTGTAACGTTTGTTTTGCGGTATGCTACAATTAAGATGGTTTCGCACGGAATGCTATATTACGTTGTAGACATATAAGATATATACGTTTATTTTACGGTATCATGTAATTTAGATAGTTACGGGTGAAATGCTATTTTACCTTCGGTAACGGCTGCTTGTTTTAATACTTGTAATGTATTACTTGTGTAATATTAAGGCTTAATTGAAAGTGAAGGCGTATTTGATTTCGAAGTATTCAAAGGTAATTGAATGGAAAACTTCTTATAGAAAGGAAAGGTTGAAAGGGGGATTGCATTATATGTTCTAAACGACAAGAAATACGTAGATGACGACAAATGATAATAACTGTGTAATAAATGCAGTGTTTCCGTCTACACAAAGCGTGACATTTTCTTCATCTGCTTTTGCTGTTGTTCGTATACGCCAATTCAATTTTGCAACATCAGTGGAACGGCATATGAGTGTAACGGAGCATAAATACGTTTGTATAAAAAATGTGGTATAAAAATGTTTCTCTATAAACCTAGTGTTAACGCAGATGTTTCTATCTACACAAACTGTGATGTCTCCTTTATATGCTTTTATTGTTTTTCATACATGCCAATTAAATTTCCAAAATCATAGTGGAACAGCATACGAGTGTAACGAAGCGTAAATATGTTTGTATAAAAAACGTAGTATAAAAATATATCTCCGTAAATCTAGTGTTAACACTAAACGTACCGGTACTTTACACCTACCAATTCTTGCCATGAGAGATCATTTGACCACTTATGAAATTAGCTTTGATATTCAGAAAGAAATTTCTAATGTATTAAACCGAGAAGTTGAATAAGCAGATGACATAAGAATTTACAGAAAGTCAAATGAGCGAAAGAAATAAAATTGAATGTACGATTTTAAAGTTAATTTGACTCCGTTTGGTACGTTTAGTGTTAACACAGGTATTTTCATCTGCATAAACTAGAACGTTGCCTTTATCTGCTACTACTACTATCCGTATACACCAACGAAATATTTCAGCATCATGTTACAGTAATCTACGAGTCTGTCGGAGTATAAAAATGTTTCTCTGTAAACCTAGTGTTAACGCAAGTGTCTCTATCTACACAAACTGTGACGTCTCCTTTATCCGCTTCTTCTACTGTCCATGTACGCCAATTATATTTGCAAGATCATAGTGGAATAGTACATGAGCGTCGTGAAGTATAAATAAGGTGGAAGAGGGAGAAAAGGCAGTCGCTTTTGTTCGCCGCCTTCCACTTTCGGTTACGGCCAATTTCGAGACAGCCATGGATTTATTACCCGCCGATAAAAGATTGCCGCCCGCGAAGAGGAAGATGGAGATAGATGCGTGGACGGAGGAGCGAAGAGGGTGTTGATGAAAATAGAGAAGTAGGAAGCGCAGGAAAGCGAAAGGAAGATATAAGTTCGGGCGCGACGGAAGTCGTATAACGCGGATGGGAATAATCCGGGAAAAGCATGAGTAAAACTGGTGAAAACGTTTTGCGGGCAAATGTCGCGAAATGCGCGGTGTTCTAGTTCTGCTTTGTGGGTAAAAAATATTTTCATTACCTATACCGCTTCCGGTTACTTTTTTTTAGTTTAGGGTGCGGATTTTGGTGGACATTATAGTATATGGGGGGTTCATTATTTTACGTTATTCAGCCATAAGAGATTTTTTCAGATTTTTATTTAACATGCACACGTTACAAACTGTTGTATTAGTTGGATGTTGAGATATATATTTTCAAATAAACAATTTAATAAATTTACTATTCTACTTATTCCGAGTACTATCGACTTTGATGTTCTACTTAACATGCACACATTACAAGCTATCGTATTAATTACATATTGAGATATATGTCCAATAAAAAATTTGACAAAGTTATTTTTTCGTTTATTCCGTGTAGTATCGATTTGTATTTCAACGATACGGACATGTTTCCTAGTCATAAATCTATCTGTTTAGACTCTGCAATCGTGTAGTTAACAGAATTCAGTACACGCTTATTTTCAACAAAGCTGCTCGTACAATTCTACATGTCTTTGGACGAAAAATATATAATTCGTCTCACGTTTATAATCGCCAGCACATATAAGAGCATTACCCTGTATGATGCTACGTGGCTAGAACAAAATAACGAAATCAGTTATAAGCGAAAAGGATTACGTGCATTTTTTTTTATACACTTCACGTTGCCAGTAACTTAACGCAATTGTTCCGTTTGAAAGTTTCAAAGCGCAGTCTTTCACAGCGCAGCCAATTTTTCGAGATCATACGATACATGTCTCATTCATGATCGCGGTAATGAATTAGGTATACCACGTGTGTTCACCGCTAGGAAACCGACTTGCGCAGTCACGGCCGTCGCCTTCTTTCGCGTCCTTCGGTAAATTTGCATTTCAAAACCCGTGAATACCGAAAACGTAAGCCGAACTGGTTACAAAGTCCACGCTTTATAAACTAGACGTTATATAGCCCTGATTATCTAACGCTAACATTCACGGCGGCAAACTCCAGGGTTCTTTGCTATTCGAAACGTCATACGCTGGAAATTATACTTCTGCTTGTAATATTCATGCGAGGCGCAGTTTATCGGCCTCATCGATCTCGGTCAATAGTTATTCAGAATTTCCATGGTTTCTTACGTTTTACTGATACATTTTAACCGTAATCGTTTACGTAACGCAGTGCGCAATAAGGAAGCGCGTTCTCGCATACAATTCTTTAACATGAATTTACTTATTAAAATTAATTCACAAACCAACGATTATATTACAGCAGACCTCCGTATAATGCAAGTTCCTAGAAGAAAGCTAAGCAATTCCTACGGCGAAGCAAAGTACGGTGATGCATTTTTGTATTTGTACATGTTAACGGGGCATGTGAAGTATTTCGATAGCGACTATTTTTTCTTTAATAAGATGATTACATGCGGACATGTGTTAGAATACAGGCGTAACGTATGTACAATAAACTGTCGTATAATGCGGTTAATACGCTACGCGTGGTATGAAATCGCGTTAGAGGAAATCGTGTTATACGAGAATTTTCATCCTCGAACGCGAACAATATAAACACACACTTGTGACACGTTGAAATGATTACCGTCAAGAAACAAAATAAATGGAGATAACAAATTATTGTATGCTCGATTATAGTCAACTTTATTACATAATTATTAATAAATAAAATTGAAATAGGTAACAGTGACCAGTAGGTTAAACACCTGTTAATTTTTACCTACAGGGCATTTTGACGGATAAGGTTTACCGTACAGAATTGACTACATGAAAAATTAGCACAACAGATTAATAACTCAATTACTGACATGCAAAAAAAGCATCAGGAAATTCGTGCTCTAGTAAGTTCCATAAAGTATCGATGTCAAGCTTGCTTTCACGTAAGAGCGTGACATTTCGAGATCATAAAATAAAATGAGTAAACATAATTATTATCCATAAATTAGAATCTTTATATTGTAAATTAGAATTTTTACATCTTAAAGAAACGAATATTGTAACACACATCCATTTTGAGACTCTTGAAGAGGTGGCACCAATGATCACAAAATATACTGAGCTGCAGTAATAATGTTCTATAGTCAGTATTCGATGTAATTTTTATACACCGTGTGTAATTTTATGTAATTGTGTAGTTTTGTCATGTAATTTAACACTTTAACAACCACTAACCGATTAATTGACTTTTCGGTTCCAACTGCTATTTACCGGTAGCCGATTAATCGGCTTTTCAGTGGTCAACGGTTATATTAGATAAAATAAATATCATTGATATTATGACAATTCTAAATGCCAATAAAATTACACTGCTTTGAAACCAAAGGATTCTCAACAGCACATTCAGTATTTTTCAGTTATAAAGCTTTACAAATAGGCATATACACAATTCCTGCGCGATATCCAAAACAGAGCCGGTCGTTAGTGAGTGGCATCTTCATTCAATAGCGGTCGGTAAAGTGTTAATATAATTTAAATATGTAATTTCTATGTAATCTATCGTAATCTCATTACAATAACAAAGTCCTACAGTCAGCACTTTCAACCAAAAGCGGCATTACCTTCCCTAACGATTTACATAAATTGATCCATAAATGTCCGGCGATCTTACTCGACACCTCATAAACACCGCAATACATCCAAGCGTTCGCTTATCTACCCTTCGTGGCGCAGAACGTACGCGCGTTATACAAAATGCAAATGAATGCGGTCGACATTAATTTCCCGCTGATTTCCGGGATCGAACTTTTCACGCTCCAGCCGGGCGTCGACCGTATCCGTTTATCTGTCTGCGAACGGCATGCGACATTGAAAGATAGACGGATAGCTGCCCCCGACTGTGCTCCTACGTCTCTTCGTCGCTTCGTACAATGGTGGGCCCTGTTTATCAGTGCACGCGCATGACTTGCCTCGCGAAGTAATTACGCGCTAAGTCGGCCTCCGCGTAGGAAAAATACGCCCGCAATGCGACGCGATAATGGCGAAATCCCGACATCGGCGGCTTCTGGGCTCGAAACACTCGTGCATGAATCGAGTGGGTGTCCCGGAATTAGACGCCGAGATACGGGAGGCTAGACGCCTAACTCTTCGGGGCACGTGCGAAGAGTTAGCCAAAGGGGGTTATTTTTGATGCGACATTTTAAAAAAAATTTTTTTTTATCCTTGACAAAATGCTGCAGGGACATAAATTAACTGAAAAATATGGAAACTGATTACGTGTGGTCTTGATTATTCTTTTGAATTCTTTTAAATATATTACTCTTTGTAAGTGCTTGAGCATACTTATACTCGATTGTGGCTCGCATCGATTATAACCCTCTAACAGTTTTGTGTACTTTTCCATTTGGTGTTTGGTCAGTCTAGAACTAGTGTTGTTCGTAGTTTGCCGAACACCTTTTCTGCTTTTGTAAAACATAATTTTTGATTGAAGGTGTAAAGCAAATTGGGTTGAAGTTGATGGGAAGAATGATAGTTCTCAATTGAAACTCATTCGTTTCGAACATTACCACGGATTAAAAAAAAATTCTAAAATACGCTGTACATTTTTTTATTTCATTTTCCAATTAAGTAAATTATAAAACTACAAAAAATACTTATTTGCGTTGTTTAGTTTTAGCTTCATGTTTTGTATAAACTGTATAAAATGCAGAATCGTTACCAGCAAATATAACTTATCTGTTAAAATCATTTTTTATATATTCTTTGTATCTATCAATCACCGAATATTAGTCTATGCGAATTACGAAGAATATGTGCTGGAAAGCGTACGATTCGGCGTAGCGCACGTTGTTGGCCAAGTATTAGGACAAAAAGACTCCACAGGAATTTTATATGAAAGAAATATAACAAAGTGAAATCGGTCGGATGTATTGCAAAGTGCTGTGCTTTGGGATGTCTTCATATTTCAAGGTGTGAAGAAAAATGTCTTTAAGTTATCAGCATGTATAAATAGTGAAAAGAGGAGGGGGTTTTTATCCCACTATGTCCCAAAGAGGTAATAGGATTGAAGGAAATGAATGAAAAAAGTTTTAGGGTTGTGAAATCGTTTATCTTCAATAGAAACTGTCGAATTTTTCGTTGATGGGACTGGTATGATGGATTAAAATTGCTGTTTTTGACCTAGTGGATTTTGAACATCTGCGTCGATGAGGTGTGGTAGAATATCTGAGAATTTTTATTGCAAATTATTTTAAGTCAAAATATGTGTAGATCAGTTGAACTTTCTACTAAATGTAATAGTTCCGCGGTGAAATATTTTTCACCTGGGTATTTCGAGTCTTTCAAGTTTTTTTTAAAGAGTATACTTGGTAATTTAAAAAAAATTCTAGGTTTTACACTAGCTGTTTCGGAATGTTTCGTATTAGAATTTTAATCTCCCTTTCCGTTCCTATTAAATAATGCTTTTGAAATTTTTGAAATTTTCAGTCGTCAAGCTTTCTTACTCTACCCACCTTGCTTCCTAATTTTTTCTATTTGTAATTCAAACATACTACATTGAAAGTTTCAAACATTCAATGATTTTACATACTTTCTCAGGCCATCACTATCCGTTACAAGTTTTCCTCTAAACCTTCAATTTCGCATGCAAATACGCATCTACAATATTTTACACTTTCTTCACACATTCCATATCCCAACCCTTGAAGAAAACATACCATCACATTACTCCGTGTTCCAGTTCCTGCAAAACACTCTCAGTACATGCAAATACGCACCTCGAATATTTTATACTTTCTCCTCACAATACATTTCGCAACCGCTGAAGAAAATATCATTTTTAACTTGACACGGAGTTCCAGCAAAACACAGACAAAATGGGCAAATAAAAATCTTCAACATTTCACAATTTCAGCACGCATTTCATACTACAGTAAGAAAACATTATCATTTGCCTCGTGTTTTATTACCAGTAATACACAGGTACAATACGTGCGTATAATACATACTTTACACATTTTACACTTTCAGCGCGCATTGCATGCTACCCTCCAAAAAACATAATCGTTCACCTCGTGTTTCACTGTCAGCAAAATACTGGTAACTTGCGTATGATATTTACGTCAACCACTTTACACTTTCACCGCGTATAAAGTACTACCGCAAAAAAAAATGCTATTGTTCACCTTATGTTCTACTACAAAAAAGACATTAGTGACCTGGGCATTATATGCATTCAACATTTTCGATTTTCACCATGCATTGCATACTGCCCCAAAAAAAACATTAACATTCATCTCGTGCTTCACTGCTAAAGAGACATTGGTAACTTGTGTATAGTATGTATTTCAAATATTTGACACTTTTACTAGGCATCATATACTATTCCAAAGAAAAGATTAACATTTATCTCGTGCTTCACTGCCAAAGAGACATTGGTAACTTGTGTATAATATGTATTTTAAATATTTGACACTTTCACTAGGCATCGTACACTACCCCAAAGAAAAAATTAACATTCATCTTGTGCTTCACTGCCAAAGAGACATTGGTAACTTGCGTATAGTATGTATTTTAAATATTTGACACTTTCACCACGCATCATATACTACCCCAAAGAAAACATTAACATTCATCTTGTGCTTCACTGCCAAAGAAACATTGGTAACTTGTGTATAGTATGTATTTCAAATATTTGACACTTTTGCTAGGCATCATATACTACTCCAAAAAAAAAGATTAACATTCATCTTGTGCTTCACTGCTAAAGAGACGTTGGTAACTTGCGTATAGTGTGTATTTCAAATATTTGACACTTTTACTAGGCATCATATACTACTCCAAAAAAAAGATAAACATTCATCTCGTGCTTCACTGTCAAAGAGACATTGGTAACTTGCGTATAATATGTATTTCAAATATTTGACAATTTCACTAGGCATCATACACTACCCCAAAGAAAACATTAACATTCATCTTGTGCTTCACTGCTAAAGAGACATTGGTAACTTGTGTATAGTACGTATTCCAAATATTTGATACTTTCACCACGCGTCATATACTACCCCAAAGAAAACATTAACATTCATCTTGTGCTTCACTGTCAAAGAGACATTGGTAACTTGAGTATAGTATGTATTTCAAATATTTGACACTTTCACTAGGCATCATACACTACCCCAAAGAAAACATTAACATTCATCTCGTGCTTCACTGTCAACGAGACATTGATAACTCGTGTATAGTATGTATTTCAAATATTTGACACTTTTACCACGCATCATATACTAGCCCAAAGAAAACATTGACGTTTACCACGTGCTCCACTGCCAGCAAAATATTAGCAACCTGCGGATATTTTACCATTTTTACACTTCACACTTGTTCCACGTCTTTCGTGTCGCAACCACCAAAAATTCCGCCATCACGTGACTCGCTGCTCTGGTTCCAATCCTAACTACATGCTCTCAACTGCATGCGTACAGTCACGCGATAGACAAGAGCGTAAGTTTCCAGCATTTACGCTCTTATGCGCAGCTGAGCGACGATCATGCGTATAATACTTGTAAGCTATACGTTATATCGTAGTGCATGCTCCGTAGCAGGATAGCAGGACGCGGTTAGAGATTAGAAATCTCGGCGCAGCGCGATGATAATAATGGGTATAGAGCGCGGCGACGCGTATACAGCGCTGTACAATTTGGAGCAGGATACCAGGATGCTCGTAGAGACTGTAGAGATCTAGCTTCGCGAATATGATGATATGTGCGACGATAATAACTGTCGCGGCCGTACGTGCGCTCCTATGTTGGATGGATGCACGCGATTGCAACTGCAGGAGTTATATAAAATCGGGCGAATCAGAATTCGATGTAATGTTTGGGAGAATGTCAGAAATCTGACATTGGGATGAGCATTTGGAATAAATTAACAGCGTGCGAAATGTTATCAGGATGCGACTATTGAATGAATGAAGACGCATAAATCGTGTAACGTTCAAAATACTACGAAAGCTGTAATATTTGCTTGAATTTCCGAAGTCATTGAATGTGATATTGTAACAATCAGTTGAAGTAAACTAACATTGTGCTGAATATCGTCAGAGTGCTGATATTGGGTGCACGTATGCAAACTCGAAAAACCTACAAAATCCTTAACCCTTTGACTATGTACTATAGACGCATATATGCGTCCGCCGAAATTTGTCAGTGTCAACTATGAACGCATATATGCGCTTTGCAATCATTTCGATTTCTTACCTACTACAGCCACAATTATCAATATATGAGATAAATACAGATGCGTTCTTTATCAAATAATATACTTGCATTATTTAATTTTGTGGAAATGAAGAATTACTATTAAAACTCCGTTGCGCCTTACATAATGAATCAATAGAGTTAAAACCATCGAAAAGTATCCCGTCCACAGCAAACGCTTCGGCCGGGAGTATTTAGCACTCAAAGGGTTAATACTTCCTTGCATCACGAAGCATCCCCTCCTAAAACATCACACACAAACCCACCGTAATTCGTTCATCAACGTTTCTTTACAAAAATATATCGTCAGGATGCGGATATTGGGTGCAGGAATGCAAATTCGCAAAACCTACAAAATCCCTACTTCCTTGCAACACGAAGCATCCCCTCCTAAAACATCATACACAAACCCACCGTAATTCCTTCATCAACGTTTCTTTACAAAAATATATCGTCAGGATGCAGATATTGTGTGCACGTATGCAAACTCGAAAAACCCACAAAATCCTTAATACTTCTTTGCATCACGAAGCATCCCCTCCTAAAACATGATATACAAACCCTAATTCGTTCATCAACGTTTCATATATCGTCACGAAGCATCCCGAAAAACCTATAAAATCTGAAACATCATATCAAGAATCCCCTCCTAAAACATCATACACAAACCCACCGTAATTCCTTCATCAACGTTTCTTTACAAAAATATATCGTCAGGATACGGATATTGAGTGCACGTATGCAAACTCGAAAAACCTACAAAATCTCTAATACCTCCTTGCGTCACGAAGCATCCGCTCCTAAAACATCATACACAAACCCACCGTAATTCCTTCATCAACGTTTCTTTACAAAAATATATCGTCAGGATGCAGATATTGGGTGCACGTATGCAAACTCGAAAATCCCACAAAATCCTTAATACTTCCTTGCATCACGAAGCATCCCCTTCTAAAACATCATACACAAACCCACTGTAATTAGTTCATCAACGTTTCTTTACAAAAATATATCGTCAGGATGCGGATATTGTGTGCACGTATGCAAACTCGAAAAATCTACAAAATCCTTAATACTTCCTTGCATCACGAAGCATCCCCTCCTAAAACATCATACACAAACCCACCGTAATTCGTTCATCAACGTTTCGTTACAAAAATTTCGGCAAACCGTCGCCGTTAAAATTTCTCACCAACATGTTTCACGTCGAGCCACCTATACTCACCACGCCCCGCCAATTGAACTTTGCAGCTCAGCACTCAGCAGCCTCTAAAATGTCTCGCCCGAAAGTGAAACGCTCTTTGTCCGCGTAAGAGCGCAGCAAGTCGAAACGGCAATTGTTATTAGCGGCGGTCCGCGAAATATCCTTCCCGTTCCCTTTGTTAATCGCAATAACCACATCCGCGCGGTTGCCTAAAAACGATTAACCGTATCGCGGCGTGCCTGGCAGCAGCGTCTAGACAACAGGCCCCGGAAGCGTGATATTGCCTTAGAACGGTGTGGCGCGTGTGCACAGTGTGCCTCTTTGAAAAGCGACCGTCACTGAGAACCGGAAGAGTTTATCTCTCGAGTTCCAGCTCAACGTCTAACTCGCGACAGCGTCTCGCTCCAATTACGGCTCACGATTGCCAAAGGAGCCACATTCGCGATTAATGTGCTTAGCGCGTTTGCTGGCCGGCGTAAATGAAGTATGCTTTCTGCGGAGCAAAATTTCGCCAGCGATCATTTTCTGCGTTTTTGTTTATTTCTCCAACGCGACTGAAGCCGGAAGCCGATATACTAACGAACGTCGCAATGTAAGATGTATGGTCGTAAGCCCGAATTAAGTGAGTTCATGTGAGGAGAAAACGAAAATTTCTCAGAATTGAATAATTATTATTAACCACTTGCACTATAAACACGTGCCACGCACGTCGAGATGCTTTTATTCCAAAGCCGCCAGCGACATGTATACCACGTCGATAGGCATTTGTCGCAGAAGCAAAAATGACGTGTCTTTTACATAGACGCTGCTACTACATCAATAGCTGCTACTAGGTTTTATGGCGAATTTTTTGTATTTATAGTAAAATCTTTTGCGCCGGCATGTTATATTTGTGCAAGTGTTTAATTAACACGTTGTTTTAAAAAATACAGTTTCGAGATAATCGCGTTTAAAGTTTCAAGCACTTTACTAATCATACATAGTAGTGCTTCAGATAAACGGCGATACTTTTGAGGGAATATTCTTAAAATGATGTACATTAATAAAATGCAATAAAAAAAAGTCGATTTTTTCACCAACCTAAGTACGCACTACAGCGTTTGACTGAATTATGCAAAATGTAAATAATGTGCAAGTATTGGAGATCAAAGAATCGCATCACTATTCTAACAATAACTGCATTTATAAAATAATTATTACTACCCATTGCGAATATTTTGGATCTTCAGTAAAATCTCTTGCGCCGGTCACCGGTGACCCCCACGGCAGCCAACGTGTTAATAAAATATATAATAATAATAATATTTATATTTAATTATTATTAATAATAATAATTATTATTACGTATTAATAATTATTATTATTAATTAATAATTGAAAAATTGTTCAAAAATGATACAGAATATCGCGATGTTCGTGATTAAAAAACGATACGCGGGCTGAAGGTAATATTGACGAATCTTACGAAGGATTAGTTTTGGAAAAAGAACCTCTGAAAATAAGATATCTCTATAACCATTTGCATACAATTTTGTATATCTTCTTTATTAAAAATATTATATTCTCTATTATTGCAAAAGGATCCCGCAGCTTATTTGCAAAATACTTGAAAAATACTGTCCCACATGTATGTGGTAATAAGAACATTCTAGAATGAATCCGTTGTCATAGAGAAGAAAACAGAATAAACGAACGAGGAGCTAATCAGATACAGAGACACTTATTCTCATCAATTCATTTATCCTTATTCATTAATTCGTTAAATAATTACTCTCTTAGTCATAAAGAGATTACATATATGGCTGACGTGGCGGTGAACGTGTTAAAAACATTCATTTGGCTACGTTCGCCAATGTCACACACATAGAGGCGAAAAGTTTGAAAGCGAGCGCAGTGGGAGACACGGACAGCTGATTTTATAGCGTTGCGCGTAAGGTTTTTTGATTTTATCGTGGGCACGGCGCGTGCAGCGAATTTATAAGCAGCGTGGAGGTTTCGGGTTACGTGCATGGTAATGTGTTCTTTTTTCCTTTCGGCGTATTTGAAGATGTGCGTAGCGAATTTATTATGCGAGGTAATGGAAATTTAATGTTACTGAGTCAATATTGGGGGCTGGTAAATATTGTTGGGGGCGGAAGACAATGTGGAGTGCAAAGTCAAATTTACGTAGTCGGCGATGTTATGAATGTTAAATTAAACCATACATCATTAATTAATGTCGTCGTATTCGTTGCTATGTCGGATCTATTAATAATACCGTGGGCGATGTGGACCCGGTGTTATTAAGTAAATATTGTAATCTAGGCACCGCGAAGCAAAATGTTGTAGTGCGTTCAAAGTAAAATCGATATATTCGCTTACGCCATAAATGCTAAGTTACTGTGTGCATTATTTATTTACTTCATCTCGCTCATAGCATCTGTCAAACGCGACAATCTAAATATGAAATGAAGATGAGTAAAAGTTAAATAAAATTGCGAAGCGAAATTGACATAATCGCTTAGATCTAAACTTTTCTATTACCGCGTACATCATTCATTGAATTCATGATACACATAATTACGTCCTGTCACTTTATCACATATTAAATAATATAAAGTACACATTACCGCGTAAATTCCGTAATCTATCCATAGCGATCTAAACCAATTAATTAAGTAAATATTGTAAACTAAATATAATACACACCCGGAAAACGAATGCAATGGAAAATTGGCATAATTGCGTAGACCTTAAATTTTCTATTGCCACATACGCCATTCATTAAATTCATAATACACATAATGACCCATAGTCGTTCCATAACACATTCAACAACACAAACTGCACATTACCGCGTAAATTGCGTAATCTAACCACCTCTAAAATCTAAATGTCGATGCAAAATAAAATCCACTCGGTCATACTTTAACGGAAATTGACATAATCGCTTAGATCTAAACTTTTCTACTGCCGCGTACATCATTCATCAAATTCATCATACACATAATTACGTCCTATCACTTTATAACATATTAAATAATGTAAAGTACACATTACCGCGTAAATTCCGCAATCTATCCACAGCGATCTAAATCAATTAATTAAGTAAATATTGCAAACTAAATATAATACACACACGGAAAACGAATGCAATGGAAAATTGGCATAATTGCGTAGATCTTAAATTTTCTATTGCCACATACGCCATTCATTAAATTCATGATACACATAATGACCCACAGTCGTTCTATAACACGTTCAACAACACAAACTGCACATTACAGCGTAAATTGCGTAATCTAACCACCACAATCTAAATCCTCTAAAATCTAAATGTCGATGCAAAATAAAATCCACTCGGTCATACTTTAACATTTTATATTACCGTGTACATTATTCATTGACTCCCGTGTGCTCGTAGTTGCGTACGGTAAACAGATAACACATCGAGCAATATAGACTCGACATTAGCAACTAGCTAATCTAAGCAGCGTAGAGCAAATTTTCCGTCTATCATCATCCGTATCACGCGAAGTCAATAAAACGTGCGCTCCGCACATTATCGCTGCACAAGGCACAAAAGCTAATTAAAAAATGCCACAGCCACACACGTCCGCGCGCACAACAGACGCATGTTATTCCGTCGTTAAAAAGACGCGCATCGTTAACAACGCGGCGCATGCGATTTCCTGTTATTCATTGATATTTGCGCGATCGTAATCCAACCGCGATGCATTCATAATTCGACTGCAAGCGTGAAATTAAAAAAGAGCAGGCGGGCGGCAGCCACGCGCGCGTTAGAAGTGAAAGGATATTTAAAACGTATGTAATTATGCGTTGAAATTATATCTTTATTCACCGGTGTCCATGGTTTTGCTGGAATCTGAAAATGGAACAGTGAGTTTATGATACCTAAAAATTATACAGAAATTCGGGAGTAGGGTTTATCTATATATATAATTATTTCATCTCTTGCAGTTGTTTTTAAAAAGAGTGTGCGTCGCATCTCGCGCATTAGAAGTGAAATTTCAAAGGTGCAGGAATGGAAAATGTGTGGGTTAAAAGAATATTTAAAACGTATCTAATTAGCCGTTTGAAATATATATATTTTCCCCGGGGATTATGGCTTTTGTGGAATCTAAAAGTGATACAATGGGATCATGGTCGGTAATATATGGTTTATCTAAATATATAATTATTCTATGGCTTGCAGTTGTTTTTGAAAAGAGTGTGCGTGGTAGTTTCGCGCGTTAGAAGTGACATTTCAAAGGTGCAGGAATGGAAAATTTGTAGGTTAAAAGAGTATTTAAAACATATGTAATTATGCGTTGAAATTATGTCTTTATTCACCGGTATCCATGGTTTTGCTGGAATCTAAAAATGGAATAGTTAGTTTATGATACCTAAAAATTATACAGAAATTCGGGAGTAGGGTTTGTCTATATATATATAATTATTCCATGGCTTGCAGTTGTTTTTGAAAATAGTGTGCGTGTCAGTCTCGCGCGTTAGAAGTGAATTTTCAAAGGTGCAGGAATGGAAAATTTGTAGGTTAAAAGAGTATTTAAAACATATGTAATTATGCGTTGAAATTATGTCTTTATTCACAGGTATCCATGGTTTTGCTGGAATCTGAAAATGGAATAGTTAGTTTATGATACCTAAAAATTATACAGAAATTCGGGAGTAGGGTTTGTCTATATATATATAATTATTCCATGGCTTGCAGTTGTTTTTGAAAATAGTGTGCGTGGCAGTCTCGCGCGTTAGAAGTGAAATTTCAAAGGTGCAGGAATGGAAAATTTGTGGGTTAAAAGAACATTTAAAACATATGTAATTATGCGTTGAAATTATGTCTTTATTCACTGGTGTCCATGGTTTTGCTGGAATCTGAAAATGGTACAGTGTGTTTATGATACCTAAAAATCATACAGAAATTCGGGAGTAGGGTTTATCTAAATATATAATTATTCCATGTCTTGCAGTTGTTTTTGAAAAGAGTGTGCGTGGCAGTCTCGCGCGTTAGAAGTGAAATTTCAAAGGTGCAGGAATGGAAAATTTGTGGGTTAAAAGAATATTTAAAACGTATGTAATTAGGCGTTGAAATTATATCTTTATTCACTGGTGTCCATGGTTTTGCTGGAATCTGAAAATGGAACAGTGAGTTTATGACACCTAAAAATTATACAGAAATTCGGGAGTAGGGTTTGTCTATATATATAATTATTTCATGGTTTGCAGTTGTTTTTGAAAAGAGTCTGCGTGTCAGTCTCGCGCGTTAGAAGTGAAATTTCAAAGGTGCAGGAATGGAAAATTTGTAGGTTAAAAGAATATTTAAAACGTATGTAATTAGGCGTTTGAAATATATATACTTTCCTCGGGGTCCATGTCTTTTGTGGAATCTAAAAGTGGTACAATGGGATCATGGTCGGTAAAATATGGTACATAAATTTGGAATTGCAGCAAATTCTGCATTGATAGTTGATTCAGATCTTCGGGTCGACATCGTTCTGTTATTATTCATCTTCACTTCCAATTTGTCATTTAAGAAGTCAATCAATAGTTATGTTTCCAGCTTGGCGAATTTTACATTGAAACGACCGCTCAATATAATTGATATTTCACCCCAATTTTGTTGAATAAAGCTGCACCCTCTCGAGCTTTCCAATCAATATCTCCTGTATAAAATCAATAATATCACCGGTCCTCGTATTTGCTGATATATACGCAGCCACAACAAGAATTGTTTGCCCACTTTCCACGGTACATCGTACTGCACATATTTCCCCCACTGCTGTCGCCTTCACAGATAAAGCGTTCATCTGTTCTAACGTGAAATCCACGTGAATGCACTTTTTGTTACGCTTCTACGACTCGATGTGTCGACTCACTCTACTGCGAAATAAGAAGTTTTACTTCGGAAGAAAAAGGGACTTGCAAGAAAGTAAAATCGGCGCGATTTTCCGTCGATTTAATCATTAAAGCGCGTGGTGAAGCGATATTGATCCTCAACGACAATTGTGGTCAACGATTTCGACGCATAGTAAAACGATTGTCGTCCTATAATTGTCATACTATAATTGTCGTTCACCAAAACATCACCCAGTGTTCGGTGATTGAACGATAAAATAACCATGTCGCTCGTGACAGTTTCTTAAACATAGATGGACCACCGTATTTTCATCGTAGGATCTCAAATAAGCTGACCGCTTTCATTTAATAGTCTCCGAGTCTTCACCTGGGGATAAATTTTGTGCGAAAGTTAGCGACTTTTTGAGCGATCATGTTTCGCGTATCTTGAACGAACGTCTGTTACGTTGAACTTAGACTCGCGACGATTTATCGATTGTTTGCTTCGACGCGGTAAACACCGCGCACGTTTTGATTGTAAAAAATGAAAGAATCAGCGGGGCGTCGCTCTTCTGGCGAAGATAACGGCGATTTCTTTACTTTGCTCCGCGGTTCGCTTAAGTTCGCGACGAAGAAAACGGGCGAACGGTGTCGCCAATGAATGATAATGTAAAGGCTTCCCGTTATCAGGCTTATGCTCGCTGGTGACGTTCAACAGAATTTACGATTATTTTTTTCACGTCACTGAGGAACCATGATGGGAGCGCGTACGGCGGCGTATTTTAATTTGCACAAATTCTCAACGAGATTAGCATTTCAGAAATGGAAATTAAAATCAGCAAGCCTGAAAATCCGGAGAATTGGATCATTTCTGTACTCAGTCATACGATGATAAAGAGTTTAAAATGTTGCCTTCGTGCCACGTTAGAATTGTAGAAAGGGGACCAGATTTTTTATTTACAGTAAAAAAACGTTGGTATCAGCGAAAGTTGGAAGTAAAGATTGCTTAGACCAATGCTTCGAATTCTAATTTTCAACTTTATTTCAATTGAAAAAAGAACTATATACTTGGTTGCAAAGGCCGCCCGAAAACGCAAGACACAGAACAAAATAATTCCTTCCCTACCAAACTTCGAAGGTCTCGCTCTTTCCAAATTTTAATCAAAACTGCGCAACTCAATCGTCCAAAACCGATTG
This sequence comes from Cryptocheilus praepositus, assembly GCA_033815515.1. Lineage (NCBI taxonomy): Eukaryota > Metazoa > Arthropoda > Insecta > Hymenoptera > Pompilidae > Cryptocheilus > Cryptocheilus praepositus. Next base: position 118,572 of record JAWWQZ010000220.1, on the reverse strand, counting down.
AATTTCTGCGAACCGTGAGGCTCACTTCCTGGCAACGCATTTCCTTTGTCCTGTTCAAACACGCTCTCCTGGTTCGCGCGCGAATTATAGAATAGGCCCGCCATCGGCACGTAGGCAAGACCCTACGATAAGCACTGCAATTCTCCTTTTATCCGTCTTTAGAATGGACCCACCGGGTTTATTCTCAATGCTTCTCGCACGAGCGAGTACACCACTTTTTTTCTAAAAAAAACCGCGTGCTTCAGTACACAATGTTGAATGATACGTAATTTTCAACCTTACTGCTGATCATGGGTATTTAGGGAAAAGCTCGTTTTGGATAAAAACTGGAAAATTTGTCAATACTGTAAGATAAGATGTTAGGTGTCGCTGAAGCGGGATGCGGAATTATATTAAGTTGAATAAATTTATTTGAAGATAAATGGAACTACACAATGGAGCACTCATATATAAATATAAATATAAAATGAAAGTAAAACTACAGCAATTCCGCGCCATACAAAACCAACCACAAAAACCGCGCCGACTTTTATACGGATCCCTACCGCCTTATCTTAACACGTTGACTGCCAAGCGTATTTTACAATATTATAACGGCGATGCTATGAAATACTACAGCATTCGACAGAATTATGTAAAATGTAAATAATGTGCAGGCATTGGAGACCAAAGGACCGCATCAGTATTCTAATAACAACTGCATTTATAAAATAATAATTGCTACCCATTGCGAATATTTTGGATCTTCACTAAAATCCCTTGCGCCGGTCACCGGTGACCATCGTGACAGTCAAAGTGTTAATTCGGTAGGGCCCGATGGCCTCGCGACAGTTTTGTCCGACGCGTCTATGAAAAAATTAATATCTACTCCTGATGAGGCATCCGATGTTCCGAAACATCTAAAGAAGTTTCAATAAAAATTATCAATCAAGTTCCAATATTCAAGTGGAAGGGGCCTTTTTCACATTGTCTACGATAGACAATTTCAACGATAAGAATAATGTGAGAGAGTGTATGAGAGAGCTGTATTTGTTATAAGGTTCTCGAACAAATTCATTATCATGGAAACGAAACAAAATATAAGGATCGGGGGCGATGTTGAAATAAGCGAGTCGTTGCGAATCTTTCGAGAATACCAGTGAGTGCGTCATAGCGAGTCTTCTAGGTTAGCGAGTTTTGGCGAATCTTTTGAGAGTGTCAACGTTTAATATAAAGTACAGTGCGAATAACATTATAGCTACTACTTTTGTGACCAAGTCCGTTTAACCACGTGCGCTGACAAAAAATTCACCGACGCGTGTATCAGAACGGTCCAGTGTAACTCGCTGCGGAACGTCACACAGTGTTCGATGCTTCAGAGAAATCGGAAAAAGACTTATATTTTCTAAACTAATTTATTTTCGACTTAGGACTTTTTATAGTTTTTCAAGGGAATATAGAGCATCGATTGATTATAAAATACATGCACGTCATTTTTGTTTCTGTGGCAATCGCCTGACGACGTACATACCACGTCGTTGGCGATTCTGTGACAAATGCATTACGACGTGCATGGCACGTCTTTCCAGCGCAAGTGGTTAACACTTTGACTGCCATGTGTATTTTACTATATTAACACTTTGACTGCCATGCGTATTTTACTATATTAACCTATGCAAGAGATTTTACTGAAGATCCAAAATATTCTCAATGGGTAGCAATTATTACTTTATAAATGCAGTTGGTATTAAAATAGTGATGCGATCCTTTGGTGTCCAATACCTGCACATTATTTACATTTTGCATAATTCAGTCGAACGCTGTAGTATTTCATAGCACCGCCGTTCTAATATAGTAAAATACGCTTGGCAGTTAACATGTTAAAACTGCAACCGGATGAAGTACTACAGAATACGATTGAATTGTGCAAAGTGAAAATAATGCGACGGTATCGGAGACCAAAGAAAGAGAAAGAAAAGATATTCGGAAAAAAAATCTTGACTTATTAATATTTTATTTTTGCGTAAAGCTTTATATTATCCAACTCAGATTTAGTTTGAATAAATTGATTTTTTAATGTAAATACGTATTTTCACCTACCCGTCAATTTGATGGGTGTTCGTAGAGATAGATATATAAGAAACGCCCGTAAACCTAGTGTTAAAACCGCAACGTGATGATGTACTACAGAACATGATTGAATTGTGCAAGATGAAAATAACGCGAAGGTATCGGAGACCAAAGAATTGAATCGCTATCTAATATTAATTGCATTTACAAAATTATAAATACGAGCGATTGAGTATTTTTTGAGTTTTTCATGAGACCTTTTGCGCCGGTCACCGATGACCACCATGGCAGTCAACGTGTTAATAATATTATTCCAATCTAAATCCTACAATAAGAAGAATTTCTATAAGAAAAGGAGCGCAACGCGCAGTTTGACGTGCGGATGCGCATGGGGTAGGTGCGAGTATCTAATCAGCGCAAATGTCACCGGTTGTGTGCACTGGTCCGTCGGCGCATCGGTGCGCAATGCACAATCTCTCTGGCGATTCTCTGCGTCCGTTTGGTGCGTGCGAGTGCATGTGCGGCCTGGGGGTTGCGTGAGGGGGCCAGAGAAAGGGGAGGGTGTGGGTTGAGTGGGCGAAATGTGGACAGCGTCGAATCGAATCGTGTGGCATTCGCTCGCAGAAGTGCGGACGGATTAAAGCCGGTGTTGTCGTCGCGAAACCGCACTTTGTGCTCAAACACGATTGGACACATATTGCGCGCACACGCGTCGCTCTGGCACGTACGTCGGGGGACGTGCGTGGTGGTGGCCTCCGTAACACGGAATACGTGTCGTAATGACATTTGCACATAATAGAGTCTGCGGAGTATTGCCGTACGCCGCACCGTTTAGGCTCCCGGCGGCATGCGGATTGTGTTTCATGGGGTGTTCTTTCTTGTTACGGCGTGTCTGATGCGTTCGGGGTGCGGGGACGTCGCTAAATTTCGTGTAATCAGGGATTTGTCTATGTTAGGCGGATTAGAAAAGTGTACATATTGAAACTAAAAATTTGATCATTACTTATATTACATTCGAATACGAATACACATTGTACATGCTCAACATTTTTAATATATTTGAATATAATAATATTGTTTGTATAGTATTTGGTTTCATGGGGTGTTCTTTCTTGTTACTGCGTGTCTGATGCGTTCGGGTTGCGGGGACGTCGCTAAATTTCGTGTAATCAGGGATTTGTCTATGTTAGGTGGATTTGAAAAGTGTACATATTGAAACTAAAAATTTGGTCATTACTTATATTACATTCGAATACGAATACACATTGTACATGCTCAACATTTTTAATATATTCATTGTTAATATTAAATTTGAATATAATAATATTGTTTGTATAGTATTTTCTTTCATGGGGTGTTGTTTCTTGTTACGGCGTGTCTGATGCGTTCGGGGTGCGGGGACGTCGCTAAATTTCGTGTAATCAGGGATTTGTCTATGTTAGGCAGTTTGAAAAGTGTACATATTGGAATTAAAAATTTAGTCATTACTTATATTACATTTGAATACGAATACATATTGTACATGCTTAACATTTTTAATATATTTGAATATAATAATATTGTTTGTATAGCATTTGCTTTCGTGGGGTGTTCTTTCTTGTTATTGCGTGTCTGATGCGTTCGGGTTGCGGGGATGTCGCTAAATTTCGTGTAATCAGGGATTTGTCTATGTTAGGCGGATTAGAAAAGTGTATATATTGAAACTAAAAATTTGGTCATTACTTATATTACATTCGAATACGAATACACATTGTACATGCTCAACATTTTTAATATATTCATTGTTAATATTAAATTTGAATATAATAACATTGTTTGTATAGTATTTTCTTTCATGGGGTGTTCTTTCTTGTTACTGTGTGTCTGATGCGTTCGGGGTGCAGGGACGTCGCTAAATTTCGTGTAATCAGGGATTTGTCTATGTTAGGCGGATTAGAAAAATGTACATATTGGAATTAAAAATTTGGTCATTACTTATATTACATTCGAATTCGAATACACAATGTACATGCTCAACATTTTTAATATATTCATTGTTAATATTAAATTTGAATATAATAATATTGTTTGTATAGTATTTTCTTTTATGGGGTGTTCTTTCTTGTTACTGCGCGTCTGATGCGTTCGGGGTGTGGGGACGTCGCTAAATTTCGTGTAATCAGGGATTTGTCTATGTTAGGCGGATTAGAAAAGTGTACATATTGAAATTAAAAATTTGGTCATTACTAATATTACATTCGAATACGATGATATTGAGTACAGGTATGTACTAGTTTGCTTAAAGCTTGGTGATAAGAAGAGTGTACATATTGTACATGCTCAACATTTTTAATATATTTATTATTAATGTTAAATTTGAATGTAATAATATTGTTTGTATAGTATTTTCTTTCATGGGGTGTTCTGTCTCATTATTGCGTGTGTGATGCGGTAATGTCGCGGGGGTGTATTTAAACTGGTGTAATAGTTAGTTTAAAGTGGTTTGTCTAATTACTACGTATATAATGTGCCCATGTATATATATATGCTTGTAATGATGAGTTTGTCGAATTTATGAGGTGGTAAAAAGAGCGAACAAATAGTGTACAATGCTGAATGCAGGGTCTGATAAATACAGAATCTTTGAAACACCATGCACAACGTATGTAAAACGTGACCGCATTTAAAAGCGATCCATCCACGTTCCATTCAAGACCTCTCACGTTCAAATGGCACATTACTTTCAAGTTCAACATCAACGAACAATCCTTTCAAGCCAACGCAACACAACGCCATTATCCATCTCGCTAAAATCCAACCATAGAGTGCGAAGTAAATCCAGTACCACGTACAGAATATGCAATACATGCACATATGCATATACCGTTCAAGTGAAAAACGCAAAAGAATGCATTGAACCCAATTAAAACAAAAATATAAATTGTCGTATGACCATATAAATTTCTACTTTTTACGTCGAAAACAATTCCTGCAATTTGACTCTTTCGAGTTCACCATAATCGTTAACACTTTAATCGCCATGATGGTCATCGGTGACCGGCGCAAGAGATTTTACTGAAGATCCAATATATTCGCAATGAGTAGCAATAATTATTTTATAAATGCAGTTATTGTTAGAATAGTGATGTGATCTTTCGGTCTCCAATACCTGCACATTATTTACATTTTACATAATTCAATCAAACGCTGTAGTATTTCATAGCATCGCCGTTCTAATACAGCAAAATCCGCTCGGCAGTCAACGTGTTAATACGTGGGCAAGTACTTAGCCTACAAAAGAAAAACGAAAATTTTGGAAAATTGATGATTTATTTTTCAACATAGTCTACTTTTAACTATAACGTATATACGTGTAAGCATTAGAATAATAGAAGCCTCTCGCACATATGACATTTCTTTCAAATTCACCATCAACGATCGATCCTTCACGCGTATATATCATCAACCAATTGCGATCCTGTGGAAAACAGTCCCGTCACGCTCGTGGGCATCTTCTCGCGCTTCATTATTGCCACTTGATCGACACCGTCATTAATTAGCCAATTAATTAAGCGTGCCAGCGCCTCTGTACAAATTGCCTCGCGATACACTCGCGCACATAATGCGCTCGCATAATCTTTGCTCTACTTAACGTGCCCGCTTAACTGTAACAACAGCGTCACGCGCCCAGCGATAACTTTAACTACGCTTTCTCCGCGGCGCGAGAAAGAAAACACCATTTTCACGTTTTTCCCGTTCGCGTCTATGCGGAAGAAGAACAAGGCCGTTACGATTTTCATTTATTTCACTGTATATGCAAACTTTTTTTGGTTACTTTAACCGTTTGAGTACGGGAGCATTTTCTTATGCATATGCTAAAAGTCCGGGATGAAATGCGTAGTATTTTTTTTTTGGGATACAATGAAAATGGTTATAATTAACACTAATTGTTATATAACGAGTAATTATGATAAAAAAAAATTTTATTTTCACTTCTTACAAAAATGTTTTGCTGCACAAATTCCATGAATTCCTTTTTTACATATAGCGCAAATTAGGTTGGATTATTTAATTCCATTACCATTTTTATTACTGCATACATCACACTGTCGCAAATTTCGCCCAGCCAATTTTTCTAAAGAAAACTTTTTACTTATTGGTGATGTTCCTGTGGCATTTTTGCTTGCTAACCATTCCTCCTCTATAGTGTCAATAATGTTCGAAGTAAATTGCAGTCTATTTAATTCTTATATTGTTAAAAGCCACAACTGAGTTAAATGAATAAAAACTGCTACTGATATTACTGCAACTGCTCTCAATAATTGCGTAAAGTATACTACCAACAGCAGCGTCTTCGCATTCTCGATACAAAACAAGAGCAGCGCTATCGCGCTGCGCCGTATTTTTGACATACGACAAGTGAAGCGCGATAGCGCTTCCCCGGACTCAAACGGTTAACCCTTTGACTGCGAAAGGCGTATATATACGCCCTCAGAAATCCATCAATATATACGAAAGGCGTGAATATACGCCCTCTGTATTTTTGTACTATATCACCGTTATTACTGTTTTACTGATTGATTCAACATTCAGTTTATTGTCCTAAGTAACGTAGCAACTAAATATCGGCAATTATTTCAATATCATTCAGTCAATTGCCTTCATATTACACTGCTCTGGTACGTACGCTCTCGTATGATCGCTTCGTGCATTGATTCCTGCAAACCTGTTTCTTTACGGTATCTGTAAGTATTTATTTATTTCATTTTGTGATTAGTGTTTGCATTTATCCATTCGTTATTTTTTTAATTACCGATTATTACTGAAGGAATGCACAAATTAAGTCAAGTAAATTAAAATAGTTCAAAAAGTTACTAAAGATAAATAAAAAAATTGATATTTTTAATTTTTTTGCTATTATTATTTTTTAAAATATAAGAATATTATCAAATTTCCGGGTACTGTTTCGGTCACTAGTCAGTGGACAACCATGCGAAAAACGCGCCGTCCATTTTGATGGATTCGTCCAAGAGTGCGCCGCAGTCAAAGGGTTAATAATGTTTGTACCGGAACTGGTTGAATGATTTTATTTTGTCTTTCGCGAACTCTACACGTTTTCTTTTCAGGAGGCCCTTGCGCAAATAAGTCTATTTTAATTCTATTGCTTGTGTCTTTTTATGTTATATGGTATTGGAAGTGTGCTTGAAGTCTACTTCCACTGTTGATTTTTCACAAGTTTCTTCGGGAAGATAGTCATCCTCTGATTTACTTTGTCTACTGCTTCCGCTAGATTATTTGTTGATTTTATATGTAGTGATTAGGCTGAATAAAATAGACAGACAATCCATCCGCAATGATCAGACTATTGAATAAAATAGGCGGAGACAATCCATTCCGCAAATGGTAGAAAAAATTTGTAAATCAGAGGATGACAGAATGACGGTGAAATATAAATGCGTATTTTAGCATACATTATTTTAATTGGGCGGAGAGAGTCGACTGCGTTTGCCAGCGAAGGCAGACAATCCAACCGAAAATGAAAAGGTAAATCAGAGGATGATTGAAAATGAAATGATTTTAATTGGGCGTATTGAGTAAATTCTTTAAATTATGTAGATCAGAGGATGAGTACAAAAGAATTTGAATGAGTGAAAAGTTTGCATTCAGTATATTGTTTGAATTAACTAAATAGGCAGATGAGTAAAAATTCATAAAAATGTGTTTAAATTTTAAATAGCACGTAACAACAAAACACACGAACAATAAAATGACGGTAGATTTATTTATACAATAGTCTCCCGAAGACTTGGCCCATGGTCCTCGAAGTATTTAGGTCTTCTACAGGATAAAATTGAACCAAACCAAGCACAAAAATGATTAACGTTAAAATGTTAACGCGTGAGCCTTACGGAGAGAGTCGACTGCGTTTGCCAGCGAAGGCAGACAATCCAACCGCAAAAGTAGAAAAGGTAAATCAGAGGATGATTGAAAATGCATGCTTATTGCATAAATTATTTTAATTGGGCGAATCGGAGGAAAAATGAAAGTAAGCAGAAATGAGTTTGTATTGAGTAAATTCTTTAAATTGTGTAAATCAGAGGATGAGTACAAAGAGTTTCAATGAGTAAAAACGGGTTTGCATTCAGCAAATCGTTTGAATTAAGTAAATAGGCGGATGAGCAAAAAATTTGTAAAAATGCGTTGAAATTTTAAATAGCATGTAACAGCAAAATACACGAACAATAAAATGACGGTAGACTTATTTATACAATAGTCTCCCTACTTGGCCCATGGTCCTCCAAGTATTTAGGTCTTCTACAGGATAAAATTGAACCAAACCAAGCACAAAAATGATTAACGTTAAAATTTTTACGCGTGAGCCTCGCGGAGAGAGTCGACTGCGTTTGCCAGCGAAGATCGGAGAGTAGAATTTTTAGCCAGCGCGCGTTCGAGGGGAAGGCATGCGTGTTACGCGCGATAAATTACGTTTATCGGTCGTCGGGAGAGTCGGCGGGATGATTAATATGGATGTTAAATGTCGGATGTAGCGCCGTTTTCACTTCTGGCGGAAGCTCTCCATTCTGTATTTATAGAAGCCAAGGTGGCGGACATCGTCTGGAGCATTTCTGCCAGATAAGCGTAAACCCAAAAACGGGAGGTCGCAGATGACTTTCAATATTCACGGTCGAACCCTGCGCAAGCGGAAATAATTTCGATCGACACTCCAATATTCACGGTTGAACCTCTTGCGAACGGGAATCACTACGACAAATTCGCGCAATGTCCAATATCGGCGGGTTATGCGATTGTCTGTGTATTATAGTGTCTAGCAGGAAGCTTCGTTTATGCTGGCGTAGTGGGATGAATGGGAATGATCGATGTCGGATACGTGGATTTGTAAGATGTACATTGGAATATTATATTATATAAATTGGCATGGGAGTGCAAATTGTGAAGCTGGTAACGCTGCCTGCAGCAAATACTTAAAACGGTTTTCTTATGATTATACACGTAACACATGTATACTCACATTCAGTGTCTAATGCAATACAAACCATGGTAATTATTGCCGTCACATATATACTACAATGCATTTACGCATTGTATATCATTGTATTCACGATAATAATGTATGTATACATACAGTACCCTAACGACACCTTATAAATATGACGATATCAAATGCGGCATCACAACACTTTCATTGATTTGCGTAATAAATCGCTCTGCATTAAATTGACCAAATGATTAGATGGGATAGACACCAATGATCGATGTCGGATACGTGGATTTGTAAGATGTACATTGGAATATTATGTCATATAAATTTGCATGGGAGTGCAAATTGTGAAGATGGTAACGCTGCCTATAGAAAATACTTAAAATGGTTTTCTTATGATTATAGTGACACGTAATACATGTATATTGACATTCAGTGTCTTATGCAATACAAACCATAGTAATTATTGCCGTGACATATATATTACAATGCATTTACGCATTGTATATCATTGTATTCGCGATAATAATGTGTGTATACATACAGTACTCTAACGACACCTTATAAATATAACGACATCAAATGCGACATCGCAACACTTTCTAAATAAATCGCTCTGCATTAAATTGACCAAATGATTAGATGGGATAGACACCACAGCAATAACGTATATATACATACAATGGTTCATGAATATACATATATAGTACTTTAATGATACCCTGAAAAATCACGACATCCAGTGCAACTCCCAACCCTCCCACTGATTCACGTAATAAATCGTTCTGCCTTAAAATAACCAAGCCCTTAGATGCGATACATACAGCATCGTAAATATATCCTGATAAATATGAATACCTTCATTGATTTATGTAATACATTGTTCTGCATTAAAATAACCAAGTAATTATATCTGATAGAAATCACGGCAATAACGTATATGTACATAGAATTGTTCATAAACGCATATCATACCCTAATGAAACGTGGAAAATCACCACATCCTGCGCAGCGTCCCAACGCTTTCCTTGATTTACGTAATAAATCGTTCTGCATCAAAATAACCAAGTCCGGAGATGCGATACATACAGCATCGTAAATACATCCTGATAAATATGAATATCTTCATTGATTTATGTAATACATCGTTCTGCATTAAAATAACCAAGTAATTATATCTGATAGAAATCACGGCAATAACGTATATATACATAGAATTGTTCATAAATGCATATAATACTTTAATGAAATGTGGAAAATCACCACGTTCTGCGCAGCTTCCCAACGCTTTCCTTGATTTACGTAATAAATCGTTCTGCATTAAAATAACCAAGTCCGTAGATACGATACATACAGCATCGTAAATACATCCTGATAAATATGAATACCTTCATTGATTTATGTAATACATTGTTCTGCATTAAAATAACCAAGTAATTATATCTGATAGAAATCACGGCAATAACGTATATGTACATAGAATCGTTCATAAATGCATATAATACCTTAATGAAACGTGGAAAATCACCACGTCCTGCGCAGCTTCCCAACGGTTTCATTGATTTACGTAACAAACGGTTCTACACTGAAACGATCAAGTCGTTAGAACATACGGTATCCCTATTTCGGACGCAGTACCCTAACGACACCATATAAATATGACGACATCAAATGCGACATCGAAACACTTTCTAAATAAATCGCTCTGCATTAAATTGACCAAATGATTAGATGGGATAGACACCACAGCAATAACGTATATATACATACAATGGTTCATGAATATACATATATAAAATGATACCAAAAATCACGACATCCACAACTCCCAACCCTCTGATTCACGTAATAAATCGTTCTGCACTAAAATAACCAAGTCCGTAGATGCGATACATACAGCATCGCAAATACATCCTGATAAATATGAATACCTTCATTGATTTATGTAAAACATCGTTCTGCCTTAAAATACCCAAGTAATTATATCTGATAGAAATCACGGCAATAACGTATATATACATAGAATCGTTCATAAACGCATATAATACCCTAATGAAATGTGGAAAATCACCACATCCTGCGCAGCTTCCCAACGGTTTCATCGATTTACGTAACAAACGGTTCTACACTGAAACGATCAAGTCGTTAGAACATACGGTATCCCTATTTCGGACGCAGTATCCGAACGTGCAAACATTCAATTTACAATGGCCACGTGCATTGAAGCAAATTCGAAGGTAGCGGAAAACGGTTCGTCGGTGGTAAGCACCGACACCGTCGAGCATGCAGCATTGTAGAAAGTGTCGAGCGCACGGAGGCCCTTTTCAAAGATTCTGTAGCCTTTGAGTACGTCGTCTCGAGTCAATAGGCTGACCCGCTTGAAGTTTCGCGGCGGGGGGTTGAGGCAAATATTTGACGAAAGAGTGACCAAGAGGAGGCTAGATGGCTATCTTTAAAATTCAGTACCGCATCGCTGTAACGGGTGGCGCGGATGGAAATGTTGTCGGCCTTTTTTCCTTTAGAAAAACGGAAATCGGACTCTTGATAGGCCAGCGCCGAGGCGGGCGCTTTAATATTTCACGGATTCGTTGTAAGTTGCGTGCGGGGAATGTTAACGGTTAATAACTCCGAGTCTAAAAGCAACAAGGTCGCGAAATTGAATATTAAAAAAAGCTGAACTTAAGCCAGAGGGGGCGAGCGCCAAACTTTCTGTCCTGCAAAGTAAGTCGCTTTGGAAAAACGAAAATCGTCTTCGCAGAATGTACTAAGAGTTGTAGTTCCTTTTTCTGGTAGTTTCCGCATAAGTCGCGCATATTTAACACTTTGACTGCCGTGGTGGTCATCGGTGACCGGCGCAAAAGGTCTCACGAAAAATTAAAAAAATAGCCAATCGGTACCATTTATAATTTTGAAAATGCAATTAATATTAAATAGTGATTCAATTCTTTGGTCCCTGATACCTTTGCATTATTTTAATTTTGCACAATTCAATTATATTCTGTAGTACTTCATCACGTTAAGGTTTTAATATAGTAAAATACGCACGGCAGTCAAAGTGTTAATTACCAGCAGCTGTTACACGGAAGTCTTGTCGTCGAATTGAATGTTCTACATATTTTCTAATATTTCATTCCTCTATGTATATCAATTCATACCTTATGCTTGCATTCATACCATTTCGAAGTATTTTCTAATATTTCACGTCTCTAATATTCTGGAATACTTTCTATTATTTCATTTCTACTATCTCGCAATATTTTCGAATATTTCATGCTTTCTTCCGTCCGCGCTTCCCTTACAAATAGCGCATATCCACTTTTCCGTCGTTCGTCGCTCAAAAACTGCCACGCTCTCAGGCCTGCCACGAAAATAGCGAAACACGCGAGCGGCGAATTTTCTAAATTCGCGCACGATCGCGCTCGTCGCCGAGCGTGAAGATGCTTATTCCGCATTATGCGCATCCGCGTCACTTTCTCCGCGCCGTCTAATTTCATCGGCGATCGAAAATCGGGGAAAAAAGTAAGGAGAGCGGCGCGACGGAAAAAAAGTAGCGTGTTCGCTGGATATCGAATATTCTCACGCTCTCACGATGAGAACTGTGGGATCGGATGTCTCGGAGTGGAAAGAGAAAAGACGGGATTGGAAACAATGCCGAATTCGTTTGGGAATGAGTAGTAAAAGATGGGGCGACGCGGCGTGAGAAAAAAGAACGACGCGACGCATAATACGATTCCCTTTCCGCCGGCAACCTGAGATCGTAATCCCGTCTAATCCGGTAATATCGGCCGATTACGGGAATCAAGAAGGTAATTGCGCGTATCGGCTAATAAGAGGCTCCTTAACGAAATCGACGGCCGTACGGGGAAGAATGCGATAAACGCGCGGAAATGGGAATCATGCCGCTAATACGAACGCTAAGCGGCTTTGTCCTCACAAGGGGAGGACCAGAAGTGTGGGCCGCCGATACTTTCCGCATTTCGCACAGTGCTCCTTTACCCGAAACTATTGGACGCGTCTTTTGCCGAAAGGGACAATACTCGGTCATTTTCGCCGAAACTCAGGGTAACGATCAAAGTTTGCCGATCGCGTTCATATTTTGCAGACGCGTTAAAAATGGAATTTTAACACTTTGACTGCCATGATGGTCACCTGTGACCAATTAAAATTTGTAAGGTCCGGTGGTTTGTGCGTTAAAGCTCTCTGATATTTTCTTTATATATCTTAGTAATTTTACTATACTTTGATTTGATTTCTTTTGCCATTTCAAGAGAAAACTTTAGGCAAACGTGCACGTCTCAAAAAGTTGCGCTGGAATAAGTTAATTCCATGTAATCTCTAACAAATTTTAATGTCCCCTGAGAGGGGACAGCGGAGTGCAAAGTGTTAACACTTTGACTGCTATGATGGTCACCTGTGACCGACGCAAGCGATTTTAGTGAAGATCCCAAATATTCGCAGTGGGTAGCAATTATTATTTTATAAATGCAGTTGTTATTAGAATAGTGATGCGATCCTTTGGTCTCCAATACCTGCACATTATTTATATTTTATCTAATTCAGTTGAACGGTGTAGTATTTCATAGCATCGCCGTTCTAATATAGGAAAATACGCTTGGCAGTCAACGTGTTAAGACGCACATTCGGTTGGAAACAGGTCCTTGACAGAATTTGAGACCCGTATGGTTTCTTTACCTTTTCTTTCAATGTTTTGTTATCCTTGCGTATACATGTATATATCTTTTAAACATTGCGTATCTATAAAATGGAAACACACGTACATTTCCGTTTTCAATTTTGGACGCGACCCACAAACATTGATTTTTTATGTCGACTTCTTCCAAATTGGGCGAGCGCTGCTACTTTTGGCGAAAGACGTGTTCGATATGTTTGACCAAAGGAAGTCTGTGCAAAATTTATGAAAAATCTCGGTGACCCACACTTCTGGTTCTGCCCTTCTCAAACTAATGAACACGGGATTACGAGCGGCTTGGAAACAACATCTTAGAAAGCGCCTTTTTCTCGTAAAGCGTTAAACGTGCGTAATTGATCGCGGAATTTCATGGCGGCGGCGGATTATTAGAAAATATCCGCTATATTATATTAACTTTCACGCGCATGCCATTTTTTCTACCGGCATCGCGCGTTGGCGCTCCTGATTAATCACTGTGAATTTTATAACGATAGAAGCTTATTAGCACATGTGTTATATACGCTTTCACGTGCAAGCTTCTTTTTTTTAAACACGTATTTTGCTCCCGATCGATCACCGTAACGGCGTCAAAGGATCGCGCGTTACATCGAATCTGCGCGTTACATTATACGAAATGTGATTTTGAGTTTGTGGGACTGATCATCAATAAAGATGACCAGTTGATCAATAGTTAAGGATATGTGCGTGAATCTGTGAATGATTGCAAAGGTACGAGTCTGTTAAAAAGTATAAGCACTGTGAGAAGTGAATTAAGAACGTGAACAGCGTGGTATGAGAGAACCGAGAATTAACCCTTCTTTGCTTGATGGTGGAAATTTCCATCATAACAATGAATGCCCAAAAATTATATAAAAGAACAAGTTCACTTTGATCTAACTTTGCATGATGATGGAAATTTCCATCATATTGTGTTTTGCTAAATTTATACTATAAATATGTACTAAGAGTTTTTTAAACATTTTTCCTTTAATTTTGAACATGAATTATATGACCTTGATTTATTTTACCAATAAAGAAAAAATCATGCAAAGAAGGATTAATTTCTTTCGTGCTAGAATCAATTTATATCATCTTATATATTTTTTGTTTGTCATAAATTTTGCTAATAGCCCTTCTTGTTGTTTTCGCGTATTATTCTCTAGTTGACAAATCGATTCCCACAATATCAGTTTTTTTCGCGATCGTCCGCCCACAGCTTTACAATTTCAGCGCGTTCACGTCGGATTTTGACATTTAGAGAGGACGAAGGGGTCGTTACGTGCGTAGTCAGTTATTTATTTTTCAATTTTCCCTCACCCGGTGTTTTCCCGTTCTTCTCCGGCGTGTAACGCCGTTGCATTACGAGGTATATAGACCGCTGAGCGTCGTGATGAATCATGAATTAGGCGGCCGAAGGAGCGTGCAGGATGGGAGGAAGAAAAGCCGGAGGACGAGAAGAAGGACGAGCGTTCGAAATCTTCTTCGCGAGGATGCGTCAATGCATAATAAAGATCTTCTCTTTCTGCGCTCGTCCACTTCAACTCGTTTCGCATTATTTTGAACGTTATCGGAGCGTCGGGCACGATAACGTTCGAGCATCAAAGATGTATGCGGTTCAACAAGCTACTTTTCCCGGACTTTCCGATTGTTCGACCGGTTCGATGTTTTCGGTCCACTTAAAACAGATGTAGACTGTTATTAATTCACGTTTCTCTCGGTAAGCGTGCGATATTGTAAGCCTGCACATTCAATACCGTGTTTTAACGTTTCATGAAATGTTTCGACGATCGAGAGATATTAGGAGATTTTAGCAGGGGGCTTTGAAATATTGTGTAACAGTGCTGTTGGTCGATATCTGGAATTGGTGTACGCCGGTATTTATGAGAGTTTTGTTAGGATCGGTACATTATTGATATTAAAACGATTCATTATGAGTTTTATGTTGCAATCATTTAATTTTAACGTATTCGCATATGTTGAAGTACGATTTCGTACCCGTTGTCACAATTACTACTTTATTTTATTTAAGTAAGCGTTGCACTTTCCGTTACGCCTCTATGACCCAATCTGTCGACTTAGTCTACCGCGGAGAAAACAGTTTCACTTAAAAAAAGAACGTGCCTAAGCAAAGTCAGATGACCCAAAAGTTCGTTCCACGCGATTTCAAGCGTATATTTCTTATTGCGTTCAGTGGATACGCCGCGCACGAAATTCTCCCATCGTCTTAATACGATATCGAAATATGATGCGTTGCAGAATCGCAATGAAGACGTATAAAAAGAATTTGTTGAGCATCTGTTCAATCCTTTGACACACTACGACTGCTTGTCTTAACCAGAATCTTTGTTATTTTTTTTCACCCCGCTATAATCGTATACTATTTTTTTACATTTATATCGTAGAATACAGTCTAAAGTATCGGATTTGATACGATATCAAAAGATGATGCGTCGCAGAATCGGAATGACGACGTACAAAAAGAATTTGTTGAGCATCTGTTCAATCCTTTGACACACTACGACTGCTTGTCTTAACCAGAATCTTTGTTATTTTTTTTCACCCCGCTATAATCGTATACTATCTTTTTTACGTTTATATCATAGAATACAGTCTAAAGTAAGGATTTAATACGATATCAAAAGATGATGCGTCGCAGAATCGCAATGAAGACGTACAAAAAGAATTTGTTGAGCATCTGTTCAATCCTTTGACACACTACGACTGCTTGTCTTAACCAGAATCTTTGTTATTTTTTTGCACCTCGCTATAATCGTATACTATTTTTTGTTACATTTATATTATTTTATATTATTTAAGTAAGTGTTGCACTTTCCGTTATGCCTCTATGACTCAATCTGTCGACTTACTCTACCGCGGAGAAAACAGTTTCACTTAAAAAAAGAACGTGCCTAAGCAAAGTCAGATGGCCCAAAGTACGTTTTGCGCGATTTCAAGCGTACGTTTCTTACTGCGTTCAGTGGATACGCCTCGCACGAAATTCTCCTTATGTCAGGGGATGAGGATATCAAAAAGGACGAAGGACAACGCGCGCCGGGGTTCTTTTGCAATCTGACGCCCTCCGTTCATCGATGCGTCGGTGCAAAAAGTGCAAAGTGCAAAGTGCAAAGTGCAAAGTAGCGTGTGCAGGGAGGTGGGTTTTACACTATAGATCGCGGCGCGTCTGGCGATCAGGAATCTCATTTTCTCGAGATAAAAGCTCGCCCGCGCACAAGGGCAGCTTCATTCTCGCCCCTCGCCAGTTTTGCATGCCGATCGTAGCCTTTCAGCCAGACGCCGGACTGCAGGGCGTGCGCGCGAAAATTCTCCTCGACGAAATAGCAACGTGCAGCCGAGTAGCGAACAATCAAGCGCCGATACGAGGAATAACACGCTGTGCGCGTTTCGGAATGGCTATCGATATCGCGGGGCCGCCCAGGCGAAACTTATATTTGTCCCGCACTACCGCGCGATTCCCTTTCAATTTTTCAACGCGCAACTTTGCACTCCTGGCAATTTCTCGGCTTTGCAAGTTTCTGCTTTGCGCGCGCCGCGAGTTTCAGGCTTGCAGTCTTGCAGTTTCCAGTGCTGCGCTCAAGTTCCGGTTCGCGGCGTCGCGAGTTTCAGTTTTGCACGCTCGTAAATCCCACTTTTGCACTTTTCGCATTTTCAATCTTGGTCATTCGCAAGTTTTAATCCGGCGGCTTTGCGGATTCTAATTCCCCGCGTTTACGGTATCCAGTTTCTCGCGGCTCGGCAAATGCGCGCGCAAGGCCCCAATTTTTCGCTGTTCCAGTTCCGAGTGTCACACACTCGCGGCTCTTAATTCCGCACCCTTTACGACTTCTAATTTTGTACGGTGCGTATGTTTACGATTTCTTTTATACACTTTGACAATTTCCCATTTTCACCTCTACAGATTTACAATTTCCTAGTGTACACTTTCGCAGTTTCCAAATTGACAATTTTACAGCCCTACAGTTTCCACTTTTACAAATGTATAATGTCCTAGTTCACATTCTTCCAATTCCTAATACTACAAATTTACAATTTCCTACTTTTCACGCTTGCAGCTTCCAATTCTACAATTTGACAATTCCCCACTCTACTCCCTTATAGTTTTCTTTTCTACAGATTTACAATTTCCTAGTTTACCCCTTCGCAGTTTATAAATTGACAATTTTATACCCGTACAGTTTCGACTTTTACAAATTTACAATGAACTAGTTCACACTCTTCCAATTCCTAATTCTACAAATTCACAATTTCCTATTTTTCGCGCTTGCGAAATTCCAATTCCTGTTCCAATTCTACAATTTGACAATTTCCCACTCTACTCCCTTATAGTTTTCTTTTCTATAGATTTACAATTTCCTGTTTTTCACGCTTGCAGCTTCCAATTCTATAATTTGACAATTTCCCACTCTACTCCCTTACAGTTTTCTTTTCTACAGATTTACAATTTCCTATTCTCCACCTTCGCAAATTTAATTCCACAATTTTACAATATCTCATTTAACACTCTTATAGTTTCCATCTCGACAAACGTATATTTACCTAGTTTACGCCCTCGCAATTCCTAATTCTATAATATTACAATTTCTCAACTTACACCTTTACAATTTCCAACTCTACCCGTCTGTACTTGCCAGTCTTGCACCATACCACAAACGTCCTCCATGCCGCATTCCCGTTGTCTTTTAATTCTCATTACCCGCTTCACAATACTACAATCTTGCCATATCGATCAACCGATCAATCACTCCGGTACGTAACACTATTCAAACGCAAGCGGTTATTAAGGATTACATCATGGTTACGCGGCAATTTCGGTACATTAAGTTATTGACTTTCCAACTCGCGAGGCAAAGTGCCTATTTCTCATTCCTCAACCTGTCTGTCCGTTTGTCTAGCTTCGCCGTCTCTCAATTCTCTCTCGCTCTCGCGAGCCAAACTCGGCCAAGTGAAAGATCCTCGCGGCATAAATTTCCGCGCGTGTCACGGCTTGTTTACTATAAAGTGCAGCGTAACGACGAGCGCCTCTTCCACGATCAGGAGGGATAGTTTTCACCGTGCCATTGAGAATGCTCACCTCCCGTGGCCGGGAAATAATCGCTTTCATACGGAGTCAGAATGTCACGCGTGGCGGAATCGCAACGAAGACGTGCCAAAAGAATTTGTTGAGCATCTGTTCAATCTTTTGACACACTACGACTGCTTGTCTTAACCAGAATCTTTGTTATTTTTTTTCACCTCGCTATAATCGTATACTATTTTTTTTTAAATTTATATCATAGAATACGGTCTAAAGTAGGGATTTAATACGATATCGAAACATGATGCGTCGCAGAATCGCAATGAAGACGTATAAAAAGAATTTGTTGAGCATCTGTTCAAAGTTTTGACACACTACGACTGCTTTTCTTAACCAGAATCTTTGATATTTCTTTTTAACCTCGCTATAATCGTATACTATTTTTTTTACATTTCTATCATAGAATACGGCCTAGAGTAAGGATTTAATACGATATCGAAACATGATGCGTCGCAGAATCGCAAGGAAGACGCATAAAAAGAATTTGTTGAGCATCTGCTCAATCTTTTGACATACTCCGATTGTCTGTCTTTGTTATTTTTTTTTCAACTCGCTATAATCGTATACTATTTTTTTTTACATTTCTATCATAGAATATAGTCTGAAGTACGGATTTAACACGATATCGAAACATGATGCGTCGCAGAATCCCAATGAAGACATGCAAAAAGAATTTATTCAGCAATTATCCTTCGCTAACACTGCCCTATAATATCAATTGAAATGTGCATTTCGTTTTTAATAAATCTTAATTTATTGCGATTTAATTGCGCAAAGACATGATCCGCTCGTAAGATTTTCCTAACAACCACCGAATTATCCTCCGACAATACGACTCCATCGTAATGTCAATCGAGTAGTACCTTTCCATCGTCCTTTCGCCACTGCGCTCCGACGTACGCAGGATTCCGACTTGATTGAGACGAAGACAATGAACTTTAGCGTGTCGC
This sequence comes from Cryptocheilus praepositus, assembly GCA_033815515.1. Classification (NCBI taxonomy): domain Eukaryota; kingdom Metazoa; phylum Arthropoda; class Insecta; order Hymenoptera; family Pompilidae; genus Cryptocheilus; species Cryptocheilus praepositus. Next base: position 98,812 of record JAWWQZ010000220.1, on the reverse strand, counting down.
ACCCGCCCCATTAGACGAGAAGCGTGCCAATCGACTGGCAATAATAGCCGCGCATTGTCAGGGCAACACACTCGCCCCGTATTGCATTATTTAGTGCCCTGTCGGCGGACTTCGTAATTTCCGCGACGACGGAAAATGGGAGAAAAAAGTTGGAGAGAGAATCGACATCGAAGTAGCAAAGAACGTATAATCGGTGGTCGGGGGGCACGAGAAAGGGCAGCTCTTTTGTCACGCACGAGTCGATAACAGAGAAGGTACGCGTTCTTTGCTGGCGACTCGTTATCGGCATTCGATAAAACGGCGCACATATTTTGTTAACTTCATAGACGTGGCTCGTCTCCGCGGAACGCGGCCGATTTTCTGAAGTGGCAGTGGAAATTGCGGGGAGTCGTGTAAGGCACATGCCATGGTGTTCGTCGGACGATTTTGTCACATGGATTATAGTGAATCGGACATTAACCCCTTGCCGTACTTTAACGAGTCACTCGTGATGAGAATTTCGGGCCATACGTGAATATTGTAGCAGAAATGTATACAAAAGATAAAACAAATTAAATAATGTTTTAAACGTTTTTGGTTCAAATTTATTTGAATTCTGCAAAAGCACTATCGCATGTAGTATATAAGTGCACGGCTACTTCACAGGCAGTCGCAAGGTATCGTTTGGACCCAAATTCTTTCGAGTTAACACGTTGACTGCCAAGCATATTTTGCTATGTTAGAACCGCGATGCGATGAAATGCTGCAGAGAATAATTGAATAGTGCAAAATAAAAATATCGCAGAGTTGTTAGAAGCCAAAAGTATTGAAGCACCGTTCCGATATCAATTGCCCTTACAAGATTGCAAATAGACTTTATTGCGACTTTTTTGCAAAAAAGTAAAATCTTTTGCACCGGTCACCGGTGACCACCGTGGCAGTCAAAGTGTTAAATGGCACGGCAAGGGGTTAATGTCGAGCGGGTTTCAAATAATGGAATCGTTAAATGACGAGACAGCACATAAGTAACATAACAAACTAGATTTACTAGAACTATATTATTATGACGATGAACTAACAAACTGAAGACCAACGAGTCACACAAAAGAACTTACGACCAACAGGTGACAAATCAATGTTCCGCAGGCGAATAAGGGCGGGCAACACTGGCATCTGAAAAATAATATTTCTCGCAAGACGCCTCGTTGCTAGACCAACTTCATTCGTCATCAAACATAAGACTACGGTCCATGCGGCTGTTTTCTTGCAGACCGCAGCGTCTGGGTTCACTTTCTTTCATGGTGTCAAATGCACCGCATAGATAAAGACACCACAAGATGTAGAATGTAAAATAACTCGATCTCTTTTGGTGCTGCGGTGGTCAGAAGCGTCGGAAGTACGGACTCTAGGTGTTATTTGCCAACAATCACTCTAGAAAACCTTGCGATTAGGAATTGAATATTATTAAGACATGATGCTGTGTATAAATGCATTTTATCGTAGTACTGGGATATCATAAGGTTTGAGTGAATGCCAGTCGAAATACTATTGGAATGAATAAGACAGGCTGTGCGGTTCTTGATTACGATAGTAAAACTTACCGTAACAAATAATGATCGCATGTAGCACATAAATAACCCGAATAAAACATACAATACACGCACTACGCATCATAATTCATCCGACAGAAATATCGCGCGCCCGTCCTACACGGATTTATTATCTGTCATTTTTCATCTCAAACACACAGTATCTCTTTAATATATTTTGTAATTTATTATATTACTATCTATCCTCGTTTTTCGTAACAAACGCGCGCACCCTCACATTACATCGCACAACTTCCCATTCCGAAAATCTCCTAAAATAAACACACCAACACACATTTTTGAACGTGTGCTCCGATTCTAATGTACTTTTGAGGGAATATTCTTAAAATGATGTACATTAAGAAAATGTAATAAAAAAAATCGATTTTTTTCACCAACCCAAGTAAGCATAACCCCTTAAATCGCACAAGTTCCCATTCCGAAAATGTCCTGAAATAAACACACCAACACACTCTCCACCTTGCATTCACCCCTCTCCATTGCGCCATCATTACAAAACCTAGATTCCGCTTTACAATGTTCCAGCAAACATTTATTGAACATTACGCCCGTGTTCCCGAAAACAAACGACAAAGTATATATGAGCAACATCTTCATCTCGGCGTACAAACATCATCACCCACGTTCAACATGCTCGACCTTCGTCGCTCGCAGCACCGCGTTTATTTTCGCGCGTTGTCCTCGTGCACCGAGCAAACATGCGTGCACGTGTAAAACGAAGCACAAAGCGCATCGGCGGGACAACGGGTGGTCAGGCCACTCATTAACCTAACTCGCCTATCTTGCAGTCCGTGTCATCTTGCGGTCGTTAATTGCCAGATATTCGATGCCCGCTGCGTTTATCGTCGATGACACGTATCAACAAGTGGCGGGGACGATTAACAAATGCGACAAACGACGATAACGAAACGATCGGTTAACGCTCGTCGGGGATAATTGTCTGGCCACCGCGGATTGATACGGCTAATTATGCGTTTTCATCGCGTTGAAGATCGACGAAGGGTGAGGTAAATAGGCGCTCGCGCAAATTCGAGGGGTGGATGTGTGAATATTGCGTACAGCGCACCGTTCGTTTTAACCGGGACGATGTATTCTTCTTAATGCCCTTATGATGACGCGTTTTAAAGCAGATCCGTCATCGGCAGAAGATGCTTGTTAGATGGGATGTGAAGGAATGGATCTGTAACAATTCGGTATGATGTTTCGCTAGATTGAACTGTCAGAATGTGTTTTTCTTGATATCTTTGTGATTGCCTGTTTTAAAGCAAATTCGCAATTGGCAGTAGATGATTGTTGCACGGGATGTGAAGGAATGGATCTGTCAAAATTCTTTATGATGTTTTGCTAGATTGAATTGTCAGAATGTGTTTTTCTTGATATCTTTGTGATTACCTGTTTTAAAGCAAATTCGTAATTGGTAGGAGATGATTGTTACACGGGATGTGAAGGAATGGATCTGTCAAAATTCTTTATGATGTTTCACTAAATTGAACTGTCAAAATGTGTTTTTTTTATATCTTTGTGATTGCCTGTTTTAAAGCAAATTCGTAATTGGCAGGAGATGATTGTTGCACGGGATGTGTTAAAATTCTTTATGATGTTTCGCTAGATTGAACTGTCAAAATGTGTTTTTCTTGATATCTTTGTGATTGCTTGTTTTAAAGCAAATCGCAATTGGCAGTAGATGATTGTTGCACGGGATGTGAAGGAATGGATCTGTCAAAATTCTTTATGATGTTTTGCTAGATTGAATTGTCAGAATGTGTTTTTCTTGATATCTTTGTGATTACCTGTTTTAAAGCAAATTCGTAATTGGTAGGAGATGATTGTTGGACGGGATGTGAAGGAATGGATCTGTCAAAATTCTTTATGATGTTTGGCTAAATTGAACTGTCAAAATGTGTTTTTTTTATATCTTCGTGATTGCCTGTTTTAAAGCAAATTCGCAATTGGCAGGAGGTGATTGTTGGATGGGATGAAGAAACGGATCTGTCAAATACTATATGATCTTTCGCTAGATTGAACTGTCATAATGTGTTTTTCTTGATATCTTCGTGATTGCCTGTTTTAAAGCAAATTCGCAATTGGCAGGAGATGATTGTTGGGTCAACGCAGGCTGATACTGGGAATTGTTTGTCTAAGATAAATGGAAACGTTTGTAAACGCACGCAAATTTGCGCTGGCGCAGATGAGGAGGATTGAATGTGCGGAGAATGCGTGTGGTGCTTCGCTGGTTCGAAGTGTGTCAATGAATTTTTCGTAATGTTTTTTTAATCACGTGCTTAAAGCAGATGCGTTATTGCCAAGGGATTATTGTTTTGTCAACGCAGACTGATACTAATAATTGTACATCTTAGACCAATTAAACCACATATAAGCGCACGCAAATTTTTTCGGTTTTCGTACGAAGAAATAAATATGTGGAAATTGTATGTTTCTCTAGATTGAACTGTGAGAATGTAGGTTGCTATATATTTTTATGATTGCCTGTTTTAACGCAGATCTGTTATTGACAGGAGATGATTGTTTGGCTAACGCAGATTGGCATCGGTAATTGTTTGTTTAAGATTAACGAAAGCCGTATGGACGCCTGCGAATTTGCGGTAGTGTCGATGTTACGGAGCAAATGTGTAGAGATTATGCATAGCATTTGACTGGATTAAACTGTGCCATTGTTTTTTTTATCTTTTTATGATCACGTGATTTAAAGCAGATCCATAAATTACATGGAATGATTATTTTTCAATGTAAACTAATACTGGTAACTGTCCATCTATCATAAATGGAAACGTATGTAAACACGTACGAGTTCGCGAAAATGTGCACGCGAAGGGATGAAAGTATAAAAATCGCAGATGTTTTATTGAAGTATAACAGTACAATATTCCCAGCATTCTTACAATTGCTCGTTTTAAAGCAAAACAGTAACTAGAAACTGAATATTTTTTGCAATCTATAAACACGACGTTGCAGCCCGATCCCAATAAAATTACCATCCGAAATAAAACGACTTGCCAGATAATGCGATATATACATGAGAATCGAAGTGGTGCAATGCTGATCGCTGGAGTGCCAAGTAGAAAAGTAAAAATCAACGCGCACCTCCATGCTTTCTATCTACACACTTGCTTCGCCGTTTCCAAACATCCGGAAACCTCAATGTACACCCACCGTGCCACATAAGGACATGTCTCGACATTTCCCTAACCAACCGTCTAAACTGTTTCACATCGAAACGTCGCAACACGCCATTAAGATTCAACCTCGCCCACCGCAACATCATACAGCAACGTGCATACACACACGAGCACGGCCAGTTTAGGATGCTGACGCGAACAAAACACGCGATTCATCGCGTAAGTGGATAATTCTCGTTCAAGTTCGGCATCCGTAACGAACATGTTACGGCACACGGTCAGACATAATTATCATTGGCCGCCGAGGTATTGAATTTCACGAGTCACGTTTCGGATGTTACGCGCGGCTGTAGTTCCGCAAAGTCGATTTGTCGGCTACATTACATACATTAAAATGTAAAAAGCCGTGAATGTAGTTTTTCAATATTTTTACTGTACGACTTTCTCCGCAGTCGGAAGTCACACCTGGCTTGTTCCGTTTCACTTGTGCAGAGGTGTACGAGTAGTCGTAATAATCAGGAAGTCGGGAGTAGTTGGCTAAAATTCATTCCGTCGATCCGACTGTTCGGATTATAGTTTGAGTGACGCGAGTGTTGAGGAAAGTCGGAAAAAGTTGACGAACTCCTGGACTGCCCGAACAGTTTTAGATATTCGAGAAGATCCGTCGTGTTCAATCCGTTTGAATTGAAGTAAGGTTCAACTGCTTCATCGCGCAGCGCGCGTGAAGCGTTACACTGAATTTCAGTGGGATAAATGTATGCTGAATATAACAGCTGCCCGTTATACGTACGAAAATAAAGCGTAACATGCATGAGTGGAAACTATTATGGAACCCTTAATTTAATTGAATAGTTCTATTAAATTTTCCGACGCATATTACTTGACTACTACCATTTAATTATCTAATAGATCCAATTTTCTAAGTGATCCTTAATTCGAACTGTTCAAAATACGTGTGAGAAGAAAATCTATGTGTGTTGTATATAAAAGTGGTAGTGAGAAGAATAAATGTGTGTGTATATATATATATATGCATGCGAATGAAAGATTCTGGATCTATCTCCTTCGTATGATTGCAGTTCTGACTAAACGTCTGTATAATGACATTCTTATATTACAGTAAATATTCATTAACCCCTTAGCCTATAACTACGGGCATAGCCCGTAGTAGATGATCGGGCCAAACGTAAATATTACGGGCATAGCCCGTAGTAGATGATCGCACGAAACGTAAATATTACGGGCATAGCCCGTAGTAGATGATCGCACCAAACGTAAATATTACGGGCATAGCCCGTAGTAGATGATCACACCAAATATAAATATTACGAGCATAGCCCGTAGTAGATGATCGCACCAAACGTAAATATTACGAGCATAGCCCGTAGTAGATGATCGGGCCAAACATAAATATTACGGGCATAGCCCGTAGTAGATGATCGCACCAAACGTAAATATTACGAGCATAGCCCGTAGTAGATGATCGCACCAAACGTAAATATTACGGGCATAGCCCGTAGTAGATGATCGGGCCAAACGTAAATATTACGGGCATAGCCCGTAGTAGATGATCGGGCCAAACATAAATATTACGGGCATAGCCCGTAGTAGATGATCGCACCAAACATAAATATTACGAGCATAGCCCGTAGTAGATGATCGCACCAAACATAAATATTACGAGCATAGCCCGTAGTAGATGAACGGGCCAAAAGTGAATATTACGGGCTATGCCCGTAATACGATGATCGGGACAAATATATATATTAGCGGCGGCGCCCTCCTAAAGTTATAAATATTTGTGGAAAATGTGATAATTACAACCTGATGTAATAATTGTGGTAGATGTAACTACTACAAAAAGTTTATTTATACAAAAATCAGTAATACAAAATTAATAATCTGCAATGGTGTGATACAATTCGTTACCGTACTAAACAAATTGTGCGAATGGCTCGAAGGCTGCGCGAGCTTGTTCACGTTTTCGGCCCAAAATTCTCAAACGTGAATCGTAGGTTAAGGGAATAATTTGCAAAATCATTGGTGTCCTACAAGGCACTGACAATACTCAAATGTTTGGCTTAATTCAAAGATTCGCTTCGAATCGCGATCAGTTCGTTATTTGCGTACACTGGAGCAGTTCTTCGCTTCTGCTCTTTTTCTCGTCGGTCCTTAACGTTTGAACCTCCCATTTTTCTCGCCCGTTCCATTTCTTTCTTTCTTACTGGCGGCCAAGTGAAATATAATTATCCGATATTAGCGAAGGGGCGAAAGAGCACTCCGTCGTCTGTCAAAATATGACGAATGGCCAATCCATATGCATGAAGGTGCGCGCATTTACGAGAGCGACTCGCTGCGTCTCCTGCTACTCCTTTCTTCCCTCCTTCGGCTGTCCTTTTTATCGCTCTTTGCTTCTTTTACCCTCTGCCCCGTCCAAAAATACTATTTTCATATATTCGACGCTCGTTCGCTCTAATGCGATTGGTCAAGTGAAAAGGAACGGGGAGAGTTGAATTATTCAATTTCCCATGCCGTTAGGTCGTGTCGTCAAATATTTCGAAGCTCTTTTATTGCATGCGCCGCTTGCGAGGATTGGAAGAATTAATCTTGAAGCCCGAAATATTTTTGCCTAAACTAATTAAGTAAATGATTTTAATTACAAATCAAATAGATAAATAAAATTAACACGTTGGCTGCCGTGGGGTCACCGGTGACCGGCGCAAGAGATTTTATTGAAGATCCAAAACATTCGCAATGGGTAGTAATAATTATTTTATAAATGCAGTTATTGTTAGAATAGTGATGCGATTCTTTGGTCTCCAATACTTGCACATTATTTACATTTTGCATAATTCAGTCAAACGCTGTAGTACTTCATAGCATCGCCGTTCTAATATGGCAAAATATGCACGGCAGTTAACGTGTTAAATATAAATATTATTATTATTATATATTTTATTAATTAATAATAATTATTCAATTCTGAAAAATGTCTGTTTTCTCCTCACATGAACTCACTTAATTCGGGCTTACGACCATACATCTTACATTGCGACGTCCGTCAGTATATCGGCTCGTTAGTATAATTGCTGTGGAACTTACAAAGTTCAACAATAAAATACTCAATCACTAATGTTTTCCTTCAGTGTTATTTGAAATTGAAGCGTAACATCAAATTTTACGGCATTCATAACTCTTATTATAAACTCCAATCGCTGTAATGTTATTCGACATAACCCACCATACCGTCGTTGCGTTATTTTCGTACACTTTAAACTTCGTCACTTCCGACCTGAACGCGCTGAGAAAACAATCTCTGCTACACATGTTCTAGACGCAAATACTTTTACGAATTCCACTGCGCGACGATTACTTCGTACTTTAACCTAGACTTCAGCGAAGATCTACGAGGCATGATTAAACTATCTGGACAAACTTGTTGACTTAAATCGTACCCGCCGTCGAACGGGTTAACCTCAGGCTCTTTCTTGCCTGCTCAGCCTGTCGTGGCAAACGAGTTTCCGATTAAATCGAGTCAGGGCACGAAGTGTGACAGGTGCTTCGAGGCGGCGGAAAATGACGAACATTGTTGCGGAGCGTAAACGAGACACTTGACTGCGCGCCTTTATAGACCTATATACGTATTTTCATCCACTATAAATGCATTCGACGGGAAAATGGAATTTCGAGGGTGACGAGAACGAGACGTTGAACTGTCTGAAATGCGAGCGGGAAAGGGGCGTGGGGAACAAAGAATTGTGAATGATAGCAGAGAACGATGAAAGGAATGAGGTATACAATCTACAGAAGAGAAGATGCGATAGATGATTGACGGTAGAATTATTTTTGTCGTTATCGTTAATGTTACATTTCTTATGTCGATATATTAAACAGTTTAAAACACAAAAGTAATGGTTGTGTTTCTCGCACTTCATCCTGTATTAAACGCTAATAAATGTTCGCTCGTTCACTAAACGCATTCGCTGATAATCTCTAAATATTCACTATGATGCACACACTGTTATAGGTTTAGACTTTATTTTAATATCGTTGTTTTTGTGCTTGGTTTCTAGAATATTCCTAATAACAAATATAGATACATGCATTCTTTCTCACCGTTTCTCTCTCTCATACGCACACTTTCTCATTGTTCGTTCGTACAAAATCACACATCCTACATTAATGTTACATTTCTTGTGTCGGTTTTTGGTTGGGTGTGTTTCACTTTATCCTGTAGCTCCACATGTTTCGTGACCAAATGATCTCCACTATTGCATAAATAGGTTTAGCTTAATTCTGTTGTTTTTGTGTTGTTATGTTACGTGGTACTTAAAACTGTGCTTAGAATCTACTTACACTATGGATTCCGCTAGTTTCCTCCAGATGGCAATCATGATAATCAAATAAATTACAGTTAATGTCAATTCGTTTTAAGTATCAACCGAGAACTTTATCATCAATTTATCTTTATCAAACATTATTTATATAAGAACAAAACAGTAAGACAAGCATCAAACAACGGCAACTATTTTGATTATTATCACTAGTCTCTAGCGGTCTTAACCCTTTGACTCCTAAATACTCCCAGCCAAAGCGCTTGCTGAGGACGAGATACTTTTCGATATTTTAAATTCTATTGATTGATTATTAATTATTATTAATTCTATTGATGTAAGGCGCAACAAAGTTCTAATGGCCATTCTTCATTTACGCTAAATGAAAAAATTCGGGAATATTATTTGATAAAGAACGCGTCGGTATTCATCTCATATATTGATAATTGTGGCTACAGTAGGTATGGAATCGAAACAATTGGGAAGTGCATATATGCGCCCATAGTCGACACCGATAGATTTCGGCGGACACATATATGCGTTCATAGCACTCAAAAGGTTAACACTTTGACTGCCATGATGGTCACCGGTGACCGACGCAAGAAATTTGACTGAAGATCCAAAATATTCGCAATGGGTAGCAATTATTATTTTATAAATGTAGTTGTTATTAGAATAGTGATGCGATCTTTTGGCCTCCAATACCTGCACATTATTTACATTTTGCATAATTTAAACAAACGCTGTAGTATTTCATAGCATCGGCGTTCTAATACGGTAAAATACGCATGGCAGTCAAAGTGTTAAGTAACAAGTCGCGACAAACAATCTGCCAATTACCAACACACGGCTCCATCACAATCTTCGCACGTTACTTCGCGACCGACATAAAAATTAAAACAGACGGAAAATAACAGAATAGCTGGAAAATAAGTAAAACGGAAGAAGAGAACGCGACTAGCATGAAAGAGCGCGGAAGGTAGAACACAGGCTCAATGCAAAGCATTTTAAGGAGACAGGCGAAGCAAATGAAGGTAAAAGAGGCGAGGTATGCGAAAGATGACAGAGTGAATATAAAAGAGCTTGGATGATGGAGAATGACGAGGAACGAGGAGAACGGCGAGGGCGTGGACGAAGATAAGGGATCGCGATCTGGTAATTTCTTTTCTCGGCATCTTACGAGGTTTACTCTCGCCCTTTGTGCCCGAGCCCCGAGAGGAACAACCTAAATTCGCCTTTTGGTGGGATGAAAGGCGGGACGCGTGTCGCGAGACCCACGAGACCGGGAATATTCTCGTGATAAAAGTGTCCCGAGTGATAAAAGGAACCGACACGCTGAAGGATCGATGTCAAATTTCCCAGGCACACGCTTCGCGGAAATGAACTCTGGAAGAGGGTTGCTTTTGAACTTCCCTTCACACCGACGCGAATGTTGGCAGAGACGAGTACGATTTTGTGTGTTTTCGCGCCTTCTGATGTGTCACGTGCGTTCACTGTGAAAAGAGCTTTTGTCGGCGGGTAAAAATTGACGCTGTCTAATCATGGGTGGCTAATGGTCATTGGTAGTGTTAAATTGCCAAATTATTAGACTTGCTTTTTCTGAAAACGAGCTATGGAAAAGGGTTGTTTTTGAATTTTACGCTGTCTAATCATGGGCTGCTAATGGTCATTGGTAGTGTTAAATTGCCAAATTATTAGACTTGCTCTTTCTGAAAACGAGCTATGAAAAAGGGTTGTTTTTGAATTTTACGCTGTCTAATCATGGGCTGCTAATGGTCATTGGTAGTGTTAAATTGCCAAATTATTAGACTTGCTTTTTCTGAAAACGAGCTATGGAAAAGGGTTGTTTTTGAATTTTACGCTGTCTAATCATGGGCTGCTAATGGTCATTGGTAGTGTTAAATTGCCAAATTATTAGACTTGCTTTTTCTGAAAACGAGCTATGGAAAAGGGTTATTTTTTAATTTTACGCTGTTTAATCATGGGCGCTAATCGTCATTGGTAGTGTTAAATTGCCAAATTATTAGACTTGCTTTTTCTGAAAACGAGCTATGGAAAAGGGTTGTTTTTGAATTTTACGCTGTCTAATGATGTGCTGCTAATGGTCATTGGTAGTGTTAAATTGCCAAATTATTAGACTTGCTTTTTCTGAAAACGGGCTATGGAAAAGGGTTGCTTTTGAATTTCATTTCACACTGTCATCAATGTTTACAACGGTGAGTAGATTTTTGTACGTTTTTACGCGTTGTAATATATGACGTGCGTTGACAGTGAAAAATTGCTGCTATCTGATTATGGTTTGCTAATTAGTTAGAGCATGAGTTTGTCAAATTACTGAACACATGCTCTGTGAAAACGTTTTTTGAAAGAGAGCTGCATTGAGTGCGACTTAACCCATTCGAGACGACGATTTTTTTCGAACACGGTCCCCAGGAGCGAAATTTTTTTTTTATATTGTTCATTTTTAATAAAAAAAACATGTTTACTATGGAAATCACCCAATTCGTAAGTGAATTCACATAAATAAGATCATTGCACACCAGGTGTGCAGCTCGCTCCTCGGAAAATTTTTATTGCGAGGAACGGATTGAACACCATGTGTGCAATAAAAGGTAAAATGAAAATACATCATTAAAAACTTTATGAACATTTATTTAAAAAATAGTTAGATAATATAAAATCGTTATTTTGTTTTCAATAATAAAGAACAGAATATAATGCAAAGAAAATGTTTAAAAAGTAGTAAAAAGTTAAAAAAAGATAAGTTGAATAATGAAAAAATAACAAACGAGAAATAAATTTTTAGAAAAATGTCTAAAGATAATAATGTAATGTAACTCAGTAATAAAAAAGAAAATATAATTTGTAAATACATTTTAGCAAATAATAGTACACTGATCGTAAAGTAATTATACATTAGTTGGTTAATGGTAGCGCTTGAAACATTCTCCCAAACATATTATAATCCACGATTACCGACACAAGCAGGACAAGAGTAATTATTACGTTTATATTTTCCTTCTTTGTAGGACTGTCGGCAATTCATAGTATTTTACATGTAAGAAAGGCTTCAAATAACTTTTAGATTTTTGGTACACAGTGAAACCAATGCCAAATTTTGTTTTCCTGTACCTTGCAGATTTCATTAGTTCAAGGAAAATCTTATTTCGACGACTAGTTTACTCAGAATAACTGATAATTGCACATTACTGTTATTGCACACACGGTGTGCAAGTCGTCTTATAGCCTCGGAAATCAATTGCACACACGGTGTGCAATCGGTCTCGAATGGGTTAATGGCGACGCAGATATCAGAGATGAATGAGATTTTTGTGGGCTTCTTTTGATTCGCTCTCCATTTAAAATAACATCGGTCTCAAGATATGTCACGATGATGCCATACAATGTCAATATCATTCTCTACCGACCAATTCTTCAAAACTCTCTACTACTCCTACACTCAACACAGCACAAGTGAAATAACTAAATTGATGAACACTCTTCAGACTCCCGGCTAAAAAACACATAGCACCCCCCATAAACAAACTATCCAAATACCTCCCTATTATCCCGACCCATGCCCGACTCCTCGCCATCTACTAAAATATTGTCCATACGCGCATAAAATGCCCATAAATACACAAACACTTTCGTACTCCACCGACCAACTCTTCAAAATTCAAGTACACCCACACTCGAACCACGGCAAAACGCCACAAGCGAAATAACTCCAAATTTATGAACACCTGCCATGCCCCCGGCTAAAACACACATAGCACACCCCATAAACAAACTATCCAAATACCACCCCATTACCCCAGCCGATACACGTCTCCTCGGCGTTCATCAAAACACCACTAAAATATGACTGAAATATCACTGAAATATCACGAACATATCGTCCATGCACGCGTAGGACAACCATAAATCCACAGACGCCTTCGATAATTTCGCACAGCACGTAAGGAAACCATCCAAAGCACCCTCCCACCAGCACGTACACCCGAGTTCACACTCACACAGGCGGGTCGCTTTGAGATTCTAATCTAGCGCAACAAGTCGAACCTTCTTTCGGGAGTTTGGGAGGGCTCCATGTGTGTCCATGGGATATGGATGGCTGCATCGAATCCGGACAAGGAAGTGGCACCCCTCACGCGACCTCCGCATTGATATTCCGGAGTCGATGATATTTCCTGGGTGACGTGGCCGAGATCGCGCGAGAAAGCGCACAATATGCATTATGCATGCTCCCCCGCCGTGCCATGACGAATATTGGTCCACCGACTGGCAATGGGAATATACGATACAATGCGCTAAGTATGTATACCGTATCCGGTCGCGATGAGTATCGACGGACTCATCTTTTTCTTTGGAAATGCCTTTCCCGCGCGGCGACAAACTTGTTTTCTTCCATATGCAAAAAATATCCGACGCGTAGCTTCTGTGGGCGTACTTATATGGAATACGAATGAGCGTGATCGCTTCGAGCGAGCTGTTAATGTGTCGAACGAAAGTATCGTATATTCGTTTAATAAGAATGGCAGGTGTGGGATTATGGAATATTGCGGGTGAATGCGGTAGATGTGGGAATAGAGAAATATTTTACCATCGAGAAGCGGGGCTTTCGAGCATTAATGACTGCTGTGAGGTCGGATCGTTGCAGATTGAAATGTGTGGACAGAAAATTCAATATGGGATAATGTGCTATTTTTCTATGCTTTATTATATTCTAATAATTGTTTAGTTAATGCGTAAACCATTCGTCCAGTGAGAGAATCCTGACAAAATGCTATCCGGCGTACGTTAAATATCTCATGTAAAATGCAGTGACAGCATAGCCCTTTGAGTGCTATGGACGCATATATGCGTCCGCCGAAATCTGTCGGTGTCGACTATGGGCGCATATATGCGTCCCCAATCGTTTCGATTTCTCACCTACTATAGCCACAATTACAAATGTATGAAATGAATACAGATGCGTTCTTTATCAAATGATTTTCTTGCATTATTTAATTTGGCGTAAATACAAAATTATCATTAAAACTTATTTGCGCCTTAAATAATCGATCAGTAGAGTTCACACTAGCGAAAAGTGTTGCGTCCTCAGCGAGCGCTTTGGCCAAATGTATTCAGCACTCAAAGGAATAGACAACGTTTGGAAAGGGCAAAAAGCAATTTTTGAAATATTATAAATTCTGTCAGTTCCATCGTCGTGGATGGAAAACTCTCGAAATGTATATTTTATGAAAGGTATCGATGCACTATCGATATTCTACCGACTTCGGCTATAATAGAATGTGCATCGGATACTCTACTTAGAATGCCGTTCGCGCTGAAGCTGACAACGTCGTAGCAAGTCGTACGTTTCCTCAACAACAAATCTCTCCCTGTCTTGTGTCGAGGCTAAGCTGTAGGAGTCGATCGCGAACATATCCGCGAGCGGCATTCAAATCGGGCCATGACTCGCTATTTCTTGCAGTTCTTCGTAGTTAATTCCTTAAACACATTTGCTCAGATGATAGGTGTTGGCTGTTCTGAGTATCGTGTGGGTCGTGAATAATTCTGCGTAACGCGGTATAACGTGGCAATTTGTAGTGCGGTACAATCAGAGTATGATATAACGGATGACATAATGAGGTACAAAGTCGGAAGTATCAAACAGGAATAAATCTGCAGTAACATTTCTGAGTCTTTAGAAATTGCGATTTTACTACTGCTGTATTAAATATATACATGTATAATACTACGTATATAATATTAATAACACCTGCACTTTGACTTCAAGTTCTTTTTTGAAGGTGTATTACAAATATATGAGTTTAAAATAATTATTTATAAGTATTTAACGTATGATATTTTTTTAAGCAATCTCCAATATGAAGGAATGGTTTTCTGTTGCACGTTTCACAGAAGTATACTTTTCCTTTTCTTCCTCTAGTCAATTTACGATTAGAACATTCTAAGTAATCATTATGTTTTCCTTCAGTATCAGGTTGCAAGATATGTAGTTTTCCATCTAATCTATCCTCATTGTCTGTTGTTGATGGCGTTCTATATCACGGAGTCTTACCTTTACGGAAATTCCCAATTAGAGATATAACTAACTCCCGAATAAATTTTATGTGACATTGATTTACTGTTGTTATGTTTACAATCAGCTTTATACAGAATATAAGACTTAATTCACAAGTCAATCGTACCCGCATTTCATAAAACGCGAATTTTGACTGTTTCACCCGTTGTCACCTCCCACGTGACATACGACCGCAGCGATAAAGTTCTGTTGTCACGTCAGAGGTGACTTACGACCGTTAAGGGTTAATAACATCTGCAATAACATTTCTGAGTCTTTAGAAATTGCGATTTTACTACTGCGGTATTAAATATATATGTTACAGTGAAACACCGAAATCTGGAGAATGTTGACTTTCACCGGTGAATGTCAACATTCACATAGTCGCTTGGTGTATGTCCGAAATATTTGCTAAATACCCTTATTTTTTACTTACACCGGTAAATGTTGACATTCACCATGCAAACTGGTCGACACACACCGGAGAGGGTCCGATTGCACAACAATGTAATGGAATATTCGATTTTTCACCGACGTATTTGGTATCTGTTGACATTCACCGGTGAAAGTCGACATTCTCCAATTTCGGTCATTCATGGTAACATATACATTTATAATACTACGTATATAATATTAATAATAGAATAATATAAAATAATTTTTTACGGTAAATATATTTTCATGCTCAGTAATTGTATGTTCCCAACGTCTGTCGATGCATAATTTTACAAAGTCATTCGCATTTGATCTTTCTAATACATCTTAGACCGCATCTCATTACTTTGGGATCTCTATCATATTATACACGCTTCTATGCGTATGCACGTTGATCTGAGATATTGCATGCAGTTATGCAGAATCGCTTTAATACCGTTCGCGTATTATCTGTTATACGTTATGCTACACAGCGGCGTGTACACAGGGCGCAGCGAAAATATTTGCGTTACCACGCGGCGAAGTTGGCGGCGATGCCGATCCTGGGAAAAGGTCAACAGGTGAAAAGGGCTGCGCGTCACGGCAAATGAGAATTTCCCTTTGGCCGATGTGAAAAAGGCCACAGATCACAGCCCGAGCAATAACGCAATCGAGCGTTCGCACACGCACGACCGATTTACGCGTTGCTTTGTCGATATTTCCGAATATAAAAAAAACGATCCTCGTTGAAGCCGACTGAAGGGTCGTTCGAACGGAAATGAAACGGAAAAAGACGAAAACGCGTCGGTCGGCCTTGCCTTGAAACCCTGTCGTCTTCCAGTAAGTTTTATGAAACGCGGCGAAGTAATTTTCACACAGAAAATCGCGCGTACCGGCGTATCGAAGCAGACCGCCGATATTTCCATGCATTCGATGTTTTTTCGCAGCGGTATACCTTCGCTTTGTGATTTCCGGTTTTCACGTTTTTTTTCATTTCCCACCACTTTAATTACTCTTATTTAAATCCTCGCGTAGACTCGCCATAAGCATTCGGATCCGGACGATAAAGGTTAATTCTTTTAGCGATCACGCTGCAAAATAGGTTGAATCGAGTTGGAGAGCTTAATTCATCCGGGGATTTTCAGTCAGACGCATTATGCGCCTCTGAGCCTTGTTCGATAAATTCAGATCCATTTACCAAATTCCGGTCCGTTGATAAAGTCAAACAATCTTGTTTCACCTAACGACTATATTTATTTGCAACCGGCCAAATTCATGTTACCTGTATGCAAACCTTTTACATTACGCGGCGAGTAAAAGAAGAATTGGTACGCAATATTTTTTTACTGTTGAATTTATGTCTTCATTCTATAATATTATCAGCGTCATTTCATTAACGTCACTATCCAGTAGTTTACTATCATTTATGTTAACTATTGAACATAAAATATTTGAACAACGTCTCACTTTATACAAGTAAAATTATCCCAGAAATGCAATAGGTGCAAAAGTTTTCTTTCAGAGTTATTTTCTTGACGTTGCTATCCAACAGTTTATTATAATTTATGTTAACTACCAAACGAAACGTATTTCAACAATGTCTCATTTCTTCAAGCGAATTTATTCCAGGATAGCAATGCGTGCAAATATTTTTTTATGTATTTTTTTCTAGTCAACGCACGGTTTTAGTTATTTTTATCGATAACGCAGATTCAAATATGGTTTTTATATTCTGACTGCTGTACAGTACCGATCAGTTTGTTTCCGCTCAGCTAAGAACAATAGTGTATTAATATGCACTATATATTAATATATGTTATTGTTCTAATATAAGGATATTTTATAATTTAAAAATGACGAGTATACTCGTGCATAAAAAGTAATTACGCGTTGCTCTTCAATTTGCGTAAAAATAGTTAGAAGTTGCTGTTGCACCTTCAGTGAAAACTAAAACGCATGCATAAATGTTAAGACGTTTTAAATATTTGGAGGTCGAGACCAAATAAAACAAATAAAAAAAATATAAGTAATTATTTTGAAAACTGTATACAGTATACGGATTGGATACAATTTGTCGGTTAGGATAATTATCTCACGTTTACTTCGTCACTTGTTTATGATAAAAAGACTCTTGCACAAACTTTAACAAGTTGCTGTTGCACCTTCAGTGAAAACTAAAACGCATGCATAAATGTTAAGATGTTTTGAATATTTGGAGGTCAAGACCAAATAAAACAAATAAACAAAAAAATATAAATAATTATTTTGAAAACTGTATATAGTATACGGATTAGATCAAATTTGTCGGTTAGGAAAATTATCCCACGTTCATCTTAGTCAATAGTTTCTTATAACAAGACTCTTGCACAAACTTTGATAAGTTGCTGTTGCAACTTCAGTGAAAACTAAAACGCATGCATAAATGTTAAGATGTTTTGAATATTTTGAGGTCAAGACCAAATAAAACAAATAAAAAAATATAAGTAATTATTTTGAAAACTGTATATAGTATACGGATTGGATAAAATTTGTCGGTTAGGATAATTATCTCACGTTTACTTCGTCACTAGTTTCTTATAACAAAACTCTTACACAAACTTTAACAAGTTGCTGTTGCACCTTCAGCGAAAACTAAAACGCATGTATAAATTTTAAGATGTTTTGAATATTTTGAGGTCAAGACCAAATAAAACAAATAAAAAAATATAAGTAATTGTTTTGAAAACTGTATATAGTATACGGATTGAATAAAATTTGTCGGTTAGGAAAATTATCTCACGTTCATCTTCATCACTAGTTTATTATAACAAGCCTCTTGCACAAAGTTTAACAAATTGCTGTTGCACCTTCAGTGAAAACTAAAACGCATGCATAAATGTTAAGATGTTTTGAATATTTTGAGATTAAGACCAAATAAAACAAATAAAAAAATATAAGTAATTATTTTGAAAACTATGTATAGTATACGGATTGAATAAAATTTGTCGGTTAGGATAATTATCTCACGTTCATCTTCGTCAATAGTTTATTATAACAAGACTCTTGCACAAACTTTAACAAGTTGCTGTTGCACCTTCAGCGAAAACTAAAACGCATGCATAAATGTTAAGATGTTTTGAATATTTTGAGGTCAATACCAAATAAAACAAATAAAAAAATATAAGTAATTATTTTGAAAACTGTGTATAATATACGGATTGAATAAAATTTGTCGGTTAGGATAATTATCTCACGTTTACTTCGTCACTAGTTTATTATAACAAGACTCTTGCACAAAAAGTTTGTGTTGCACCTTCAGTGAAAACTAAAACGCATGCATACATTTTAAGATGTTTTGAATATTTTGAGGTCAAGACCAAATAAAAAACAAATAAAAAAATATAAATAATTATTTTGAAAACTGTGTATAGTATACGGATTGAATAAAATTTGTCGGTTAGGAAAATTATGTCACGTTCATCTTCGTCAATAGTTTATCATAACAAGACTCTTGCACAAACTTTAACAAACCAGAAATCGCCGTCAATGATAAAATTAGAAAATAAAACAGCAATTTCATTGCAACTTATTCTATATCATAATAGCACCACACACACTGTGTTTGACGAGTATACTTATCATCGTCTGCTTCTTACAACACATTTTGGGTGCACACTTTTCGCAGAGGTCGCAGCAGCCAACTGGTTAAGGACTGTCGGTTAATCCACGCCGGAGTTTCCGCCGATAGTATTACGAATTAAAGCCTCGTCTAGACGCCGAGGATCGTCCAGGGGATAATTGGAAACGGAATACCGGGAACTGTTCAGAGAGGCCTCCCGAGAGCGTTGTTATATCATACGCATGGCTATTATGTTGTATTATATTACTGGCACGGGCAAATTCTACAGGGCAGATGTAGTCAAGTTTCCCTTTAATTGAATGGTATGGCGAATCTGGGAGTATTTGGACGGATTGAAAATTTACTTCCCGGGTTATGAGACGTGTAACCTCTGAACTTTGGAAGAGGGTAAATAGCGGAAGCGTCGTGATGGCGTGCAAAATGCAAGGCTAATGTGTGAATATTCGATGTTTGGTGCTACGGAAATAGCCTCCTTTATAGCATCGTTAATACATCAGTTGCTTTAACGTAGTCACGTTATGCGATCTAAGTTTACCGCTATCGTAGACATAAAAATAGACGAGCATACAGGGGAAGGTGTTTGTTCGTACATTTTCACTTTTGTCGCGACGACTTTACGTTAAGGGAACAGTTTGGGCCGAAAGGATTTATGTAATATATATATTTTGTATATATCTCTCGGTACCCCGTTGGGTTTAAGCTAAAGTATACTAGCGTTTATTTCTTAGTAAAATCAATAACTAACTTCCGTTATAATCGTCTGTTCCTGTTGCGAATACATGCATTACCGCCTACCTTTGCTTTCGACCTCATTTTTCACTTTCTTTCCTTCTATTTTTAGCCATATCTCTTGAACCATTGCGAATTTTACACTTCTTATCGCGCCGTTCTAAGTTATTTTCGACCCCTTTTGAAATATTAAAAGGGCGAACCAATCGGCGAACTTCCATTTTTTCGCTGAAATGACAAGGGGTATGTCTTCAAATATTCTCAACCTTCTTCACACGTCTTTTACACCGAAACAGTTGCTTGGAGGCTATAACTTGTACAAGAGCTTTTGAAGACATTTTGACGCTCTTCCACGTGATACTAATCTGAATAAGCGGAACACATTTGATCAAAACCAGCCATAAAAATGATTAACACATTGACTGCCACGGTGGTCACCAGTGACCGGTGCAAAAGATTTTACTAAAAATGTAAAAAATTCGCAATGAAGCCCATTTGCAATCTTGTAAAAGCAATTGATATTAGAATGGTGCTTCAATACTTTGGCTTCTAACAATTCTGCGTTACCTTTATTTTGCACGATTTAATTATACTCTACAGTATTTCATCGCATCGCGGTTCTCACATAGCAAAATACGCTTGGCAGTCAAAGTGTTAACAGTAACCTGTTCTCTGTATAATCACAATACCGTCGCCCCCACCTCCGTTTTGATGAAAAGTGTATATTAGTCGAAAAGATATTCACAACGTGTGAGAACAAAGTTCTATTTATCGGGCGCGTTTGTACAAGACTCTTCTCTCTTATACCATTCAGATTGCTGAACCGATTACTTTTACACCCGCTTGCGTTGAAAGCTCGGTGCGCGCTTGGATTTTCGCGGACTTACGTCTATTGGCTAATTTTGCACCGATGAGGACCATTGTCCTGGCAAGGCGGTGCAACGGGACAGTGTCCATTAAGTGCGACCCGCGGTTTATGGCTTGGCCTGGTGACCACCTGCGATGGACGTGACTGCCACGCATTACCAAAGATTAGGGCCTTATTTCTAACTGCGGCACAATAACACTTATGGGGTCATTTATTCTGTTATGCGGCGGTTTGTTTGCCTACGGATTGCGCGGCGCGTGTCGCTACACCATTTTTAACCCTTTCCGCAAAAATGTATCCGTGTAGGCTATGGACGCATATATGCGTTTCCCAATTGTTCGGATTTCATACCCATTGCAGCCACAATTATCAATTTGCGACATGAATACAGATGCGTTCTTTATCAAATAATTTTCTTGCATCATTTAACACTTTAACTGCCACGGTGGTCATCGGTGACCGGTGCAAAAGATTTGATTAAAAATTCAAAAAATTCGCAATGAAGCCTATTTGCACTCTTTTAAAAGCAGTTGATATTGGAACGATGCTTCAATACTTTGGCTTCTAACAACACTGCGTTACCTTCATTTTGCACAATTTCATCATACTCTGCAGTATTTTATCGCATCGCAATTCTAATATAGCAGAATACGCTTGGCAGTAAACGTGTTAATTTGGCATAAATAAAGAATTACCATTATAACTCAGTTGTGCCTTACGTAATCAATCAACAGAATTCACAGCAGTGAAAAGTATTTCGTCCTCAGCGAGCGTTTCGGCCAGAAGTCCTCAGCACCCAAAGGGTTAAATGCACAATGCTGAACCGGCCGTTTCCTCTGATCCAGACGCACATCGGTCCCGCCGTTAATCGGCGCGCGCTCATTAATTAGCGCGCATTAACGAATTAATTATTTCTTACGGGGCGGCAGGTGCATCCCGAATGGCGCGGCGCGTGTCGCTACACCGTCTTTAACCCTTTAAGTCCTATGGACGCATGTATGCGTTTGCAGAAATCTATCCGTGTAGACTATGGATGCATATATGCGTCCGCAGAAATCTATCCGTGTAGACTATGGACGCATATATGCGTTTCCCAATCGTTCGGATTTCTTACCTATTGCAGCCACAATTATCAATTTACGAGATGAATACAGATGCGTTCTTTATCAAATAATTTTCTTGCATCATTTAATTTGGCATAAATGAAGAATTACCATTATAACTTAGTCGCGCCTTACGTAATCAACCAACAGAATTCACAGCAGTGAAAAGTATTTCGTCCTCAGCGAGCGTTTCGGCCGGAAGTCCTCAGCACCCAAAGGGTTAAATACACAATCCCGAGCCGGCCGTTTCCTCTGATCCAGACGCACATCGGTCCCGCCGTTAATCGGCGCGCGCTCATTAATTAGCGCGCATTAACGAATTAATTATTTCTTACGGGGCGGCAGGTGCATCCCGAAGTCTGAACAATTAATTCACGCTGCGATTTCGGGCGTGCACACGTTGACGTCGGCGCCCGCGTCCGCGACATAATTTCGAGTATAATCCGGCAGTTTACCCGCCACCAAGTTTAATCCTCGCACGGCGTACACGCGCCTACGTGCATATTAAGCGTATCTATGCGCGATGGGGACATACACGCGGATTAAGGGACGCCGGGATCCGGGAGACAAGCAGTTTCGAGGCAGACACGCGATGAGACGCGGATGCGAACGGAACAGGAAGAAAATCGGTGCGCATGGGAACCCGTGCTCACGCCTGCACTCGTATGCATGCATCGAATACGTGTACACGCGTGTGGCGGCGCTTGAATGATTGAAACGATGTTACAAATGTACAACGGAAGACACAGGGAATAAATCGGATTTACTAAATTAATGAAAATATATTCTACCAGTGTTACAAATAGCTTGGGATAATAATTACGCCGTATAATAAAAGTGACCACGAGCCCTACTTTGCACGTCTTTAGTCATTCGCGGTGTGGCCTGAACTGCCTTTTATCTTTCTCATGGATCACGCGTTCGATTCCTACACAAGTATCGCTATTTTTCGGCAGTTTTTATGTTTCCATGAAAGAAACCGCATTCTGATAGTACCGGTCAGGGGTACTATGCTATTAGTGTAAATGACTGTGTCGTTATATAATTAAGACCCTATAGAAATGACATATATATATATATATACAAGGCATTTTGATCTTTCTTCTCATGTAATTGAAAAATGAAATATTTGGAAATTTACGCATGACAAAGTTAAAACGACTGTAATCAGGCTTTCACAGGCGGTTTGTTTGTAGAGCGGTTTATTTGTACCATATGTTGGTTGGTTTCATGGATCAAACACGCGGTTTGTTTATATCATGATATGTTGGTATGTTTCATGGGGACTGACACGCGGAATGCATGCATTGAAGTTAAAACGGTACAAAAGAGTCAGTCATTTCTGTAATAACTTGTCAGGACTTTGCAGTAGATTAGTGGTTTTACACATTAGCCGAACATTTGTTGTAATAGAATAAAGTTATTTTGCAAACGTTTTAATATAACAAACCTCAATACGGAACTGCAACTATACAAAGAAGACAGACAAAAGCGGGCATGTAAAGAAATGAAACGGGAATCCAGTGGAATTAGGCCAATAAAATTACGGAATGCATAACATACCTTAATAAGAATGGACTATTTTTAATGACTAAATTGTAATGCTGTCGATAGGTAGTTAATACTGAAGAATAACGCTCACTCATACAACATGTATAACTTGTCTAAGTAAACGTGAACCCCATATCTTCTCTAAACAAGTGCACATGTTATGTTACGTTAACAACCTCATGACACACGTGCAAAATTTCATGACGCACATGCTGCGTCACGTTTACAACTTCATGACACACATTCAAAATTAGATTAATTATAAGTCATCATCGCTTCACGACGCATATTGCATCACGTCTACCTCCGATATAAAATCTACTATAAGAAAAAATGACTACCAATATTGTCTGATCACTATAAATCTTTCGTAACGTAATAAGCGTTTGGAAATTTTAATTAAACGGCATATTTTTTTCACGTAAGCCGTTTCTTCTAAATGTGCTGCGTATAAAAATATGCTCGCTAACATTAAATTCATTCTGTTACGCAAAGTATTCTGTACCAACACGGAACTATGTAATGTCACTTAAAAAAAGAGTACCGCCGTGTTTCCGTGTGCATCGTTGCATTGTCAGAAAAAGTAAATTCGCAGGAAAAAAGTACATATCCCCCAACCTTCTCCTTTCTCATTTTTCTCTGTAGTCACCAAAACACGAGATGCAGTCTATCCCGAGTGCGCGACTCTCTTCTGCACTAATTGTAAATTATCTACCGGAGATGAGAATTGTTTGAATGTAACGAATTTACGTAGAACAATGTGGACTGATGCGAGTTTACGTACAATAATTGCGCAAGTGCTAGATTCGTCGCAGCGACCGTTTCCATTAAAATTTCGCGATTCCCATATCGTGTTCTTAATTTGTTCCCGTTTGGGATTCCTCGAATTTCGTTCGACGACGAAGCTATCTTGTTACAAAGCGGGACGAAGTTTTATTAAAAGCAATTTTGACGGTTTACAGCTGGTTAGGTTTACATGTACCGCGACATGCACGTCTTCGTTAGCGTCGCAATACAATATCGTTTTTAGCTCCCTCAGAAATATTGACGTATAACAAGCTTATCAATATTTCTGTACTGTACCAAAAATTCCAGGATGAAATACGCTTATTTACGCGAAGCCGAATTTGTAATTAAAACGTTCAACGTCTGACGTTTCCTTTTCGTCTGCCACTTCTAATGTGATCGATTAAAACGCTTAATGCTAGATTTACGAGACCCGTCAGTATAAGTGGGTATGGATTTTATATGCAAATTTATCCAACTGTTACCATCGTCTTCTAACAACTTTTGCGAACTTCTATAAATGAACTGACAGCTTCCTTCTCAAGCTTCTGATATTTTAATTGTATGTCTCGTACATCTACGTATTTTCACGGATAATTTCATATACCTACACATTTTATTAGGCACGGTATAGCAAATAATATATGCAAGTTTTAACTGCGTGACAAGAACTTTATCGAACTATAACGAAACACATAATCGAACTAATTATAAACGTGACCGACAGGCTAAGTGATTTGGAAACAACTGATTTTGCGAAAGCGCTACCTTATTTTATGAATCGGTTCACCAACAGTTGACACTGTCAATTACGTTCACGTATCCGAATTATTTGTCCAACTTATTTCTCCGTAAAATTAGTGTTAAAAATATCTAACATTGAACTGTCCGCGTCTTTTCTTCGCAAACATAAAATATCACTTGCCGTCATTCTGACAACCTACACGTGCAGCACATTTTTTTCCGACGCCGTTTTCTTCGAAAAGTTTCTCGAACGTCCCACGTTACCAAAATTGCAACGCGCACTTAAAACGCATCAACTCCAATCCCAGCGTGCATCTACATCCGCCAACAAGCAACTTTCTCATAACACTTTGCAACAAGTGCATTACAATGTTACAAGCGAGTAAATTAGGAAACTGCAAGTGTTACGTCGCGGGATATTTTATAAATATTTCAAGACTAATTTTTCTGTTCTTCAACTGAGAACCTCGGCGACAATTCAAAAGTCGTATAACGTTAGCTTAGAAGATAGTAGGAGGTTTCTTGTCTGAGGTTCAGTTATCATTTTATTGGAAATGAAGCGCGTATTTCCTTTGGACGTGTTCGAAGACGGAAAAATGAAGGAGAAATGACGGAAGTTTGGGGATGATAAGCGCTACCGGAATAGTACACAATACTTGGGTAGATAAAGAAACGACGTGTAGGCTGTGACTGACGGATAATACCTGAATTAGATGTAGGAATCGAAAGCGTGATCCATGAGTCACACTTTGCCGAAAGGGCCCCTGCGCTATGTTGTGCATTCCGAAAGATAAGAGGCAGTTCAGGCCACACCGCGAAAGACTAACACTTTGACTGGCGTGATGGACATCGGTGACCGGCGCAAGAGATTTTGCTGAAGATGTAAAATATTCCCAATGGGCAGCAATAATTATTTTATAAATGCAGTTATTATTAGAATAGTTATGCGACCCTTTGATCTCTAATACCTGCATATTATTTACATTTTGCATAATGTTGCAACATCGCGCTCAACCCTTTTATTCTGTTTCGTTTCCATGATAATGAATTTGTTCGAGAACCTTCCTAATAACAAATACAGACTCATGCATTCTTTCTCACTCTCTCTCTCTCTCTCTCTTGAAATTGTTATTATCGTAGACAACGTGAAAAAGGCCCTTTCCACTGTAATATTGGAACTTGATTCAAAATTTTTATTAAAACTTCTCTAGATATTTCGGAACATTGGGTGCCTCATCGGGAGTAGATATTCATTTTTTTCAATTTGCCGTGAGATTGTTGAGCGGTATTGTAGTATCAAGAAAACGGCCGTAGACGCGTTGGATAAAATTGTCGCGGGGCCATCAGGCCCTACCGAATTAACACTTTGACTGCCATGATAGTCCCCGGTGACCGACGCAAGGTATTTTGCTGAAGATCCAAAATATTCCCAATGCGCAGCAGTAATTATTTTATAAATGCAGTTATTATTAGAATAGTGATGCGATCCTTTGGTCTCCAATAACTGCACATTATTTACATTTCGCATAATTCAGTCAAACGCTATAGTATTTCATAGCATCGCCGTTCTAATGCCGCGAAATACATTCGGCAGTCAACGTGTTAATTTAGTAAGTCCAATTTATTTCCCTGTGTCTTCCCTCCTATAATTGGGGGCTCATCCGTGACTTGAAACACGAAACCTTCTACATAGATGAGCACCCCGATCGGGGAAATATGTAATCTAGTAAGGCCTCAACGCCCCCGCTAACCCATCGCGGCCTCACAAGCCAGCGAATCCCAGTCGCAGAAATCACAGATCCGCCGAGGCCCTCTCGTAATTCCCACTTAATCCAATAGCCGCGGGTTCAAAGTTCTCGCCGCCAGATTTAAACTCCGCGCGACGCCGTCGTTTCGTCGTCCGTCGCGCGTCGTCAGGCGAGCAACGCGAAACGATTAAATTGAAGCCGAGCCGTCAGTTGGCAGGCGAACGAATGGTCCCGCTTATTTCCATCGGGCGCACCGCGAAATATTAACGTACGGGTCGGTCGATCCTATTTTTCTCCTGCTGCGTCGCACGGGTCCTGCGAAATTTCGATGTCGCGCGCTCGCTGAATCTTTCAGCACGGACACTCGTCTCGTGCGATCGGTTGTCGGGCTTGATCTCATTAGGCGGCAGGCACGAGACAGTCAATACCCCCGGCTTCACGGCGAAACGTTTATTATGACGGAGATGTACAGACGCCGACGTGAAATCTTGACGTCGCGCGGATCCGGAATCTGAAGTCGACGGCGCGAGGGGCGGTGGGGTTGATTAATGCTAATGCGTGTCAATGTCTGGTTTATTGGGGGAAAGGGTTCGCTTGGGGAGGATTTGTTAAGTTAAGCTAGTGTTTCGAAGCGAACGTTTAATTTGTGGAGGGTGCAAAATATTTTTTAACCCTTTGCGGACGACGACTTTTTCAGTTGGATAAGGTAGCAGGCCGAGCCAATTTTCGCAGATGTGTCGAGTGTCTTACAGGGTACAATAAAATGATCTTATATACAAATTTTCTTACAAAAACGTTATATTTTGATAGTTTCTCTATTTTCCACCTTTCAAAAATATAACCTTGCAAAAATTACCGCTGCCCATGAATTTGGTATAATTCGTGGTAGCATTAGGTTTCTAATCGCAGTTTGAACACCATGCCGGAGTACTTGTTCAACACTATTCATTTTTGCATTGTAATAATTTTTCCTTTTCCTGATTTTCCTTTTGGAATGAACAGGAATTTTGTTTTGTGGAATTGGCGACGTGGGGGTGCATCCGCGTACATGCTATTATTTTGTAACGTTAAATAAATACAGTCGGTTCAAACGAATGAGAAGTATTCGTTACGGTCCACTGTCCTCTCCAACAGAAATTGTAAATAGATGTTGGGCGACGGGAGCAGATTGTGTTGGGGTGGACCAAAGTAAAGACGCGGGTTCGAAGGTGTACGTTGAAAATTGCGGTGGGTAAGCGTATCGAAGGGAGGGGTTAAAAGAAGACTTACGAAGTTAGAAGCGTGGGATAAGCGAGATGTGGCACGACGGTGCGGAAAAAGGCAAAGCGGTATTTAACAATCGTTGCAATCGTTTGGCAATACGGGCAAACATTAATGGATAAAAGGGTAAAAATTAATGGGAGTTAGGTCAGAGTGCAGAAAGCTACCTATTGTATTGTCTTAAAAAATACAATGTTTTAAACGATACAAAGAATACTAAATCTTGTTTACTTACTAATCTTACTAAATCTAGAATACTAAAGTTGCAATTATACCATTCTAAACGCAAAGCATCACTAAATATGCTCGAAAATTAATTTCAATGAATTGAAAAACACATTGCACATTGACCGATTTTTTAGCGTCAGAGTTGCAGTTGTATTATTCTACACATAAAACGTCATAAATAATCTCCAAAAATGGACTTCGATGTATTGAAAAGCGTATTACACATTAATCGTTTTTTTTTAGCAACAAAGTTACGGTTGTATCAACCTACACGCGACACATCATGAAATATGGCTACAAATTTGTTTTTAATGAATTAAAAAACGCCTTACACAATCATCAATTTTTTAGCAACAAGGTTATGTATAAAATTATTCTGATCTAGTCTTTGATGGGACACAAACGCATCGCATTATTTTCAACGAAATACCTACACCACTCACATTAGAAGTAGAGCATTCAATTCGTTTCAAGATGAAGAAAATTAATAACCATATGACGAAAGAAAGTTGATTGTCGAAGAGACGATGGTCCAATTAGCTCGATGATCTCGTTGGTTAGAGTCTTCAAAGATGCGCAAAGGAATCTAATCTACTTGGCCAAATTGTTGACGAGTGAGTTGGAAGCGAAGCGGAGATCTTCGTCTTCAAAATGAATGGATAAGACGGTGGGTTAACATCTCTAATAACTAACACAGACAGGCGTATGGAGACATGTGTGTGTGTGGGTGGATGTCAGTTAGTTACTTCGAACTAATTGGACGAGCTATTAAGACTCGCGGCTTGGCGTGGAAGGAATAGTCTATCATTTCACAGTTTTAATGGCCGCATTATTCAGTTTAATCGTAGATCAACTGCTGTGAGCGACCGCATTTTTCATGAGATAACTGATAGCGGTTGACAGTGTTCAATAGATGTGTTCGATTTTTAGCAGACAGCAATTCACTGCTTGCCAGTTTGACGTTTTCTTTTATCGAAACTGATCGATGCTTCGGGGACACAAAGTTGTTAAATGCGATCCGAATTTAAAGGTACAAAAAACCATATGTATCAAGATACGTCAAGAAAAACATGTCAAAACGACATTCACTAAATTTCGTAAATGAAACGTTCTTTTAAAAATGCTACAGAATTAGCACAGTTTCTTCTATTGTATTTTTACACATTTGACATTTAATGAATACAAAGTCCAATGTGGGGTAAATTTAACAACAAAATTTGACATCGACCCCATTAACACGTTAACTGCCAAGCGTATTTTGCTATGTTAGAACCGCGATGCAATGAAATACTGCAGAATATGATTAAATCGTGCAAAAGGAAGGTAATGCAGACTTGTTAAAAGCCAAAGTATTGAAGCACCGTTCCAGC
The DNA here is from genome assembly GCA_033815515.1 of Cryptocheilus praepositus. Classification (NCBI taxonomy): domain Eukaryota; kingdom Metazoa; phylum Arthropoda; class Insecta; order Hymenoptera; family Pompilidae; genus Cryptocheilus; species Cryptocheilus praepositus. The sequence goes on along the minus strand of JAWWQZ010000220.1, from coordinate 69,259 downwards.
ATCTATTGCTTTACAAGATTGCAAATAGGCTTCACTGCGAATTTTTTGCTTTTTTCGTCGAATATTTTGCGCCGGTCACCGGTAACCACCATGGCAGTCAACGTGTTAAACGTGGTTCAATCTTAACAATCCGCTAAAAAGTCATGCGCCTCGAAACAATCACTATCACGGTGTATGCTTAACACTTTGACTGCCATGATCGGCCACTGGCGCAAGAGATTTTACTGAAAATCCAAAATATTCGCAATGTGTAGCAATAACTATGTTATAAATGCAGTTACTGTTAGAATAGTGATGCGATCCTTTGGTCTCCAATACCTGCATATTATTTACATTTTGCATATTCAGTCAAATGTTGTACTATTTTATAGCATTGCCATTTTAATATAGCAAAATACGCGCAAGAGATTTTACTGAAGATCCAAAATATTGGCAATGAGTAGTAATAATTATTTTATAAATGCAGTTATTGTTAGAATAGTGATGCGATCCTTTGGTCTCCAATACCTGCACACTATTTACATTTTGCGTAATTTAGTTAAACGCTGTAGTATTTCATAGCATCGCCGTTCTAATATGCAAAATACGCACGGCAGTCAACGTGTTAATATAGTATTCTAACTAGAAAAAATTAAAAAATTGTTAATAAAGATACCGATAAGATTCTGATAGATAGAATGATTTTCAAGCATAAATAAAGCGTCAGGGCATTTTTTATCCTTAACACGTTGACTGCCACAAAAATAATTTTTTTATTAAAAATGAACAATATAAAGAAAAAAAAATGTCGCTCCTGCGGACCGTGTTCGAAAAAAATCGTCGTCTCAAATGGGTTAATCCAACAACTCCCTCGTCCATAACCATAGAACCGCCCTGTACAAGCGTCATCAGGCCGGTCCAGGAATTTCTAGCCGCGGCTTCAAACTCGCGCAATGCACAAGCATCCGCAGCAATCCGCGTGTCTCCGGTAACTCGCGCGAAATGACAGCCAATCCCCGGCACCGTCCTTGAGCCATTCGGCCATGGGTAAATTATGAAGGCGCCCGAAGGTGGAGATATCTAAGTGGATTAGACGCCGGGTCGGATGAGCGAGCGTGAAAGAGAAGGAACGCGAGTGGGTTGGCCACGTCTTTGAGACTGCGGACAAACGAGATTGGCCTGATTAGAGAATTGTCTGATTAGTCTAGACTCTCGTCAGCCGTCTTACGTCTTACCGAAGTCGATCCCCGGCGAAGAAGCGCAGCATCTTCCGGCGGCCCCACTTTCAGCCCCTCCGCTCGCCCGCCGACCGACCCAAGTCGCTCTTGCCACCTCGGCAAGGTGAACACGCCAAACTGCAAACCGAATCTTCCGCCGTAGATTGAGTTCGGAAACACACGTGCGACTGGAATTAATCTCGTGCGCCCTCGATCCACCGCCTCCCGAACGTCTTCAACCACATCCGACCGACGTCGGGATCCCTTCCCCGCGTTCGGCTACTTCGAACATGGCCTGAGACCGGATTTCGACGTGGGACGCGTATTTGACGGCTGGCGACCCGGATTATGGCATGGGGGATGTATAGTATACTTCGTGCCGGTGAACGGGGGCTGGCGTTTTCTGGATTTGTTATGGAGAGGGTGCGTTGTGGTGGGGTGTTTGCGTTGGGTGCGGGTGACGGCTATGGGGACGTGGGTTAGCGATGTGTAATGGTATCTTTAGCGTGTAGATTTTGTCGGTTCATAGTTATTTGGCATTTTGATTAATATATTGTAACTTTTATGTGTGATTACATTGGTGTACGTATGTTTATGATTTAGATATCAGAGGTGCAGGAATTTAATACGTGAAACTAGAGAGTATAATATTTATAAACAATAACAACACAATCAAGACACTTTCGTCTTATTTCCTAATCTTTCGTCGTTTTGTCGTTTCGCCTTTACGCCGTTTCGTCTTTACGTCTTATCGTCAACTGACTACTAAGCAACCAAATAACCTTTCATTGCCAATTAGGAGACCCTGTATTTGAGATCCCTCAGAGGGTTTATGGAGACCGAAGAAAGTGATGTGGTGACATAGATGTTTTTGTTGTCTTCACTCTTTGTATTAACAATTTTTGGTCCTTTTGATTGAATGATTGTATTTTATCGGGTATGATCTCTACATGTTTCGTGGTCCGTAAACATCCTTTCCAGAAACACTGTGAATTTTTCACAACTTTCCTCCGGAAGATACTTATCCGCTGATTTATTTTGTCTACTGACAAATATGGTTTTTTACACAATTTTCCTCCAGAAGATATCCTCTAATTTACTTTGTTTACTGCCAAGTAGTTTGTCTACGTCTACTTGTCAGTACACAAAGTAAATCAGAGGATGAGTGTCTGCTAGGGAAAACTTGCGAAAAATCCATAGTGCTCTTGAAGAGGTGGCCCATGGGTCTCAAAACACGTCGAGCGCGTGCAGGATGAAATAAAATCATTCAATCAACATTGTAAACAATTATTAACATTAATAGAAAAGGTTGAATTTGTAGTAAAGTATACTATCAAGGCGTAGATTTTGCTATTTCGTGCAAGATGAAATAAAATCTTTCAATCGACATTTTAAACAATTATTAATATTAATAGAAAACATTGAATTTGTAGTGAAGTATACTATCAAGGCGTAGATCTTGCCATTTCGCAGTTTTCAACGTTTTAATGCTGTAACGCATTTCTGATATATGGTTATTTTGACATGCGTATTCTTATAATCACAAAATTTTTTCGCGCTTTACATTAATCCAAAAATTCCGAATTGTTCGTACACATCGATATACCCTCCAACACACCCTCGTTTCCTGCGACATTTATTATATATGGTTATTTCATATAACATTTATTATGGATAATTCTTATATATGGTTATTTTGACATGCGTATTCTTATAATCACAACATTTCTTCGCACTTTACATTAATCCAAAAATTCCGAATTGTTCGTACATATCGACACACCCTCGTTTCCTACGACATTTTCCGCCCTACCAGCGTTAAACTTAGCAACCCCTTCAATCTCAACCCCGTCTACCAAAGCCCCGAAGAGTTACGCGTCAAAACGTTCGGATGCAGTTTTGCCAACCGATATATCCGATCCGCCCCGTCTAGTTTATTTAAGCGCAGGTTAGCGGGTATCCGGGCGAAATTATCTTCGACCCCGGCACACGCGTCTCCACGGTTTTCATAAAAATGTTTCCACCCAACCGTACGACTTCTCGGAAAGTTGGCGTATCAGTTTGAGAAGTCGCGGTTCCTCTGTCTCTTCTCGGGCGGAATTGGTCGCTGTCGGCGTGAGCGGGCGCGGCTGAAAAATAAAGGGTTCGGCCGGAATAAACGGTTGCAAATGGCGCCTGCGAGCGTTTTACGAGGGAAGATTACCGCGGCGCGTAATATGGTAGACGCTAAACCTGCGGTGAGTTGTGTCTCGCACCAAGCGCTTCGCCTCTCGTCGTGTTATAGTCGCTCCGCAATTTTCCGGGGCTCCTCCGTCTTGCGTTCGACGCGTGACAGTCACGGCGTCGCGAGTTTCTGATATCGGAGTGCGTGCCCGGAGATTGTGTGGCGCGGTTCGCATGGGAATGAGTGCGCTGGGGCTTGCGTAATTCTGCGGGGTCGTCGTGATGAGGCTGTTCCGCGGCGACGGGGAAGTGCAAGGGGCGTGGGAGATTGACGGGGGAGGGTCGGATCTGTGGGTCAACGATTTTCAACGTATTTCGGAGAGCGCTTCGGTGGACGAACGTATTGGACGCGTGTGTTGCCGAAACTCGCGATACGCCGGTATTATTCAATTAAGGTGAAAGTTTATCATGTACTTTTATGTACTGTGCAATTTACATAGATCGTAAACTGTAAACATCGTGATTAACACGTTAACTGGTATGCGTATTTTACTATATTAAAACCGCAACGTGATGAAGTACTATAGAATGTGATTGAATTGGGCAACATGAAAATAACGCGAAGATATTGAAGACCGAAGAATTGAATCACTATTTAACATTAATTGTATTTACAAAATTATAAATGCTACCGATTGGGTATTTTTTGAATTTTTGGTGAGACCTTTTGCGCCGATCACCGATGACCACGACGGCAGTCAACGTGTCAAATTTTATACAAAATTATAAATCCTACCGATTGGGTATTTTTTCAATTTTGGCCGGTCACCAACAACCATCATGGCGGTCAACGTGTTAAATTTTATACGATATAATTGAATCACGTGAAAGTAATATAAGGTGGATACAATAGAAAGCAAAGGCTTGAGCCTCTATTCTACTATTAATTGCATTTAAAAAATGACGAATATTATTGTTCCGGAAGTTAACGCATTTCTATTGAGATTACTTGGGCCGTCACCGAATACCATTACAGCGTCATTCACAGGTTTCGTGCCAGTCCCTACTGACCACCGCGACATTCAACATATTAACAATGGCAGTACGTCACAGGTCTAAAAAAATGGACAAACGCGTATGTGCGTCCGCAGTCCCTACCAACAGTTTGCATACACACGTCCGCAGCAGCCAAAGGTTTAAAGTCACACACTGAGAAAGCCGTAACCAACGGAAACGCCGCATGTAAAAAAACCATGAAGTCAAACACACGCGACGAACGTCAGACTTCATACACTCGCAGAACTTCGTGCAGGCCGATAACTGATAAAAAGCAGGAAACGCAGGAAGCGCAGGAAGCGCATGAAACAATACCGGCAAACGAACGCGCGAAACGCCATGCAAGCGACAAAAGCAGGCAACCGCCAAAGACAAGCACGCGAAAGAAATGCCAATAGCGAGCGTACGGATGAAACTACGTAGCAGCGTCGGGAAGAACGTCGAAGACAAGCGAACGCGCGAAACGCCAGGCTCGAAAAAGCGGGAGAAATTACGGAAACACAGAAGCAGCTTCGGCGGGCGAACCGTCATCATGGAGTGTGCGAGAACGTGAGGGGAGGATGTTTCATTTGTTATTCATAGGGTCGCCATGGCCCCGGCACGTCGTCGAACAGGTTTCGAATACGTACGCGAGGACCGTATAACCCGGCAGAGATGTCGTCCGCGAACTTCAATTACTCCGATTTCTTTTATCCGACTCGAACGCGTAATCCGCGTCAGGACGTGGCTCAAGGCGTGGCTCAAACCACCGGGCGGCGACTGTTACGTTATCTCGGCAATGTGAATTAAGAGAACGTCAAATAAAAGTAATGCGAAACGTTCGTCTCCCGTCTGCTAAACTGTGAGGCAGGGAAAGTAAAGCTGGGGTGGCGAGGCGAAATGAAATCAAAGGGGGCAAAGGCGAAGCGGGGAGTCTTGTTAAACTGCGCCGATTCGACAATTTACGCGGCGGACTTTTTACGAGAGTTTTTTTTATAGAAAAAATTATACGTATATTTATGCGAAGGTCTTTTACGCGGTGTGATTTTTGACGCGGTCGGATAAGATTTGGTGTCTGGCATTTTTCATGAAATTTATTGTATATCGGAGTGACGTGAATTATTACTTAAATGTATCAGTTGCAAAATTCTGACTTTTCTGTTTTTTTTTTCTTCGTGAAATGTTTAAAATGATTTGTATGGGTGTTAATAATAATTCATAATTTTAACTTTTCCTTTCCCCTTTCAAATTTTACCAATGTCAGATTTAGATATTTGTGGCGCGCATTCAAGGGTTATGGTGTTTCTGGTCATGTGGATAAAACATGCAAAGGAGCTCTAAAAAATGTTATTCTTTAAATAAAAATTTGCCCATACTCGTAGTTCATTGCGATACTAATTGTTTTCGGAGACCATTGCGATTGTCCGAATAAGTTCTGCCCATGTTGAGGGGTTAAAAGTCTAGAGGTCCAATACTAAAACTATAACATAAATACCAAGTTCTCTTCCTATAAAACCAGCGCCTTACATGCGTTATTTTTCCGAAAACGCAGTGATAAACGCTATCGTGCTTGCAGTGTAGGCGAGTATTATTCAGTTGGCTTGTGGAAAACTGAAATTCTTATTTGAATGTATCAGTTGCAAAACTGACTTTTTCTGTTTTTTTCGTCGTGAAGTTCTAAAAAACGTTATTCTTTAAATAAAAATTTGCCCATACTCGTCGTCCATTGCGATACTAATTGTTTTCGGAGACCATTGCGATTCGTGGAATAACTGCTGCCGATGCTGAGGGGTTAAAAGTCTAGAGGTCCCATACTAAAACTGTAAAATAAATACCGAGTTCTCTCCCTACAAAACCAGCGCCTTACAAGCGTTGTTTTTCCGAAAACGCAGTGGTAAACCGCGGCCGTGTTTGCAGTGTAGGCGAGTATTACTCAGTTGGCTTGTGGAAAACTGAAATTCTTATTTGAATGTATCAGTTGCAAAACTCTGACTTTTTCTGTTTTTTTCGTCGTGAAGTTCTAAAAAACGTTATTCTTTAAATGAAAATTTGCCCATACTCGTAGTCCATTGCGACATTAATTATTTTGGGAGACCATTGCGATTCTTCGAATAACTTCTGCCCATGCTGAGGGGTTAAAAGTCTAGAGGTCCAATACTAAAACTATAAAATAAATACCGAGTTCTCTTCCTATAAAACCAGCGCCTTACATGCGTTATTTTTCCGAAAACGCAGTGATAAACCGCGGACGTGCTTGCAGTGTAGGCGAGTATGACTCACTTGGCTTGTGGAAAACTGAAGAAAACGAAGCTACGTCGAAAACCTATGTTTCCGTACGATAGTACCGTAAAAGGCAGGGTCGAAAGGGAGGGAATTATCGGATCGTGCCGTGCGGTCCGCGATCTCACGGCTTCTCGCCTTTTTTATCCCCGACGGAATTAAGACGGGCCCGTGCGCTGTCATCTGCCGCCGTCACGACATGGAAATGAAAGTCGCTCTTCAGGCAGTGTGGCAATAAGCGCGACGAGAATTACCGGTTGCAGCGGATATTAGTTTTACGGATTTTCAGGCGAGACTCTTCGCGCAGAGCTCGTCGAAACTGTGTGCGATCCGGCGGCATTAGATTGTTAGTGTTCGTTAGTATGCGTGTGAGCACAACAGGTAATCATCGCGCTCGCAGATGGGGTCAATGCTAATTATGATTGTTTTATCTTCGTCTGCGAATTCTTTTGTTGATCGCCGTGTTTGGAATCTGTTATATAACGTCGTATCATATAACATCGCCGGTTTATAATAAACGTACGACTTATGAAATGCAGCGATCGGCATTTATTGGTGCCATGGACGCGTAACTTGCGTCGAAAATGCAAGACGGTGTTGAGCACAGAGTTCAGTGACGTTTTTCTGCCGTATCGAGAGAAATGCAGCAGAATTGAACTGACACAGGGCAAAGCAGTTAGCGGGCCAGACTGATCCGATTATTTACGCTTTCGCTTATTTCAGCTTAATATCGAAGCTATTCCCGTCGAGCTTAAGCCAATGTATAAGAATACTCTATTGAATATTTTCAGATGACAGCCACCGATAACGTTTATTCTCACGCCATTCCGACGTGTCGCCGGCTGGCGACGTTTAAATGCAATATTCCGGCGAACACAACAATTCTAATTATCTATAAATCGTTACGATGCAAATAGCTCCGCCGCTGTTGCTCAGCGCGACGATTACTCTGGCCTCTGCTCTATCTAAAGACAAGTATCTGTGTCACTGACGTCATAAAACTCAGTGCCCCCTGCATAAAGAAATGACGATGACGCGCTCGCGCATAATCCCCGGCGACCTAAAAGAAAAATACGCCGAAAGTGGCCGCGGTGTTAAATGAAACATCAGCCGGCCGAACGTCCGAGGTCAGACAGCGGGGGCCCGTAAACGTTAAACACAGCGAAAATACGGCAAGAAGCCGGCGAAACGAGGGAGACGCGGAAAAGCCACTTGCCGGGGAAGCCGCCTAATACGGTGCGAATTTTGCCCGTCCGCGAGGAGTTTCGTATGGAAATCGCGGACTGGCAAGGCGAAGATGGCGAGGGCGGAAAATTTCTCTCGCCAGAAGTTGCCTCGTTCCTTGGCCAGCGCGCGCACTCTCCCACTTAACATAAAACGCGTGTTACTTTAAACAACATTCGCAGAGAATTACGGAAGACAGGGACTCCGACGATCCCGCGAGACATTAGCAATTCTCTCGTGCAAATATCGCCACTGTTTGTTTTACGACTGACAACCCACCCGCCGACACCGCCGCCAACACTGAGGCCAACCCGATTCATCCGCCGTGACTGACTATGTATGTGTGTCGCTGCCTTTATGTGTGTCGGCGTACATTTAGCACGAGTGCGCTCGTCGGGCTACGTCGATCTGCGTCGGCCTACGTCGCTCTGCGTCGGTGTGCGACCGTTTCAACCAGCATCCGTTATTCACAGGCATATGTCGGGCGTGGGTGTTTATCTGTGTCTGCGTACACCGCTTCCATGCCTATCCATTAGTTTACCGACGTGCGCGGCCGATGAGAAAAAGGGGAGCGCGAAATAAGTTTTCGCGGCGATGTCGACGCGCGGGTGGATCCACGGGAACGGTTCATTTCGTTACTAGTAGGGTGTGTCAAGCTTTGCTGATGTTTGGTCATGAAGTCGTACGAGTATCCGATTTTTCATGGAATTATACGAATAACTGGGATTTGTTCGTGAACGTGTGTGAATTTATGGGAACAGTTAATTTGACGGATTTCGGATTGGATGAGAAAATTACAGAAACTATCACTATTGTAGTATCAGGAAAATGGTCGTAGACGCGTCGAATAAAACTGTCGCGGGGCCATCAGGCCCTATCGGATTAACCCTTTTATGCCGGGCGAAAAATAGGTGCCTATGCGAAGATAACCGGCCGAATTTCACGATTTCACTAGGGTTTAGAAAAAGGTTCATAAAAACCAAAGAAAGAACAATATTTACATAATTCAAAAAGCAGTACATTAAGGACGAAATAAAGAATAAAACAATGACACTAATTTTTCTATATTCATTGAAAATTATATAAATAACAAAGGTATAAATGATCATAAAGGAAATAAAAATTGAGTTCTCTCTTACAAAACGTATTTGCACATACGAAAAGTCATCTTTTCATCATAACTTTATATAGACCATTTATTACAAAGCATATACTTTGCATTTCCACAATATTTTGTAACAAAATAAATAATATTGCATAACAAAAATAAAGAATATTTCTAAGGTACATGGTAAGCACTGGGCGGATTATCTCTTCCAAAACAAGTAATTGTTATAGGTAATATAAAGTTAAACCGAAAAACTATTTTTTTTTAAATTGTCTCCTATAAAATTTGACCATTATGTATCGGCCCTGGTACTTTTCGCCAGTGCAGCAAAGGCCGATATATCGGCCTCCGGCGCTAAAAGGGTTAAGATAAGGCGGTAGAAGTCCATATAAAAGTCGGCGCGGTTTGCGTCGCCAGTTCATTTTTTAGATCAGTTTTAGTTCAGTTCAGTCCAATATAGATGCGTTTTTTTGCTGTTTACCGAATTGTAGTCGAATTGCCATAGTTTTACCTTCATTTTATATTTATATTTATATATTAGTGCTTCCATTTATCTTTAAATAAATTTATTCAACTTAATATAATTCCGCATCCCGCTTCGACGACACCTAACATCTTATCCTACACTATTATCTTGTATTAACTTTTGTTGATCTTTATTAGTAAAATGGTAAGAATATATTGTTCACCTGGATATTAACAGTTAATTTACCCGTTAATTTGATGGGTTTTGGATTGCACGAGCAAAATTACAGAAACCATTACTCTAAACTTCTGTCAATTTTCGCATATTTTTATTAATAAAATGATACGAACAGATATTCAAACTCATATCCACCTCCCAGGCTTTTCATTTTTCAATTCTATATGTCACATATCTGCATATCTCTCCGAATAATGTACATCTACACATTTCTCCATGCATCTAGCTTCGCGCATAAGATTTCGATCTAGTGAGCATTAAGTTACTGCACAAACTAATATTTAAACTTCAGTTGATTCTGCGCAACGCAATACCGATATTTCATATTGGACCGTTAGAGCAACGTTTGCTCTCATCGCTCTTATATATTTCGACAAGTCAAACAACTGTGAAAACGCCCCGCGTCTTATTAAATTTTTACAACGAATCGACCGCGGGCACTCCTAGACCGATAACATTTGCCGTGTCCGGCGACGCGAAAGAAGCAGTCAAACAATTCCGCAGGCCAACAAACCTCGACGAGTGTATATTAACGTTGACCGATGCGCGCAACCCAATTTCGCTTCACTCCGAACCAGTTAATAATAACGTCGGTCGAGTATTATTCTTACTTACGCTGGACTATTTGTTTTTTAAACGTTGCGACCAAACGTCGTGCCAGAACTGACGTTTGCATCAAAAGTTATCAAGAAGATTCAGCATTACATGAAATATAAATTACTGTTATTCCATTGCTCTTTTTGTACTGGAGTGGATTTTTAATTAATCGACACGTGTTATTTCAGATTTGCGAATGTTTTGTTTGATGTCATCGACGGCATGTTGATGAATAAATAGTTCGACAAGTAAAGAGTTTGAAGATGTTTTAATCATATCAATAAAGTTTTACAAAATATAATATAAATGCGTGAGTCTCATTGACGGCATCGATGAATAAATCGTTCGACAAGTAGTCGATGAATGAATACCATTTTGTGCAAAGTGATGCACTATTGTCTTGTTAGATTTGCGAATGTAACTGTTGTTTGATGTCATTGACGGCATGTTGATGAATAAATAGTTCGACAAGTAAAGAGTATTGAAGATATTTTATCACATAAAATGCATATCAATAAAGTTTTATGCAAAATATAATATGAATGCAGTAACTCTTTTCGAGACTATACCATTTTGTGCAAAGTGATACACTATCGTCTTGGTAGATTTGCGAATGTAACTGTTGTTTGATGTCATAGACGGTATGTGGATGAATAAAAAGTTTGATAAGTAAAGAGTATTGAAGATGTTTTACCACATAAAATGTATATCAATAAAGTTTTATGTAACTGTTGTTTGATATTGTCTAGTTAGATTTGCATTGATATCATTGACGGCATGTTGATGAATAAATAGTTCGACAAGTAAAGAGTATTGAAGATATTTTATCACGTAAAATACATATCAATAAAGTTTTATGCAAAATATAATACGAATGCAGTAACTCTTTTTAAGACTATACCATTTTGTGCAAAGTGATGCGTTATTGTCTTGATAAATTTCCGAATGTAACTGTTGTTTGACGTCATTGACGGCATCTTGATGAATAAATAGTTCGACAAGTAAAGAGTATTGAAGATGTTTTATCACATAAAATGCATATCAATAAAGTTTTATGCAAAATATAATATGAATGCAGCAACTCTTTTCAAGACTATACCATTTTGTGCAAAGTGATGCACTACTGTCTTGTTATATTTTCGAATGTAACTGTTATTTGATGTCATTGACGGTATGTGGATGAATAAATAGTTCGGCGAGTAAAGAGTATTGAAGATATTTTATCACATAAAATGCATATCAATAAAGTTTTATGCAAAATATAATATGAATGCAATAACTCTTTTCGAGACTATACCATTTTGTGCAAAGTGATGCACTATTTACTATTTCGTGAAGGAACGTGTCCGAGTGCAAAGGGTGAATAAACAGTTTAATGGGGGGAAGGAGTGGTTTAAGACACTCAGTGTGTCACGTCATATGTGCGGAACAGACTGTTATCATGCGTTACAACGTAATTACGCCGAAATTCAAATTTACCTCATTCGCAGAGCGGCCCACAACACATGTACATTTCAAAATCCAGCGACATTCACCGCCGCTAAAACTCACTCCCTCTGCGATGTTTCATTACGAGTGCTCTGTACATACACTACCGGCCAAAAGTTTAGAGCAATCGCCAGTTTTTGCATAAATCTAGTTAACGCGTGAATATAATTACGTTTTTATTATGATTCGAATTTCATACGACACATAAACTAGTAGTTTTAATGATCGTTTGCAACAGAATAATTGTCTACGTATGTATTATAAGGATATCGGTTACTGAATGAAACACATCAGATAGTGAATGTTTCATCAAGAGTTTCGATTTTAAGAAAATTGACGCCGATCGTTCACCTGATATCCATTTAATTAACTGTTCTCCGACATAATGAGTTTGATCGCAAAACATGATTTTTATCTGCAAGCGTCTTGCCAACAGTATGGATGCAGCAAACAAAAAAAAACCGAACTTTTAATGCGTTACCAGCAAATTTCACCATTTTTATTATTATTCAGCGAAAAAAGAATAAAGTTCACTCTCACATAAAGTGGTTAATACATTACGCGCTGTATAAAATTAGAGAGAAAAGTAATCGATTGCGATTAATATAATAAGCTCTCTTACGCTCCATTAGAACCAACGGTGAAATCCCGCGTTTATATTATATAGCGCCTGGTACGAGAATCTGGTTATATGAAAGTTCGTCATATATTCAAAACTGTTACCCATATGGATTCAAAGGCATTTTTGCACATTCGATAAACTGAAGTCCTTTTATGTTGGTTGTTTGGTTTATTTATTGAAATAATGAAACACTACAAGTTTCGAAACCTCAAGGGTTTCCTTATCAGTGACTCTAAATGATTAAATTTAATATCATAAGAAATGCATCACAATAAAGTGTACTATGCATTATTTGCATGTTGTTTACTTACAATTTGTTCTATTGCTTAACATCGATGCGATCCTAATTTGAACATAGTGGCGGTGTGATTACAATTAATTATGTTCAAGTGAGAAGTTCCCCGAGTACATTTTTATATTGTTGTATATCTTATAATATGAAATTTAACGTTTTGGAGCTGCTAAAGAGGAAACCCTTGAAGTTTCGAAGTATGTGGGGTGTTTTATTATTCCGCCGAATTAACCAACAACCAAAATAAACGGCTTCGGTTTATCGTACACTTTGTTGTTTTAACACCTCATAACTGAATTATTTCATATTTAGTTTCGTTAATATTCGCTCCACTTTATCATCTCGTTAAGACCTCGCTAAGTGTTACTAAACTTTATCCTGCGATACTTACTACATCCCCATCAACCCTTCCTTCCACTTATCCATCAACCCTCCTGTATTCGTACTATAAAAACAAAACCTCCCACACTTCTCATGGGTAAAATATTTGGTTAAAATGAGACCAACCGCGATATAATCCGGACCACATTTACTTCTTCAAGACGTATTGTATAACTAATTTTATTTAATAAATGGCCTTAATTGCATTAGAAAATGGCATTGGAAATACTACCAGACCAATATTTCAAAACAGAATAAATTACAGAAGAGTAAGATAGTGCAACATACTATATTAAATTATATTTACACGGAAATTTATGTACATAGTATTACGATACGAATATATTTTAAGAAAAGTTCTATTCGTTTCGTAAGTAACAGAACATAATCATTTTGACAATGCTTATTAATATTTAATTACCGATATGATTTCCATCATTATTTGTAACTTCTCACATCAATAGTAGCCGATGCTTCGGCATTGACACTCATATCTAGTCTGCATTCTGGCATTATCCAGGCACACCTTATGCTAAATATGGACCGTATCGTATCACGTTTGGTCTCATTTTAATGGGAAACATCTCATCAATGAAAAGTAAATTTGAATAGGGAAAAAGTGACATATGCAAAAGTTTATGCAACATCATGTTATACCATTGGCACGCTGTTTTTATATATCTCAGTTGTCTGGGCTCTTATTGTGCTGTTTCCTTTGTTGCAGCATATTATCTCGGTTCGGCAAACAACGAAGGTAAGCCATGAGCCCCGAGAATTCTCTTCTTCGCCACACGGCATTCCGGTTACGTCCAATGTGCCAAGTAGAGAAATTTTACTCTGTTACCTATTCTAGCAATTATTTTCCTTTATTTTACATATTTTTAAAATAAATCCTACATAAACGCCTTTCGTTTAGGGGGGAGAGAGTTATTCATGAGAAGATGGGTGGGGTTAAGATATTTGCAATGATGACTCCGTGTCATTATAATTCTCTGTTTATCCTGTTCGATGCGTTGCCTTGCTCTCCCACGATACAAGCACTTCAAGTAGAAATATATATAGTTTTCTCTACACGCGCTATATCTGATAACACATTTCACGAACTATCATTTCACCCAAACAATCTCCTTATTCTTCCAAGTCCAAAGCACCGGCACCAACCTGCTAGAGAAATTTGACTGTGCAGACATATTTTTTAAAAAAGTCCGAGTCATATTTTCAACCGGATGAAGCTTTACATTCCTTGCCTGCTGAAAAATCCCGCACTTCCACCCCGAAGTGAATCCAGTCCAAGTCATAATTTCAATCAAAAGGATTTACCATTCCTTGCTTTCTGACAAATTCCACACTTCAACCCCATAGTGTACTGACTTCAAATCATGATTTTAACCGAAAAAGGCTTTACCATTCCTTGATTTCTGGCAAATCCCACACTTCAACCCCATAATGTACTCACTTGAAATTATGATTTCAACCGAAAAAAGCTTTACCATTCCTTGCTTTCTGACAAATTCCACACTTCAACCCCATAATGTACTGACTTCAAATCATGATTTTAACCGAAAAAGGCTTTACCATTCCTTGATTTCTAGCAAATCCCATACTTCAACCCCATAATGTACTCACTTGAAATTATGATTTCAACCGAAAAAAGCTTTACCATTCCTTGATTTCTGGAAAATCCCACACTTCCAGCCCATAGTGTACTCAAGCACTTCAAGTAGAAATATGTACATTTTTCCCTACACACACTATATCTGATAATAAATTTCACGAACTATCATTTCTCCCAAACAATCTCCTTATTGTTCCAAGTCCAAAGCACCGGCACCAACCTGCTAGAAAAATTTTACTGTACAGGCATATTTTGTAATAAAATCCGAATCATATTTCCAACCGGATGAAGCTTTACATTGCATTTGCTGACAAATTTCTCACTTCCACCCCATAGTGAATCTTCAAATCATAATTTCAATCAAAAGGATTTACCATTCCTTACTTTCTGACAAATCCCACACTTCAACCCTATAGTGTACTCACTTGAAATCATGATTTCACCCCCAAAAAAGCTTTACCATTCTTTGATTCCTGGCAAATCCCATACTTCAACCCCATAGTGTACTGACTTCAAATCATGATTTCAACCGAAAAAAAGCTTTACCATTCCTTGATTTCTGGCAAATCCCACACTTCAGCCCCATAGTGTACTGACTTCAAATCATGATTTCACCCCACAAAAAGCTTCGCCATTCCTTGATTTCTGGCAAATCCCACACTTCCAGCCCATAGTGTACTCAGACCGAGTGATTCTGTCAAATCCTGGACTTCAACCCCAGTTCAGGGGCGAGAGTCCTTAGTTGCTGACAAATCCCGGAGTTTCAGAGCAGAGTGTACGTGGACCGTAGGCAGTTCTCGGGACGTCTGCGTAAAAACCCGATTATCGTAACTTGCCCCGCCGGCGGGGTGGCGTCGCGTCGTTTTGACGAGGCATTTTGCCGCGCGCCGCGGACAAGACGTGATCATCAGGGCGTCGTCGGCGCACGCTGAAAGCGTGATCTGTGCCTTCGTTACTGCGCATGAAACTCCACGCGCCGTGAAATTGCATTAGCGATCGGTGCATATTGAGGCGGGCAGTGCTATATGCGTTCTGACCTGTACACAGCCGGCGCACAACTGTGTACCCTTTGGGAGGGCAGTTGGACATACACACACGGTGTGTCCACCGTGACGATCTCGTCAAACGCGGGCAGGCCAATATATCGAGGCTCCGGGATCGACTACCGGCAATCATCATTTTCCACGCTGTAGTTGACGCACAATTGCACCGCACGCTCCTCTGTCCGTCTTTACAATGCGTGCTCGGCACGTTGTAAACACGGCCTGCGTTCGTGTGCGAGGGAATTAGATCGCGGAGTTCGGATGTTTGCTTTCGATGCGCTAGTTTCCTGCTGATCGCTGCACGTGATTTCGTGTATTGATAATTAGAGGCGGCTGCGGGTGGCGTGGGGTGTTGGCGGCCTGAGTGGGGATTTTGTCGGTTGTTTGTTTTGATAATTGGAGGCGGCTTTGATGAGTGGGCACGGGTGTGCGGTGCAATTGCGCGTCGGATGCGATTTTGTAAGAGGCCCAACAGCGGTTGGACGCCAACGGCCAAGGGGTAAGATGATTTTAGGGCAAGGAACATTGAGCTTGCGCTCTTGATGGCCAGGTGTTTCGGGTTTGAGGACCGCCGTTGGGGATTTTGTTGGCTGTTTGTTTTGATAATTGGAGGCGGCTTTGATGAGTGGGCACGGGTGTGCGGTGCAATTGTGCGTCGCATGCAATTCTGTAAGAGGCCCAACAGTCGACGGCCAAGGGGCAAGATGATTTCGGGGCAAGGAATATTGAGCTTGCGCTCTTGATGGCCAGGTCTTTCGGGTTGGGGATTTTGTTGGCTGTTTGTTTTGATAATTGGAGGCAGCTTTGATGATTGGGGGGCACGGATGTGCGATGCAATTGTGCATCGCATGCAATTCTGTAAGAGGCCCAACAGTCGACGGCCAAGGGGCAAGATGATTTCGGGGCAAGGAAAATTGAGCTTGCGCCCTTGATGACTAGGTGTTTCGGATTTGAGGGCCGCCGTTGGGGATTTTGTTGGCTGTTTGTTTTGATAATTGGAGGCGGCTTTGATGATTGGGGGGCACGGGTGTGCGATGCAATTGTGCGTCGCATGCAATTCTGTAAGAGGCCCAACAGTCGACGGCCAAGGGGCAAGATGATTTCGGGGCAAGGAACATTGAGCTTGCGCTCTTGATGGCCAGGTGTTTCGGGTTGGGGATTTTGTTGGCTGTTTGTTTTGATAATTGGAGGCGGCTTTGATGATTGGTGGGCACGGGTGTGCGGTGCAATTGTGTGTCGCATGCAATTCTGTAAGAGGTCCAACAGTCGACGGCCAAGGGGCAAGATGATTTCGGAGCAAGGAACATTGAGCTTGCGCTCTTGATGGCCAGGTGTTTCTGGTTTGAGGACCGCCGTTGGGGATTAATCGGAGAGCGGCGCCGGTTATACGTCAAATTCTACGGCATTGGCCATTTAGGCACTGGACAATTCAGGAGCGATGGTACGAGTGGTCGACGATGATAAGTGGAACACGTTAAAATAGTGAAAACTTAAAACTTGAATCCACGTGATCTTTTCTTCGCGCACAGCTTTGCAGGTCGGTTCGATTTTTCCGCTCTCAAAAAATTCCCGGTACTTTATCGGTCTGAATTATTTTTTGTGTCGTACGAAGTGAGGTGGGGACCCTGTGATTGGAGAATTTTTGAGAGGGAATTGTGTGTAAAGATGGATCCGGAGACAATTCGTTCCCGGATAATCTATTTACTGACGCGACTGCCTCAATAATTGTAAAAGTTGGGTCGGATTGATTATCCCGGCGTGAACGACTGTCGCGATATCTTCGTGCGCAAGACATTGTGGTATATATATTCCATTTCGTGAATCCTAACAGACGTCACCATTTTGTCTACACGGCAACTTCATGAAATGCTAACTCTGCAATCTTTGTACAACATTAGCACCGTGTCATTCCCTTTTAAGGTTTTCAACCCGTAAATAAGTCCGTTTCAGCACTATACGATTCGCAATTATTTTTAAATTTAGATCTATGTACAGGCAACTGAAAAGTTTTTATATACGCATTATGCGTGTATAATGGTGGATATGCTGTTAAGCCAGTTACGTAGCTCCTACCTGCGAAATATCACACATGCTTTGTTTGCATTTATGCTTTAAGTACGTAAAAACTCATAGCTTTGTTATTGAATTGGTTATAAACGTTGGCGCGTATTTTTGCCGGTAATTGAAACACCTGTCATACGTGATATTTGTAGGTAATAAGTCTTAACATCGTATCGTGTATTTCGTTACGTATTTATTCCGCTGGTAATTAGGATATTTACTCTTGTTACATCAAGTAAAATATTTGATCAGTCAGTGCGCAGTTGTCCTCTTAATAAATACTGTGCCTGTCAGATTTAGAGATCCTACAGATAGCACTCAATTACGGATTCCGCCGAAAATTTGTTCTTATTCCACGGTTAACCGGCGTGATTTCCTCTGCGCAATGTCCACGTCTGTCACTTTGACGTATATTGGTTTTCGTGTTAACTGAAAGCAAATTAACCGCAACGCAATTACACATGACAATCGTGTCACGAAATTAGAGCGACTTAATTGGATATTCGTTTTTTCCTTAAACGATATGCTCAGTTAATTGGCTGACAATTTAATCGATCGGTTTATTATGCTGCCAATTCGTGCTTTTGTCAGGTGGTTTGGCGCCTGCTGGCACACGCGCGAAGTCAGACCAGAACGATAATGAAATTGGCGTTTTTTCGTCCGCACGCACTTAGGACACGCGGTCTCGGCGGAATTTATTGCACTCACTATGGTACAGTATTAGCGACTGTGCAAGGCTCGTTGCCTCGTAATTAAAGTCTCAATTAACTAATCCCAGGTGCCATGCCATTCTCGATAACTGAATTAGACGTGATTGCGCGCTGAAAGCTTAGATACATCGAAACATTTTCGAAACTCCGCCGCGCGTAAACTTGAAAACGCTAAAACGTGCAGATGCGAGAGCTTAGAAAGTTGAAAGCCCGCGCGGTTGCAAAATCCGGAAACTTCGATAGTCGGAAACTTGAAAGCATAGCAGCTTGAATTGTACTTAAAAGAAAATTGCGGACGCGTAGCTTTGCTTTGTGGAAAATGTACATTGTTAAACGCTTTACAGGAGATGAAACTTCTTTTTTATTTATTCAGTGATTAGTTGACGGGCAAAGAACCTTTAGTACGAGAGAGAAAGAAATAAAGTGTCACAGCGGCGCAGCAAGAAAAAATAAAAGATAACAAAAAGCCACCATGCACACACACATGCTTATAAAAGAAAAGAAAAAAAAGAATACCAAATAAAAGATATAACCGTGTTCACCGCCAAACATATTTTGCTCCATTAAAACGGCGATGCCATGAAATACTATAGTGTTTAATTGAATTATGCAAAATGAAAATAATGCGCGGGTATTGGAGACCAAAGGATCGCATCATTATTCTAACACCTATATTTACACAATTATAATTGCTACCGATTGTGCATATTTTGGATCTTGCACCGTCAACCATAACTTTCCCTGGCGCACCTTAACACGTTCACGCCGGCGTGTACCACCGGTGGTTCACGCTCGACTGTCCCATCGGGCGTGAACATTTGTTTAGACGCCTCTCATCAAAAATATAGTTCGTTCAATAAATGGACAAAATTGTCGTATAGTTGAAGATGTATATAATTGAAATTTAAATAATTGAAACAAGCAACAATCGTGAGCTACCAAATGAAGCGCTGCATGAATTCCAGCGTCGCCTCACAGCGAAAAACATGAAAATCGGCCCCGGCGTGAACGTGTTAACACATTGATTGCCATGGTGGTCATCGGTGACCGGCGCAAAAGGTCTCAGGAAAAATTCAAAAAATACCCAATCGGTAGAATTTATAATTTTGAAGATGCAATTAATATTAAATAGTGATTCAATTCTTTGGTATCCGATACCTTCGCGATATTCTCATTTTGCACAATTCGATCATATTCTGTAGTACTTCATCCTGTTGCGGTTTTAATATAGTAAAATACGCACGGCAGTCAAAGATCCCACGAAAAATGCAAAAAATACCTAATCGGTCGCATTTATAATTTTGAAAATGCAATTAATATTAAATAGTGATTCAATTCTTTGGTCTCCGATACTTTCGTGTTATTTTCATCTTGCACATTTCAATCATATTCTATAGCACTTCATCACGTAGTGGTTTTAATATAGTAAAATACGCACGGCAGTCAACGTGTTAATGATTTATGCAAAAAATACCCAATCGGTCGCATTTATAATTTTGAAAATGCAATTAATATTAAATAGTGATTCAATTTCTTGGTATCCGATACCTTCGCGTTATTTTCATCTTGCACAATTCAATCATGTTCTGTAGTACATCGTCACGTTGCGGTTTTGATATAGTAAAATACGGACGGCAGTCAAAGATCCCACGAAAAATGCAAAAAATACCCAATCGGTCGCATTTATAATTTTGAAAATGCAATTAATATTAAATAGTTTAAGTTTGGTCTCCGATACCTTCGCGTTATTTTCATCTTGCACAATTCAATCATGTTCTGTAGTACATCATCACGTTGCGGTTTTAATATAATAAAATACGCACGACAGTCAACGTGTTAATGATTTACTTAGCGAGAGTGCCAGATTCTATTGAAAACACGCCATGCGAATATCGACGAGCCGGAATGTCGTTGCTTCTGCGTTAAGAAGTTTTCCTTTAAGACAGCGAAGCGTGCGAAGAAAACGAAAGCGGAAAGGCGGGTGTCGCGGTGGACACGGGATGAATTTCAATAAAACGCTGCCATTTTGAAAGCTGCTCATCGACACACGGCAATAACTTCCCTCAACTTCGCCGTTCGCTCCCGACCCCTCTCGCAGAACGTCGGCTATAAATTACTCAATTTAAGTTTCCCCGCTGGCCTCGTCCGCGCGAAAGGAAAACTTTCCGGCGAGTCCGCATGGAGAATTGATGGATTTCGATTACCGCGCGAACGCGACGCTGTTGAAGAAAGTGTGACGGCTGGGAGGACGGCAGGGTGGAGAGAGAAAGGATCGGGCGACGGTCTTCTTGTCTGTCGAGATTTTCCGCGAGATTGTCTCGTGACGCTGACCAGTCTCTTCTGCGCTTCGGTTTTCCTTTAAGACAGAAATGTGCAAGTCGACCTTGCAACGTGGTTGGGGCACAAAGGAGGAAAGATAAAATAGGACTCCACGAGCTTCGGTTTTCGTGTAAACAGTGAATCTACAGTATTTTTTGCTACTTTAGTGGTGGAACATATAAGGAAATGTAGAACAGGTTATTTTGCGTTTTTATTTTGGTACGGGAAACTAATGTAATAGTCTTATTGGCGTTACGGTTGTGGTACAAAGAAGGGAGTATGAAATAGGTGTCCACGCACTTTGGTTTTGGTACAAAGAATAAATCTTGAATATTTCTCAGTACTTTAGCTGTGGTACATATAAGAAATGCAGAACAGGTTATTTTGCGTTTTGGTACTTTAGCTGTGGAGCATATAAGAAAATGTAGCACAGCTTATTTTGTGTTTTGATTTTGGTACGAGAAACTAATGTAATAGACTCTTATTGCCGTTGCGGTTGTGGTACAAAGAAGGGAGTATGAAGTAGGTGTCCACGCACTTTGGTTTTGGTACAAAGAATAAATCTCGAATATTTCTTGGTACTTTAGCTGTGGTGCATATAAAGAAATGTAGAACAGATTATCATGCTGCGAGAAACTAATGTAATAGAGCCTTATTGGCGTTGCAGTTGCGGTACAAAGAAGGGAGTATGAAATAGGTATCCACGCACTTTGGTTTTGGTACAAAGAATAAATCTCGAATATTTCTTGGTACTTTGGCTGTGGAGCATATAAGAAAATGTAGGACAGCTTATTTTGCGTTTGATTTTTGTACGAGAAACTGATGTAATAGTCGTATTGCCGTTGCGGTTGCGGTACAAAGAAGGGAGTATGAAACTAGGTATCCATGCATTTTGGTTTTGGTACAAAGAATAAATCTCGAATATTTCTTAGTACTTTAGTTGTGGTGCGTATAAAGAAGTGTAGAACAGCTTATTTTACGTTTTGATTTTGGTACGAGAAACTAATGTAATGGAGCCTTATTGGCGTTGCGGTTGTACTACAAAGAAGGAAATATGAAAATAGGTATTCATGCACTTTGGTTTTGGTACAAAGAATAAATCTCGAATATTTCTTGGTACTTTAGCTGTGGTGCATATAAAGAAATGCAGGACAGGTTATTTTGCGTTTTGATTTTGATAGGTGAAAGAAATATAAAAGAGTCTTCTTTTCATTGCCTCTTGGGTAGAATAGTTTTTTTTTGTGAACATGTACCTTTGGTACAATAAATTAAATCTGTAATACTCTTTCTTGTGGTTCGACTTCGGTGAAAAACTAACAACATACCACACAGTACAAAAAAGGTACAAAACAGCCAAAACGTTTTATGAATCAGTATTGGCTTGCTTCAATCCACTGTGTCTCAAACGTTTCCTACTCAACCGTACAAAACACTACAACACATTAGATGTAATTCCAATCTAAAAACCAGGACTTTCAATCGACTAACTTCCTTTACAGGAAAAACCTTTCACCTATCCAGCATCTAAAACGCTTATTTCGGATCACGTACCGTTCCGCCGTATCCGATCGCACGTCTCCTTTTTCCGTCAGAAACCGCGGCGTCAATTATCCGAAGGCAAAAACTCGCGACCGCGCTTGACATTAGCTTCTGTATAAATCCAGCCAGACCGGAAGAAGTCTCGGAAAACAGGCGATATCGGGAGCAAGCCTTTTTCTGAAAACGAGTCAATTGATTTGAAATCACGCGAAGAGAGAAGCTCGAAGTTGGTTGCTAGCTAAACGCTACATCCTCGTCGTATCGTCAAATTAACGGGTTAAACGCGGAGTCGACTTTGTTTGACTTTTCATTTAGCGATAGGTGAGTACAGAACACACGTTTGTGCAAATAAAAGGCAGCAAGCAGGAAACCTTACTTACGTTTAAAACGTCACCTTTTAAAGTCGACGCGTAGCATTCAACGTGTTGACGGTCACACAATTATTTGTAAATGTGATCGATATCGATTTGTTTCCCATTTCTGTAAAAATGCATCGTTATTCCAAACGGTGAACTAGCGAGGAAAATTATATGTGAACGATGACTTTTACTTTCGGAGGTTTTCACACAAGTAAGGGACAGTGACCAGACCCAGGTATTATGTTTTACTTTGCTTGAATGCGGCTGGTCCTCCACGAAAATAATGCAATCGGTTTCTCTCTGAAATTGGTATAAATCGATTGCAGAAAATGCATCTGTGCGAACAAAAGGCAATGGGCGGAAAATCTTACGTTCGTTCAAGACGTCTCAATGGGTTATCTAAGCGAGTGTAAAATTATCTGTGACTGATGCGTATGACAGAACGCGACTTTTACGTTCACAGATTTTCACGCGAGTGGGGAACGGTAGCGAGTGTCAAGTTTTATGGGTTACTTTACTTGTGTAGGGATATAAGATATGCTATGGCAATTCGACTTCGATTCGGTAAACGGCAAGAAAACGTATCTATACTGGACTGAACTACACTCTGAACTTGACTGACCTAAACTGAACTATAACTGACAACTCAACTTAAACTGACTGACAACTGTAATTGAAACTAAACTGAACGACAACTTAAAACTGAACTCGCGTCGCAAATCGGGCCGCCTTTTATACGGACCTCTACCGCCTTATCTTAATCCGGTAGGGCCCGATGGCCCAACGACAGTTTTATGCGACGCATTTACGTCCATTTTCCTCATGCTACACTTGCATACGACCAATCCCTGAAGAACAGACAGACGTAGTGCGCAGGCCTCTTAGAAGACTCATTTCATTGAATGTAATCAGTTTTTTCTCTGAAATCGATACAAACCGCGTGCGTACTACAGAATTCGAAGTTCCACCGCAAGATTGGGGATTACTGCGCGATATCGTGCGGTCGATACCTGGGTCCTCAAGCCATTGCCTTGTTATTGCGTGAAAGCCGTATTTTTGCGCAGCAACAACGATTACGTATCTTCCGTTCGGGAAAGAGGCCTCCTTGTCTCGCAATTTTTCCGCTAGATATCGTTTCCCGCATACCACTCCTGCCACGGTTTCTCTCCCGACGCGTTTTAGTTCCGTCAAAGAGCGTAACGAGCCCTGAATTATTCGCGATATCACGGAACGGAACGGCATGGAGACTATCAGAATGGAATCACTGAACGAGACGAGCAGGAAACTTCCGGGAAACATCGGTCTCACTCGAGCGATGCTGCGAGAAAGAAAAAAGACAAACGAACGCAGCAGTCGACGAGAACTGCTCCACAAGTGTTTGATGGCATTTAACAATTAAGGTTGTCGAGGGGATACAGTGTGAGACAGTTATGATTTTTATTCATTTTCGTCTCGCTTCTCTGGCTTTCGATATTTTAATTAAAATTTCTTTTCATTAAAATATATGAGCTGTTTATTTTGAAAATGGTCTAACTCCATTTATCTTCAAATCGATATAAATAACATTTACTGATAAATAACATGAATTTGTACATGTAATCATGGTAACCGGAAGATATTGAAAATCGGAGTTAGGCCACTTTCAAAATAAACGGCTCATATGTACGTAAGCATTGTGGTATATTTTTTCTTTTATCAAAAACAAACTTCAAGTAAAAAAATGAAAAGTCGGAGAGACGAAACAAATGAAAATGTATTATTGCAATGTATTGTATTGTATACAATATATTATTATATGCAGTAATACATACATTGCTATATTGCATCGCTATATTAATAATATATGTATTTCTTCTTCTGTGAAAGATGAATGTCAAGTAAAAAATTATTAGCCAGAGAAACAAAACAAAAATGGACAAAAACCATAATCGTTTCACGATTTTTATTCATTTTTGTCTCGTTTCTCTGGCTTTCGATATTTTAATGAAAATTTCTTTGCCTTAAAATATATGTATGTAAGCATTGTGGTTTGTTTTTTCTTTTATTGAAAACAAACTTCAAGTAAAAAAATGAAAAGTCGGAGAAGAAACAAATGAAAATGTATTATTGCAATGTATTGTATTGTATACAATATATTATTATATGCAATAATACATATATTGCTATATTGCATCGCTATATTAATAATATATGTATTTCTTCTTCTGTGAAAGATGAATTTTAAGTAAAAAATGATTAGCCAGAGAAGCAAAACAAAAATGAACAAAAACCATAATCGTTTCACGATTTTTATTCAGTTTTGCCTCGTTTCTCTGGCTTTCGATATTTTAATTGAAATTTCTTTTCATTAAAATATATGTATTTAAGCATTGTGGTTTGTTTTTTCTTTTATTGAAAACAAACTTCAAGTAAAAGCATGAAAAGTCGAAGAGACGAAACAAATGAAAATGTATTATTGCAATGTATTGTATTGTATATACAATATATTATTATATGCAATAACACATACATTGCTATATTGCTCGTACATAATAATAAAATATGTATCTCTTCTATGCAAGATGATTTTCAAGTAAAAAATGATTAGCCACAGAAGTAAAACACAAATGGACAAAACCATAATCGTTTCACGCTGTATCATCTCAGTGATCTTAACATAATATGGCTGAATAGATAACTCTGCGAAGATAATATAATATATATTCCATTGTAATAACGTGTGGTATTCTCCGTATAATATATGCAATGCACCATGTCTCTCCACGCTTTCTATATAAAATATTATTATAATAAACTTCAACTTCGCGTGATTTAAATTAGTGTCACCGCAGTTACTACATTTGATTCCAACTACATAATTACGATGCACACTTTAATTGCCAACGCTTCCTAACTCCGTGGAACCGGGTTTTCGTCGTCGATTTTCAATAGCTACCCGAATCTGGACGAGTTTATTGTTGCGTGGTTTCCGCAACAAGCGAAAATGACCCGCGAACCCGGAGCGATGGGGGACATTTTTTCATTTGCAAGAATTACGACGCAACTCTACGTACGGAGCAGACCGCAAATTCGTTGGGGAGCTACGCCGACGCATGAATTTTCGGCGGAATAATGAGAGGACAGAATGAGGGGGAAAGGAGATGAGCGCGTACAATTTCCCATTTGGATGGTGACTTAGAGTACGTATGCACTCGGTAAATAGCGAACTTCGACGTCACGGATGCGTATGATACGCGGATTAAGTAATCTGCACTCCGAACTTTCTCATATTAAGCTCTGAACATCGTTGCGATAGTGGAATATCAATTGATCGTGTGCCTTTGCAAGAATTTGTACGGAGAAAAATGCTTAACACGTTGACTGCCGAGCGGATTTTGCTGTATTAGAACGGCGATACTCTGAAATACTACAGCGTTTGACTAAATTACGCCTATATACGTTTTCACTCGTCTTTATCTTTTCAATTTACAATGCACTTATACCAAACGTGTACTCCAGTACATTTTAACACTTTGACTGCCATGCGTATTTTGCTGTATTAGAACGGCGATGCTATGAAATACTATAGCGTTTGATTGAATTCGGCAAAATGTAAATAATGTGTAGGTATCGGAGACCAAAGGATCGTATCACTATTCTAACACTAACTGCATTTATAAAATAATTATTGCTACTCATTGCGAATATTTTGGATCTTCAGTCAAATCTCTTGCGCCGGTCACCGCCAACCATCATGGCGGTTAAAGTGTTAAGACGTGGAAAGAGATCAGACGGTAAGAAAACACCAACGTTGATACATTGGACGGATCACATAGTTGAATTCCGTATATTGGTAGAGACCGTATACAATTGAAGCCTCAACGATAATATGCCATTGCATAGAAGATCCACGTTGACAAATGTAGGCAGTTATACTTGAAACGATAGATTATCGAGCGCGGGGCGGAAGACATTTAATTTAGAATTTTGAACAAGCGCGCGCGGCAATTTGTATCCGCTGCTAATTACAAACGTTCATAAACAGGCCGGCACTATCCAGAGTGGGTACTGTACTCGCCACGAAAGTTCCCGAGAGCTTCATCATCAGGAGCGGCGGCCGCGTTCGCGGGTACAACCTTTTTCAAAATTAATCAACGGTTAATAATTACCGTGACCCTTGTCAGCCCCGAAAACGAATTTCCCACGAGGAAGTTGCGACGTTGTTATGATCGCAGCGACCAAAATTGCCACCGGATTGCACGTGGATTTCGCAAGGTTTAACGACCGACGTAACACTTCGCGACAGCGGACGGATAATTAAGAAAAATCGTCAACTATTTCGATCGGCGAAACCAGGCAACGTACGCGGGTGTTGCTTTGCAACAGAAATACCAACGTGTTTTATCATTTCATTGACTTCATTCTAAGCGCAATTTGAAATGTCGTGTAAGACAAAAACACGCAAATAATAGAATTGGGCTAATCTTATTTGCACGGTAGAAACAGAAATGGAACATCTAATGAAGAAATGGAACATCAAATTTGCATTTGACGATATGGAAAGTAGTACATTTTTTTAGATCTCAACTGTAGTGCTTAAAGTGAACGCAGTGATAAAATGTTTCAAATTAATAAGATTACTGGTTCAGTAGTCTAAGTATATATAATTTCCTACATTGCGTTTGCATTTGGCGATGCGAAGACAATAATGTTTACCCATTTTTCTAGAATAGCGCTTAACCCATTCGAGACAACGATTTTTTTCGAACACGGTCCCCAGGAGCGAAATTTTTTTTTCTTCATATTGTTCATTTTTAATAAAAAAAACATGTTTACTATGGAAATCAACCAATTCGTAAGTGAATTCACATAAATAAGATCATTGCACACCAGGTGTGCAGCTTTTTTTTATTGCGAGGAACGGATTGAACACCATGTGTGCAATGTAAGGTAAAATGAAAATACATTATTAAAAAATGTATGAACATTTATTTCAAAAATAGATAATATAAAATCGTCATTTTGTTTTAAATAATAAAGAACAGCATATAATGCAAAGAAAATGTTTAAAAAGTAGTAAAAAGTTAAAAAAAGATAAGTTGAATAATGAAAAAAATAACAAACGAGAAATAAATTTTTAGAAAAATGTCTACAGATAACAAAGTAATGTAACTCAGTAATAAAAACGAAAATATAATTTGTAAATACACTTTTAGCAATTAGTACACTGATCGTAAAGTAATTATACATTAGTTGGTTAATGGTAGCGCTTGAAACATTCTCCCAAACATAATCCAGGATTACCGACACAAGCAGGACAAGAGTAATTATTACGTTTATATTTTCCTTCTTTGTAGGACTGTCGGCAATTCATAGTATTTTACATGTAAGAAAGGCTTCAAATAATTTTTAGATTTTTGATACACAGTAAAACCAAAGTCAAATTTTGTTTTCCTGTACCTTGCAGATTTCATTAGTTCAAGGAAAATCTTATTCCGACGACTTGTTTACTCAGAATAACTGATAATTGCACATTACTGATATTGCACACACGGTGTGCAAGCCGGCTTATAGCCTCGGAAATCAATTGCACACACGGTGTGCAATCGGTCTCGAATGGGTTAAAGTAAATGCAGTGATAAAATGTTTCAAATTAGTAAGACTATTGGTTCACAATATATATCAGAAAATACTAATGTATAATAAATAACTAGGCACAATTAAGAAAAAGACTGAAATAAATAATTTGGAGTTTGGTCAGAGGTATATGCACATACTTCTACTTTGTTTTATTAAAGCAACGTCAATGCTGCCGCTACCACGAAGACCACAACTGCCATAAAAATGACATAATAAAACGACTCGCTCCTCGACCGAAAGCCACTTCTTACCGCACGTTTTCGTATCTTTAAATCCGCCGCAATAATTAGGCGCTCCGTTTCCAGCGAGCCGTGTTATCGATTTCTGCGGAGCAAGAAAAGTTGTCTCGCCGGGGTAAATGATACTTTCGCGCGGATCTAAAACGTGACACCCGGGACCGGGCTTTTTGTTTGTCGGCAAGGTCGAATTTCATTCGGCCGAAAGCGGGGATATCTTGGCGAAGCTAGCAGGCTGGAAGATAATTCGCGCAGATTTAGTGCCAGGACCGTGAAGTGGTTAGTATGCGACCCGTAAGCTCGGCCTCTCGTCTATCGCGCGTCTCCATCTTCGCGCGAAAAGACGAAGCGGACGCTGCCGGAAAGCGTCAAGATTTTCCTCGAGCACCCCGTAAAATCCGATTTGAATGATGTATCGCACGTAATCCGTATTTATATAACGCGCCCGCGTGCGGGGTCGCTGGTAATTTTATTGCTTCGTAAAATTGTATATGGGTTATGGAGGGGGTCTATAGTAATTTCATTGCTTTATAAAACTGCAGTGCGTTCGGGTGGAGGCCTGTAGCAAGTCGATTGCTTCGTCAAATTCACGACGTGAGGAGGGCTTTTGCATATGCACACCTTATGAAATTATGTAACGTTATGTCGTATATATGATTGGGTCACAATGGTATTTGAAATTCAATATCCGATGCATTTATGAAACACAGCAATGTGCCGTTCGATAAATCAGGCGTCAGTTTGAATTAATTGTATCTTAACACTTTGACTGCTGTGATGGTCACTGCTGAGTGGCGCAAGAGATTTTACTGAAGATCCAAAATATTCGCAATAATTGTTAGAATAGTGATGCGATACTTTGGTCTCTAGTACCTGCACATTATTGACATTTTGCATAATTCAATCAAACGCTGTAGTATTTTATAGCATTGCCGTTCTAATACAGCAAAATACGCATAGCAGTCAACGTGTTAACAGTTTTCTTTATATTGCTATTACCTAGTTAATAAATTTTGTCCTGCAATAGATACTTGTAAAACATTATTTTGTGGTGCGACTACCTACTTTACACTTTACCGATCGCTATTGACTAAAGATGCCACTCACTAACGACCGACACTGTTTTGGATATCGCGCAGGAATTGTGTATGTGCCTATTTGTAAAGCTTTATAACTGCAAAACACTGAATGTATTGTTGAGAATCCTTTGGTGTCAAAGCAGTGTAATGTTATTGTCATTTAGAATTGTCATAATATCATCTGATATTTATTTTATCTAATATAATCATTGACCACTGAAAAGCCGATTAATCAGCTACCGGTGAATAGCAGTTGGAACCGAAAAGTCGATTAATCGGCTAGCGGTCGTTAACATTTCTGGGGATTGCAGACTAAGAACTAAATTTAAAATAGTTCCGACAGTTTAAGACAATGTTCGATCATTTATGGTATAAATATTGTTTGAATCAGAACACTTGGTTCCGTATTTAATTTATAATAACATAAGAACTGGATAATTAACACTGTACCGACCGCTATTGACTGAAGATGCCACTCACTAACGACCGACTCTGTTTTGGATATCGCACAGGAATTGTGTTTGTGTCTATTTGTAAAGCTTTATAACTGCAAAACACTGAATGTATTGTTGAGAACCCTTTGGTGTCAAAGCAGTGTAATGTTATTGTCATTTAGAATTGTCATAATATCATCTGATATTTATTTTATCTAATATAACCATTGACCATTGAAAAGCCGATTAATCAGCTACCGGTAAATAGCAGTTCGAATCGAAAAGTCGATTAATCGGCTCGATAAAGCGGTCGTTAAAGTGTTAATAAGTGTTTATGTTACCTATTCACGTGAAAACACTTCGGAAAATGACGCGCTACTACATCCACTCGCACAAAGCGCTCTTCACTCAGTACACCATACAAGCTACGGTTACATCATGCCATCGTATTTACACTTCCGGCCCGGAAGTTCCGAAACGATCTCAGCCGCGTCCGTCCTGCCGACCCCACCTTTACGAAATCGCAGTCACAGGCCAGCAAACTCAAGCCGCTTAATCTAGCCGCGCAAAGGTGATGAAATGGGCGGACATGCCTGCGAAAAGCGGCGATCAAATGTCCTCGAGGCACCTCAATCCTGCGCTACGCTCCTGCAGGACACGTGTCACGCTCCGAACTACGGGAGATAACCCCGGCAACACCCCTTTTACGTTCCTCCGGCATGAGAAAAAGCCTATCAAGCCGGCCGGCGTACCTTCAGTCCCGACATAAAGCGAGGGGGCGAGAATCGTGGCGTTCCATGCATTTTAAAAGGAGTCCCGACGGCCCGTCAATTGCCCGGCCCGTCCTATGGCATATTCCGTGGCCTATGGCATTCTCTCTAGAGCTGCCTTACGCTGACGTTATAACGTCAACTGCATGGCCGATGAAAACGAAGGCTGTTCGAAAGGATCGCAGATGTGCGCGGATCTTGACGACTGGCTTGGCTTGCGGAGTTTTCTGGTGATGCTGATGGTGGATTGGTGGTGGATGGATATATGTTATGAAATTGCAGCATAAGATTTATGAACTAGTTGATAGCAGTGCAGAAGAATAAATAAGGGCTTTTATCTCATTATCCGCTATTATTAACACTTTATCGACCGCTAGCCGATTGATCGGCTTTTTAGTGGTCTACGGTTATATTAGATAAAATAAATACCAGATGATATTATGACAATTCTAAATGACAATAAAATTATACTGCTTTGAAACCAAAGGATTCTCAACACATTCAGTATTAGTATTATTAACACTGCACGACCGCTAGCCGATTAATCGACTGTTGGGTTCCAACTGATATTTACCGGTAGCCGATTAATCGGCTTTTCACTGGTCAACGGTTATATTATTATACATAAAATAAATATCAGATAATATTATCACAATTCTATATGACAATAAAATGGCACTGCTTTGAAACCAAAGGATTCTCAACAACACATTCAGTATTTTTCAGTTATAAAGCTTTTCAAATAGGCACATACACAATTCTTGCGCGATATCCAAAATGGAGTCGGTCGTTAGTGAGTGGCATCTTCAGTCAATAGCGGTCGGCAAAATGTTAATAAATTTTAAAATAACACACCACTCCAAGTTTAAATCACCGTCAACCCCCTGAAAGCATTACAACTCGTTCCCACAACACCGTCCATATAACCTGGAATCGGATCCGCCCGACATCTTCGGCGTAAACCGTTTACTCACGAATCCCCGAAAACTGGGCAACAAACCCGCGTGTCCTTTCTTCCATTCTCAAACGCCTATCGTCCCATTTCCATTGTCGGTCCTCTAGCTCATCTCGTCTCTCCTCATTTCGACCCTCGCACCTTTTCTCATTCTCCCGGTTCTTGTTTTTTAAAACACCTCGCCATTCGCCAGCTATCACGATGATTCCTGCCCTCTCGTCGAAATTGTTGGTTTTCCCCTGATACGCGCGACAACGTCGTATGCGTTATTTTCTTCCCGACCTTCTGTCCCTCACCTCTCGGTTCCTTAACCTTTATCGACGATCTAATTTGAAACGCCACCCCACGAATTCGCGCCTTACGCTTACTTACAGTTGGTGGCGAAAGTATTCGTGCATCGATCGATTTCGAACAGTACTTCATGAAATCGCAGTTTATTAAGTAATTTATGCTAAACAACCATCTTATATGCATTTCCGAAAGTATCATATAATAGAAACGGTACCGAAAAGTTGCTTGCTCACCTTGCGAAGTCATAAGAAAATGCAACAAATAAATTTGCGGAAATATAAGATCCGCGTGTATTTATTATATCATATTTATATATGATTATTTATCATGTCATATAATTTCCACCCATTCGCATATAATTTCCAAGCAGATTTGACGACGCAAATGGATCGCCTTCTTCCTTCCTAATTCGGATTGACACCACTATATATAGAAACGTCATACCTACCTTATACCGAACGTTACAACCCCACCACAAATAGATCTCGAAACTTTGCGCCGCGTACTAAAATTATCGTTGAAAATTGGAACGTAAACGATGGAAGCGAGAAAAACGATCAATCCGCAACAATTTACTTTTGCACTCCACCCAATTTCTGAAATTATACCCTAACTCCTTGTTCAGCCAAGATTAGTTAATAAACTACGACTTCGCGAGATATCGTCCGACATTGATCGGTGCATTAAAACACTTTCTGCGCTAACTGTATCTTTTTGACCTGCCACCCCGGGCACCTCTTTGCCGAGCGACGAATTACGCTTCCGGAATGGCAATATCTTGACGAGGATCGTGGGTACGGATTGCTTGCACCCCTGGGCGCCATTGTTCTGCGCGGAGTTTTGCGAAATTTCCGCGAATACCGCGGTGAAAATTTGACCGAAGAGCAGCGGGACCTTATTTGCGTGCATTGTGGCAGGCTCGCTGGCGTTGTTGAAGTTGGACGTTTACGAGCGCGTAAGACGGGGTGTATAATCCGTATAAATATGAAAATTTATGGGCATGCGATTTTAAAACTGGTGGAATCGCGTGCTGTGCGCATGGAGGCGCGTATTTGTAATGTAAATACGCGATATGTGAGGCATACGGTGGATGCGGAGTAAATATGTTGCGGATGGGCTAACCGAATGTTCGCCGCTGATTAGAAGTTTCTCATATGCGCGTGTGTGGTTTCGTTGCGGAATGTATGTTAAATTTTATGGCAATTGTATATTTTACATTGCATATCATTGAAATTGTACGTTATGTAATGAACGTAAATTAATACAAACGAAGGAATATTAACCCTTTGCACTCGGACATGTTTCCTCACGAAGTAGCAAATAGCGCAACATTTCGTTTAAAATGGTATAGTTTTGAAAAAAATACTCTGCTCAAATCATGTTTTGCATACAACTCTGCTGATACATTTATGTTGAAACAAAATTGAAATTTTATAGCCTATTCTTTTCGAATGCGTCATAGTTCGTTCACCAATGTGCATTGCGGGTTTATTCAAACACATATCGCAGTAATAACTTGTATATGATCTTTCACGTGTCATTTTTTCTTCCGAGCATATACAATGTTTATACAATAACTTGCAGTTTATCACTCAGCCTATTGCAGGAATATATAGAAAGTTGTTCTTGTAGTCGCTAGAATTCTCCTCTCAGTTTATTGACCACGAATTTACTAAATATTAAATAGCACACAGATTATTAATTCTATCTCATTGCCTTCACTTGTAACTTCCCGGAAAAATCTTAAGGAAACAAATATTTGAACAAACGTTTTCTGTACATACATTTTCCTCAGTAATAACATGAAGTATCTTCGTGTCCCCTCAGAGTGGACAGTCGAGTGCAAAGGGTTAACACTTTGCCTGCCATGATGGTCACCGTATATTCGCCGCTGATTAGAAGTTTCTCATATGCGCGTGTGTGGTTTCGTTGCGAAATGTATGTTAAATTTTATGGCAATTGTATATTTTACATTGCATATCACTGAAATTGTACGTTATGTAATGAACGTAAATTAATACAAACGAAGGAATATTAACTCTTTGCACTCGGACATGTTTCTTCACGAAGTAGCGAATAGCGCAACATTTCGTTTAAAATGATATAGTTTTGAAAAAAATACTCTGCTCAAATCATGTTTTGCATACAACTTTGCTGATACATTTATGTTGAAACAAAATTGAAATTTTATAGCCTATTCTTTTCGAATGCGTCATAGTTCGTTCACCAATGTGCATTGCGGGTTTATTCAAACACATATCGCAGTAATAACTTGTTTATGATCTTTCACGTGTCATTTTTTCTTCCGAGCATATACAATGTTTATACAATAACTTGCAGTTTATCACTCAGCCTATTGCAGGAATATATAGAAAGTTGTTCTTGTAGTCGCTAGAATTCTCCTCTCAGTTTATTGACCACGAATTTACTAAATATTAAATAGCACACAGATTATTAATTCTATCTCATTGCCTTCACTTGTAACTTCCCGGAAAAATCTTAAGGAAACAAATATTTGAACAAACGTTTTCTGTACATACATTTTCCTTAGTAATAACATGAAGTATCTTCGTGTCCCCTCAGAGTGGACAGTCGAGTGCAAAGGGTTAACACTTTGACTGCCATGATGGTCACCGTATATTCGCCGCTGATTAGAAGTTTCTCACATACGCGTGTGTGTGGTTTCGTTTACGGAATGTACGTTAAATTTTATGGCAATTGTATATTTTACATTGGATTGAAACTGTATGTTATATATGAACGCAATTTCATAGAAACGAACGAATATTAACACTTTGACTGCCATGATGGTCACCGGTGACCGACGCAAGAAATTAGACTGAAGATCCAAAATATTCGCAATGAGTAGCAATTATTATTTTATAAATACACTTGTTATTAGAACAGTGATGCAATCCTTTGGTCTCCAATACCTGCACATTATTTACATTTTGCATAATTCAATCGAACGCTGTATTATTTCAGAGCTTCGCCGTTCTAATGTAGTAAAATACGCTTGGCAGTCAACGTGTTAAAATGTGATAGTGTAAATGTCCAGGAGAAAAAAACATCTGAAAATTATTCAACGCTGTCCATCTGTTTTTACGTAAAATATGAAGTGCACATATTTTCATATATAAAATTGACGTAATTTAAGCCCCTAAATATATTTTACGGCAGAGTAAAAACTCGTGAAGTTGCACATGTTACAATGAAAAGAAAGGGCACAGTGAAAATTTGTTGTACACCTCAAAGAATATGTTTCCCGAAGTTTCTCGGGACATTCCGTCGGGTCAGATCGCCGTAGTCTTCGTCTGATCTCAAAGTCTAAGCACGAATAATATGTACTTTAAAAGTTTCTCTAAAAGTTTTCGTTTCACTTTGATTTCAGCAATAATAGCACCGTCTTTGAGAAGTTTCACCTCCAGATATCCAGGAGGCAACTGTATCCGGAGAACTCGAAATACGTGGACGAACTGCTACACGACATGGCCGTTACGCCTATCTCGCACGTTGGTAAGTTTATCTACAAAATTGCTGAATGCATTCCGAAGATATCAAGCGTGCGCCATTCATAGAAACGATTTAGGGAACTTCTATATTTCAATATTGACTTTGTCGTATTTTTTCACCCGTGTATATCACAGACAAATGCTTTGTATTTGTCACAGATATAAAATATGAATAGACCCATCGTTATGAGAATTGGCTCAATATCCGAAAAGAGTGGTAGCCAGCAGTATCGATATATCCCTATTAATTGAAAACCCTTTAAAAACTCTAATACAACTGATAGTCTCCGGGACCTAGTTTAAACATAATAGTGCGTTTTTTATGATCACCGATTAAAAGTGAATCGGTGATCTCTACCGATCGAATTGTAATTGTGTCACGTGAAAGGGGGTACAAAGAGACTTGGAAAAATTGCAACCGCGCTGAAAAACTCGAAATAGTTCCCGAGATATGACAAAAAATAGATTAATAAATCAAGAAAAACGTGAGAAAAACATGGGTTTTTTAACCACAACCAACTAAAAGTAAACCATTCGGCTAGCTCACCTACATGAACTGAAAGAGGGTCGGCAGAGACTCGAATAAATTCAAACCGCGCCTCAAAATTTGCAATAGTTCTCGAGTTATAAGCAAAAGTATGGAGAAAAAATAAGAAAAATAAGCTGAAAACCCGCGAAAATAGGCGAAAAATGTAAATTTGCGTATCAACATTGCGATCGTATATTGCGTTCTATCGATAAGCTTAGAAGGAATATAGAAGTTGTAATGAAATTGTAATATCCCGTAATGCTGAGACAAAGTATGCCTGCAATGTACACGCACAGATGTATATGTAACTGATACGAATAACTATCGTTTTTCTAGTTTGCAAACTCTTCCGTTCTTCAGTGTTGGGATTTGGAAGTGTGTGAAATAATCTTTACTATACGTTTATTGTAACTTCTACTTTAACTTACTGATACCAAGATAGCCGGTGTCAAGGGATAAGAACGGAGCGAACAGATATTTCCTAGGTAATGCTGCTGATTGCTTCGAAGTTGCGCCGGTGGTTACTGAAGGCCGGTCAGGGATATGCTAACTGATAAACGTGGATACGCCGGTGTACCTTGATAAATTAGGTGGTTATATAAAAATCTGGCTGAAACTGGTATAGCACAGAATTAAAGGAGATTCTTCACCTATGAATTTGCCATCTTAGTCGATTTAGAATCGCAAAAATTGACTTGCGGTTCATAACAAAACATGTCTTACTCCAACCAAAACGCACACGATCGGCAGTATTAACGCGACTATGAACAATTACCTTATTACGTTAGAAGGAGCATTGTAGAATGAGACATACTACAACATTACACCGCTTTTCCCTATCATATAATGAGCCATTTCATTTAATTTGGGGCCACAACAAGTTCAGGACACACGACACGGACACAGGAACATCTGAAATCTGTCCATTACAAAAATGGCATAGCTTGGTGACACCTACCGACGCCTTCCCACGCCTACCGACGCTTACCGACGCGTCCCCACTTCCGACGCCCACCGACGCGTCCCCACGCCTTCCGACGCCTACCGACGCGTCCCCACGCGTTTCCACGCCTCCCGGCGCCTTCCCATGCCTTCCCATGCCTTCCCACGCCAACGCACGTCCGACATTTTCCCACGCCTCCGAGTCCACACGAAACTCGACGCCACGCGACGATGGACGCCTCCCGATACCACCCGCCGCTCGACATCTACCGATGTCTCCTGACGCCACCCGACGCTCGACATCTACCGACGTCTGACGCCTACTGACGCCACCCAACACTCGATGCCTGCCGACGCTTCCTGACTGATCCCGACGCTATCAGACGCTTGACGCCTACTGACGCCTCCCGACGCCACCTGACGCTGGACTCCTATCGACACCACCCGACCCTCGACATCTACCGACGCTTCCTCACGCTACCCGACGCTCGACACCTACCGACGTCTGACGCCTCCCGACACCACCCGACGCTCGATGCCTCCTAACTGCTCCCGACGTTACTACACGCTTGAGACCTCCCGACGCTTCCCGACGCCATACCATGCCGCGCCGCACAGGCGACGGAGATGACCATCAATGGTGTATTTCAACTTTGAGGCATGGATGCGTATGCGCATTTAACTTACTGATACCAAGATAGCCGGTGTCAAGGGACAAGAACGGAGCGAACAGATATTTCCTAGGTAATGCTGCTGATTGCTTCGAAGTTGCGCCGGTGGTTACTGAAGGCCGGTCAGGGATATGCTAACTGATAAACGTGAATACGCCGGTGTACCTTGATAAATTAGGTAGTTATATAAAAATCTGGCTGAAACTGGTATAGCACAGAATTAAAGGAGATTCTTCACCTATGAATTTGCCATCGTAGTCGATTTAGAATCGCAAAAATTGACTTGCGGTTCATAACAAAACATGTCTTACTCCAACCAAAACGCACACGATCGGCAGTATTAACGCGTCTATGAACAATTACCTTATTATGTTAGAAGGAGCATTGTAGAATGAGACATACTA
Organism: Cryptocheilus praepositus; assembly: GCA_033815515.1. NCBI lineage: Eukaryota > Metazoa > Arthropoda > Insecta > Hymenoptera > Pompilidae > Cryptocheilus > Cryptocheilus praepositus. The sequence goes on along the minus strand of JAWWQZ010000220.1, from coordinate 31,082 downwards.
CAACATTAGACCGCTTTTCCCTATCATATAATGAGCCATTTCATTTAATTTGGGGCCACAACAAGTTCAGGACACACGACACGGACACAGGAACATCTGAAATCTGTCCATTACAAAAATGGCATAGCTTGGTGACACCTACCGACGCCTTCCCACGCCTACCGACGCTTACCGACGCGTCCCCACTTCCGACGCCCACCGACGCGTCCCCACGCCTTCCGACGCCCACCGACGCGTCCCCACGCCTTTCCACGCCTCCCGGCGCCTTCCCATGCCTTCCCATGCCTTCCCATGCCTTCCCACGCCAACGCACGTCCGACACTTTCCCACGCCTCCGAGCCCACGCGACGCTGGACGCCTCCCGATACCACCCGCCGCTCGACATCTACCGATGTCTCCTGACGCCACCCGACGCTCGACATCTACCGACGTCTGACGCCTACTGACGCCACCCAACACTCGATGCCTGCCGACGCTTCCTGACTGATCCCGACGCTATCAGACGCTTGACGCCTACTGACGCCTCCCGACGCCACCTGACGCTGGACTCCTATCGACACCACCCGACCCTCGACATCTACCGACGCTTCCTCACGCTACCCGACGCTCGACACCTACCGACGTCTGACGCCTCCCGACACCACCCGACGCTCGATGCCTCCTAACTGCTCCCGACGTTACTACACGCTTGAGACCTCCCGACGCTTCCCGACGCCATACCATGCCGCGCCGCACAGGCGACGGAGATGACCATCAATGGTGTATTTCAACTTTGAGGCATGGATGCGTATGCGCATTTAACTTACTGATACCAAGATAGCCGGTGTCAAGGGATAAGAACGGAGCGAACAGATATTTTCTAGGTAATGCTGCTGATTGCTTCGAAGTTGCGCCGGTGGTTACTGAAGGCCGGTCAGGGATATGCTAACTGATAAACGTGGATACGCCGGTGTACCTTGATAAATTAGGTGGTTATATAAAAATCTGGCTGAAACTGGTATAGCACAGAATTAAAAGAGATTTTTCACCTATGAATTTGCCATCTTAGTCGATTTAGAATCGCAAAAATTGACTTGCGGTTCATGACAAAACATGTCTTACTCCAACCAAAACGCACACGATCGGCAGTATTAACGCGACTATGAACAATTACCTTATTACGTTAGAAGGAGCATTGTAGAATGAGACATACTACAACATTACACCGCTTTTCCCTATCATATAATGAGCCATTTCATTTAATTTGGGGCCACAACCAGTTCAGGACACACGACACGGACACAGGAACATCTGAAATCTGTCCATTACAAAAATGGCATAGCTTGGTGACACCTACCGACGCCTTCCCACGCCTACCGACGCTTACCGACGCGTCCCCACTTCCGACGCCCACCGACGCGTCCCCACGCCTTCCGACGGCTACCGACGCGTCCCCACGCGTTTCCACGCCTCCCGGCGCCTTCCCATGCCTTCCCACGCCAACGCACGTCCGACGCTTTCCCACGCCTCCGAGACCACACGAAACTCGACGCCACGCGACGCTGGACGCCTCCCGATACCACCCGCCGCTCGACATCTACCGATGTCTCCTGACGCCACCCGACGCTCGACATCTACCGACCTCTGACGCCTACTGACGCCACCCAACACTCGATGCCTGCCGACGCTTCCTGACTGATCCCGACGCTATCAGACGCTTGACGCCTACTGACGCCACCTGACGCTGGACTCCTATCGACACCACCCGACCCTCGACATCCACCGACGCTTCCTCACGCTACCCGACGCTCGACACTTACCGACGTCTGACGCCTCCCGACACCACCCGACGCTCCATGCCTCCTAACTGCTCCCGACGTTACTACACGCTTGAGACCTCCCGACGCTTCCCGACGCTTCCCGACGCCATACCATGCCGCGCCGCACAGGCGACGGAGATGACCATCAATGGTGTATTTCAACTTTGAGGCATGGATGCGTATGCGCATTTAACTTACTGATACCAAGATAGCCGGTGTCAAGGGATAAGAACGGAGCGAACAGATATTTCCTAGGTAATGCTGCTGATTGCTTCGAAGTTGCGCCGGTGGTTACTGAAGGCCGGTCAGGGATATGCTAACTGATAAACGTGGATACGCCGGTGTACCTTGATAAATTAGGTGGTTATATAAAAATCTGGCTGAAACTGGTATAGCACAGAATTAAAGGAGATTCTTCACCTATGAATTTGCCATCTTAGTCGATTTAGAATCGCAAAAATTGACTTGCGGTTCATAACACAACATGTCTTACTCCAACCAAAACGCACACGATCGGCTGTATTAACGCGACTATGAACAATTACCTTATTACGTTAGAAGGAGCATTGTAGAATGAGACATACTACAACATTACACCGCTTTTCCCTATCATATAATGAGCCATTTCATTTAATTTGGGGCCACAACAAGTTCAGGACACACGACACGGACACAGGAACATCTGAAATCTGTCCATTACAAAAATGGCATAGCTTGGTGACACCTACCGACGCCTTCCCACGCCTACCGACGCTTACCGACGCGTCCCCACTTCCGACGCCCACCGACGCGTCCCCACGCCTTCCGACGCCTACCGACGCGTCCCCACGCGTTTCCACGCCTCCCGGCGCCTTCCGATGCCTTCCCACGCCAACGCACGTCCGACGCTTTCCCACGCCTCCGAGTCCACACGAAACTCGACGCCACGCGACGCTGGACGCCTCCCGATACCACCCGCCGCTCGACATCTACCGATGTCTCCTGACGCCACCCGACGCTCGACATCTACCGACCTCTGACGCCTACTGACGCCACCCAACACTCGATGCCTGCCGACGCTTCCTGACTGATCCCGACGCTATCAGACGCTTGACGCCTACTGACGCCTCCCGACGCCACCTGACGCTGGACTCCTATCGACACCACCCGACCCTCGACATCTACCGACGCTTCCTCACGCTACCCGACGCTCGACACCTACCGACGTCTGACGCCTCCCGACACCACCCGACGCTCGATGCCTCCTAACTGCTCCCGACGTTACTACACGCTTGAGACCTCCCGACGCTTCCCGACGCCATACCATGCCGCGCCGCACAGGCGACGGAGATGACCATCAATGGTGTATTTCAACTCTGAGGCATGGATGCGTATGCGCATTTAACTTACTGATACCAAGATAGCCGGTGTCAAGGGATAAGAACGGAGCGTACAGATATTTCCTAGGTAATGCTGCTGATTGATTCGAAGTTGCGCCGGTGGTTACTGAAGGCCGGTCAGGGATATGCTAACTGATAAACGTGGATACCCCGGTGTACCTTGATAAATTAGGTGGTTATATAAAAATCTGGCTGAAACTGGTATAGCACAGAATTAAAGGAGATTCTTCACCTATGAATTTGCCATCTTAGTCGATTTAGAATCGCAAAAATTGACTTGCGGTTCATAACAAAACATGTCTTACTCCAACCAAAACGCACACGATCGGCAGTATTAACGCGTCTATGAACAATTACCTTATTATGTTAGAAGGAGCATTGTAGAATGAGACATACTACAACATTACACCGCTTTTCCCTATCATATAATGAGCCATTTCATTTAATTTGGGGCCACAACAAGTTCAGGACACACGACACGGACACAGGAACATCTGAAATCTGTCCATTACAAAAATGGCATAGCTTGGTGACACCTACCGACGCCTTCCCACGCCTACCGACGCTTACCGACGCGTCCCCACGCCTTCCGACGCCCACCGACGCGTCCCCACGCCTTCCGACGCGTCCCCACGCCTTCCGACGCTTACCGACGCCCACCGACGCCTTCCCACGCCTACCGACGCGTCCCCACGCCTTCCCACGCCCACCGACGCGTCCCCACGCCTTCCGACGCCCACCGACGCGTCCCCACGCCTTCCGACGCTTACCGACGCGTCCCCACTTCCGACGCCCACCGACGCGACCCCACGCCTTCCCACGCCCACCGACGCGTCCCCACGCCTTCCGACGCTTACCGACGCGTCCCCACGCCTTCCGACGCCCACCGACGCGTCCCCACGCCTTCCGACGCCCACCGACGCGTCCCCACGCCTTCCGACGCTTACCGACGCGTCCCCACTTCCGACGCCCACCGACGCGTCCCCACGCCTTCCGACGCCTACCGACGCGTCCCCACGCCTTTCCACGCCTCCCGGCGCCTTCCCAAGCCTTCCCACGCCCACGCACGTCCGACGCTTTCCCCCGCCTCCGAGTCCACACGAAACTCGACGCCACGCGACGCTGGACGCCTCCCGATACCACCCGCCGCTCGACATCTACCGATGTCTCCTGACGCCACCCGACGCTCGACATCTACCGACGTCTGACGCCTACTGACGCCACCCAACACTCGATGCCTGCCGACGCTTCCTGACTGATCCCGACGCTATCAGACGCTTGACGCCTACTGACGCCACCTGACGCTGGACTCCTATCGACACCACCCGACCCTCGACATCTACCGACGCTTCCTCACGCTACCCGACGCTCGACACCTACCGACGTCTGACGCCTCCCGACACCACCCGACGCTCGATGCCTCCTAACTGCTCCCGACGTTACTACACGCTTGAGACCTCCCGACGCTTCTCGACGCCATACCATGCCGCGCCGCACAGGCGACGGAGATGACCATCAATGGTGTATTTCAACTTTGAGGCATGGATGCGTATGCGCATTTAACTTACTGATACCAAGATAGCCGGTGTCAGGGGATAAGAACGGAGCGAACAGATATTTTCTAGGTAATGCTGCTGATTGCTTCGAAGTTGCGCCGGTGGTTACTGAAGGCCGGTCAGGGATATGCTAACTGATAAACGTGGATACGCCGGTGTACCTTGATAAATTAGGTGGTTATATAAAAATCTGGCTGAAACTGGTATAGCACAGAATTAAAGGAGATTTTTCACCTATGAATTTGCCATCTTAGTCGATTTAGAATCGCAAAAATTGACTTGCGGTTCATGACAAAACATGTCTTACTCCAACCAAAACGCACACGATCGGCAGTATTAACGCGTCTATGAACAATTACCTTATTATGTTAGAAGGAGCATTGTAGAATGAGACATACTACAACATTACACCGCTTTTCCCTATCATATAATGAGCCATTTCATTTAATTTGGGGCCACAACAAGTTCAGGACACACGACACGGACACAGGAACATCTGAAATCTGTCCATTACAAAAATGGCATAGCTTGGTGACACCTACCGACGCCTTCCCACGCCTACCGACGCTTACCGACGCGTCCCCACGCCTTCCGACGCCCACCGACGCGTCCCCACGCCTTCCGACGCGTCCCCACGCCTTCCGACGCTTACCGACGCCCACCGACGCCTTCCCACGCCTACCGACGCGTCCCCACGCCTTCCCACGCCCACCGACGCGTCCCCACGCCTTCCGACGCCCACCGACGCGTCCCCACGCCTTCCGACGCTTACCGACGCGTCCCCACTTCCGACGCCCACCGACGCCTTCCCACGCCTACCGACGCGACCCCACGCCTTCCCACGCCCACCGACGCGTCCCCACGCCTTCCGACGCTTACCGACGCGTCCCCACGCCTTCCGACGCCCACCGACGCGTCCCCACGCCTTCCGACGCCCACCGACGCGTCCCCACGCCTTCCGACGCTTACCGACGCGTCCCCACTTCCGACGCCCACCGACGCGTCCCCACGCCTTCCGACGCCTACCGACGCGTCCCCACGCCTTTCCACGCCTCCCGGCGCCAACGCACGTCCGACGCTTTCCCACGCCTACGAGTCCACACGAAACTCGACGCCACGCGACGCTGGACGCCTCCCGATACCACCCGCCGCTCGACATCTACCGATGTCTCCTGACGCCACCCGACGCTCGACATCTACCGACGTCTGACGCCTACTGACGCCACCCAACACTCGATGCCTGCCGACGCTTCCTGACTGATCCCGACGCTATCAGACGCTTGACGCCTACTGACGCCACCTGACGCTGGACTCCTATCGACACCACCCGACCCTCGACATCTACCGACGCTTCCTCACGCTACCCGACGCTCGACACCTACCGACGTCTGACGCCTCCCGACACCACCCGACGCTCGATGCCTCCTAACTGCTCCCGACGTTACTACACGCTTGAGACCTCCCGACGCTTCTCGACGCCATACCATGCCGCGCCGCACAGGCGACGGAGATGACCATCAATGGTGTATTTCAACTTTGAGGCATGGATGCGTATGCGCATTTAACTTACTGATACCAAGATAGCCGGTGTCAGGGGATAAGAACGGAGCGAACAGATATTTTCTAGGTAATGCTGCTGATTGCTTCGAAGTTGCGCCGGTGGTTACTGAAGGCCGGTCAGGGATATGCTAACTGATAAACGTGGATACGCCGGTGTACCTTGATAAATTAGGTGGTTATATAAAAATCTGGCTGAAACTGGTATAGCACAGAATTAAAGGAGATTTTTCACCTATGAATTTGCCATCTTAGTCGATTTAGAATCGCAAAAATTGACTTGCGGTTCATGACAAAACATGTCTTACTCCAACCAAAACGCACACGATCGGCAGTATTAACGCGACTATGAACAATTACCTTATTACGTTAGAAGGAGCATTGTAGAATGAGACATACTACAACATTACACCGCTTTTCCCTATCATATAATGAGCCATTTCATTTAATTTGGGGCCACAACCAGTTCAGGACACACGACACGGACACAGGAACATCTGAAATCTGTCCATTACAAAAATGGCATAGCTTGGTGACACCTACCGACGCCTTCCCACGCCTACCGACGCTTACCGACGCGTCCCCACTTCCGACGCCCACCGACGCGTCCCCACGCCTTCCGACGCCCACCGACGCGTCCCCACGCCTTTCCACGCCTCCCGGCGCCTTCCCATGCCTTCCCATGCCTTCCCATGCCTTCCCACGCCAACGCACGTCCGACGCTTTCCCACGCCTCCGAGTCCACGCGACGCTGGACGCCTCCCGATACCACCCGCCGCTCGACATCTACCGATGTCTCCTGACGCCACCCGACGCTCGACATCTACCGACGTCTGACGCCTACTGACGCCACCCAACACTCGATGCCTGCCGACGCTTCCTGACTGATCCCGACGCTATCAGACGCTTGACGCCTACTGACGCCTCCCGACGCCACCTGACGCTGGACTCCTATCGACACCACCCGACCCTCGACATCTACCGACGCTTCCTCACGCTACCCGACGCTCGACACCTACCGACGTCTGACGCCTCCCGACACCACCCGACGCTCGATGCCTCCTAACTGCTCCCGACGTTACTACACGCTTGAGACCTCCCGACGCTTCCCGACGCCATACCATGCCGCGCCGCACAGGCGACGGAGATGACCATCAATGGTGTATTTCAACTTTGAGGCATGGATGCGTATGCGCATTTAACTTACTGATACCAAGATAGCCGGTGTCAGGGGATAAGAACGGAGCGAACAGATATTTTCTAGGTAATGCTGCTGATTGCTTCGAAGTTGCGCCGGTGGTTACTGAAGGCCGGTCAGGGATATGCTAACTGATAAACGTGGATACGCCGGTGTACCTTGATAAATTAGGTGGTTATATAAAAATCTGGCTGAAACTGGTATAGCACAGAATTAAAAGAGATTTTTCACCTATGAATTTGCCATCTTAGTCGATTTAGAATCGCAAAAATTGACTTGCGGTTCATGACAAAACATGTCTTACTCCAACCAAAACGCACACGATCGGCAGTATTAACGCGACTATGAACAATTACCTTATTACGTTAGAAGGAGCATTGTAGAATGAGACATACTACAACATTACACCGCTTTTCCCTATCATATAATGAGCCATTTCATTTAATTTGGGGCCACAACCAGTTCAGGACACACGACACGGACACAGGAACATCTGAAATCTGTCCATTACAAAAATGGCATAGCTTGGTGACACCTACCGACGCCTTCCCACGCCTACCGACGCTTACCGACGCGTCCCCACTTCCGACGCCCACCGACGCGTCCCCACGCCTTCCGACGCCCACCGACGCGTCCCCACGCCTTTCCACGCCTCCCGGCGCCTTCCCATGCCTTCCCATGCCTTCCCACGCCAACGCACGTCCGACGCTTTCCCACGCCTCCGAGACCACACGAAACTCGACGCCACGCGACGCTGGACGCCTCCCGATACCACCCGCCGCTCGACATCTACCGATGTCTCCTGACGACCTACTGACGCCACCCAACACTCGATGCCTGCCGACGCTTTCTGACTGATCCCGACGCTATCAGACGCTTGACGCCTACTGACGCCACCTGACGCTGGACTCCTATCGACACCACCCGACCCTCGACATCCACCGACGCTTCCTCACGCTACCCGACGCTCGACACTTACCGACGTCTGACGCCTCCCGACACCACCCGACGCTCGATGCCTCCTAACTGCTCCCGACGTTACTACACGCTTGAGACCTCCCGACGCTTCTCGACGCCATACCATGCCGCGCCGCACAGGCGACGGAGATGACCATCAATGGTGTATTTCAACTTTGAGGCATGGATGCGTATGCGCATTTAACTGACTGATACCAAGATAGCCGGTGTCAGGGATAAGAACGGAGCGAACAGATATTTTCTAGGTAATGCTGCTGATTGCTTCGAAGTTGCGCCGGTGGTTACTGAAGGCCGGTCAGGGATATGCTAACTGATAAACGTGGATACGCCGGTGTACCTTGATAAATTAGGTGGTTATATAAAAATCTGGCTGAAACTGGTATAGCACAGAATTAAAGGAGATTTTTCACCTATGAATTTGCCATCTTAGTCGATTTAGAATCGCAAAAATTGACTTGCGGTTCATGACAAAACATGTCTTACTCCAACCAAAACGCACACGATCGGCAGTATTAACGCGTCTATGAACAATTACCTTATTATGTTAGAAGGAGCATTGTAGAATGAGACATACTACAACATTACACCGCTTTTCCCTATCATATAATGAGCCATTTCATTTAATTTGGGGCCACAACAAGTTCAGGACACACGACACGGACACAGGAACATCTGAAATCTGTCCATTACAAAAATGGCATAGCTTGGTGACACCTACCGACGCCTTCCCACGCCTACCGACGCTTACCGACGCGTCCCCACGCCTTCCGACGCCCACCGACGCGTCCCCACGCCTTCCGACGCGTCCCCACGCCTTCCGACGCTTACCGACGCCCACCGACGCCTTCCCACGCCTACCGACGCGTCCCCACGCCTTCCCACGCCCACCGACGCGTCCCCACGCCTTCCGACGCCCACCGACGCGTCCCCACGCCTTCCGACGCTTACCGACGCGTCCCCACTTCCGCCGCCCACCGACGCCTCCCCACGCCTACCGACGCGACCCCACGCCTTCCCACGCCCACCGACGCGTCCCCACGCCTTCCGACGCTTACCGACGCGTCCCCACGCCTTCCGACGCCCACCGACGCGTCCCCACGCCTTCCGACGCCCACCGACGCGTCCCCACGCCTTCCGACGCTTACCGACGCGTCCCCACTTCCGACGCCCACCGACGCGTCCCCACGCCTTCCGACGCCTACCGACGCGTCCCCACGCCTTTCCACGCCTCCCGGCGCCAACGCACGTCCGACGCTTTCCCACGCCTACGAGTCCACACGAAACTCGACGCCACGCGACGCTGGACGCCTCCCGATACCACCCGCCGCTCGACATCTACCGATGTCTCCTGACGCCACCCGACGCTCGACATCTACCGACGTCTGACGCCTACTGACGCCACCCAACACTCGATGCCTGCCGACGCTTCCTGACTGATCCCGACGCTATCAGACGCTTGACGCCTACTGACGCCACCTGACGCTGGACTCCTATCGACACCACCCGACCCTCGACATCTACCGACGCTTCCTCACGCTACCCGACGCTCGACACCTACCGACGTCTGACGCCTCCCGACACCACCCGACGCTCGATGCCTCCTAACTGCTCCCGACGTTACTACACGCTTGAGACCTCCCGACGCTTCTCGACGCCATACCATGCCGCGCCGCACAGGCGACGGAGATGACCATCAATGGTGTATTTCAACTTTGAGGCATGGATGCGTATGCGCATTTAACTTACTGATACCAAGATAGCCGGTGTCAGGGGATAAGAACGGAGCGAACAGATATTTTCTAGGTAATGCTGCTGATTGCTTCGAAGTTGCGCCGGTGGTTACTGAAGGCCGGTCAGGGATATGCTAACTGATAAACGTGGATACGCCGGTGTACCTTGATAAATTAGGTGGTTATATAAAAATCTGGCTGAAACTGGTATAGCACAGAATTAAAGGAGATTTTTCACCTATGAATTTGCCATCTTAGTCGATTTAGAATCGCAAAAATTGACTTGCGGTTCATGACAAAACATGTCTTACTCCAACCAAAACGCACACGATCGGCAGTATTAACGCGACTATGAACAATTACCTTATTACGTTAGAAGGAGCATTGTAGAATGAGACATACTACAACATTACACCGCTTTTCCCTATCATATAATGAGCCATTTCATTTAATTTGGGGCCACAACCAGTTCAGGACACACGACACGGACACAGGAACATCTGAAATCTGTCCATTACAAAAATGGCATAGCTTGGTGACACCTACCGACGCCTTCCCACGCCTACCGACGCTTACCGACGCGTCCCCACTTCCGACGCCCACCGACGCGTCCCCACGCCTTCCGACGCCCACCGACGCGTCCCCACGCCTTTCCACGCCTCCCGGCGCCTTCCCATGCCTTCCCATGCCTTCCCATGCCTTCCCACGCCAACGCACGTCCGACGCTTTCCCACGCCTCCGAGTCCACGCGACGCTGGACGCCTCCCGATACCACCCGCCGCTCGACATCTACCGATGTCTCCTGACGCCACCCGACGATCGACATCTACCGACGTCTGACGCCTACTGACGCCACCCAACACTCGATGCCTGCCGACGCTTCCTGACTGATCCCGACGCTATCAGACGCTTGACGCCTACTGACGCCTCCCGACGCCACCTGACGCTGGACTCCTATCGACACCACCCGACCCTCGACATCTACCGACGCTTCCTCACGCTACCCGACGCTCGACACCTACCGACGTCTGACGCCTCCCGACACCACCCGACGCTCGATGCCTCCTAACTGCTCCCGACGTTACTACACGCTTGAGACCTCCCGACGCTTCCCGACGCCATACCATGCCGCGCCGCACAGGCGACGGAGATGACCATCAATGGTGTATTTCAACTTTGAGGCATGGATGCGTATGCGCATTTAACTTACTGATACCAAGATAGCCGGTGTCAGGGGATAAGAACGGAGCGAACAGATATTTTCTAGGTAATGCTGCTGATTGCTTCGAAGTTGCGCCGGTGGTTACTGAAGGCCGGTCAGGGATATGCTAACTGATAAACGTGGATACGCCGGTGTACCTTGATAAATTAGGTGGTTATATAAAAATCTGGCTGAAACTGGTATAGCACAGAATTAAAAGAGATTTTTCACCTATGAATTTGCCATCTTAGTCGATTTAGAATCGCAAAAATTGACTTGCGGTTCATGACAAAACATGTCTTACTCCAACCAAAACGCACACGATCGGCAGTATTAACGCGACTATGAACAATTACCTTATTACGTTAGAAGGAGCATTGTAGAATGAGACATACTACAACATTACACCGCTTTTCCCTATCATATAATGAGCCATTTCATTTAATTTGGGGCCACAACCAGTTCAGGACACACGACACGGACACAGGAACATCTGAAATCTGTCCATTACAAAAATGGCATAGCTTGGTGACACCTACCGACGCCTTCCCACGCCTACCGACGCTTACCGACGCGTCCCCACTTCCGACGCCCACCGACGCGTCCCCACGCCTTCCGACGCCCACCGACGCGTCCCCACGCCTTTCCACGCCTCCCGGCGCCTTCCCATGCCTTCCCATGCCTTCCCACGCCAACGCACGTCCGACGCTTTCCCACGCCTCCGAGACCACACGAAACTCGACGCCACGCGACGCTGGACGCCTCCCGATACCACCCGCCGCTCGACATCTACCGATGTCTCCTGACGCCTCGACATCTACCGACGCCACCCAACACTCGATGCCTGCCGACGCTTCCTGACTGATCCCGACGCTATCAGACGCTTGACGCCTACTGACGCCACCTGACGCTGGACTCCTATCGACACCACCCGACCCTCGACATCCACCGACGCTTCCTCACGCTACCCGACGCTCGACACCTACCGACGTCTGACGCCTCCCGACACCACCCGACGCTCCATGCCTCCTAACTGCTCCCGACGTTACTACACGCTTGAGACCTCCCGACGCTTCCCGACGCCATACCATGCCGCGCCGCACAGGCGACGGAGATGACCATCAATGGTGTATTTCAACTTTGAGGCATGGATGCGTATGCGCATTTAACTTACTGATACCAAGATAGCCGGTGTCAAGGGATAAGAACGGAGCGAACAGATATTTCCTAGGTAATGCTGCTGATTGCTTCGAAGTTGCGCCGGTGGTTACTGAAGGCCGGTCAGGGATATGCTAACTGATAAACGTGGATACGCCGGTGTACCTTGATAAATTAGGTGGTTATATAAAAATCTGGCTGAAACTGGTATAGCACAGAATTAAAGGAGATTCTTCACCTATGAATTTGCCATCTTAGTCGATTTAGAATCGCAAAAATTGACTTGCGGTTCATAACACAACATGTCTTACTCCAACCAAAACGCACACGATCGGCTGTATTAACGCGTCTATGAACAATTACCTTATTATGTTAGAAGGAGCATTGTAGAATGAGACATACTACAACATTACACCGCTTTTCCCTATCATATAATGAGCCATTTCATTTAATTTGGGGCCACAACAAGTTCAGGACACACGACACGGACACAGGAACATCTGAAATCTGTCCATTACAAAAATGGCATAGCTTGGTGACACCTACCGACGCCTTCCCACGCCTACCGACGCTTACCGACGCGTCCCCACGCCTTCCGACGCCCACCGACGCGTCCCCACGCCTTCCCACGCCTACCGACGCGTCCCCACGCCTTCCCACGTCCACCGACGCGTCCCCACGCCTTCCGACGCCCACCGACGCGTCCCCACGCCTTCCGACGCTTACCGACGCGTCCCCACTTCCGACGCCCACCGACGCCTTCCCACGCCTACCGACGCGACGCCCACGCCTTCCCACGCCCACCGACGCGTCCCCACGCCTTCCGACGCTTACCGACGCGTCCCCACGCCTTCCGACGCCCACCGACGCGTCCCCACGCCTTCCGACGCCCACCGACGCGTCCCCACGCCTTCCGACGCTTACCGACGCGTCCCCACTTCCGACGCCCACCGACGCGTCCCCACGCCTTCCGACGCCTACCGACGCGTCCCCACGCCTTTCCACGCCTCCCGGCGCCAACGCACGTCCGACGCTTTCCCACGCCTACGAGTCCACACGAAACTCGACGCCACGCGACGCTGGACGCCTCCCGATACCACCCGCCGCTCGACATCTACCGATGTCTCCTGACGCCACCCGACGCTCGACATCTACCGACGTCTGACGCCTACTGACGCCACCCAACACTCGATGCCTGCCGACGCTTCCTGACTGATCCCGACGCTATCAGACGCTTGACGCCTACTGACGCCTGACGCCACCTGACGCTGGACTCCTATCGACACCACCCGACCCTCGACATCTACCGACGCTTCCTCACGCTACCCGACGCTCGACACCTACCGACGTCTGACGCCTCCCGACACCACCCGACGCTCGATGCCTCCTAACTGCTCCCGACGTTACTACACGCTTGAGACCTCCCGACGCTTCCCGACGCCATACCATGCCGCGCCGCACAGGCGACGGAGATGACCATCAATGGTGTATTTCAACTTTGAGGCATGGATGCGTATGCGCATTTAACTTACTGATACCAAGATAGCCGGTGTCAGGGGATAAGAACGGAGCGAACAGATATTTTCTAGGTAATGCTGCTGATTGCTTCGAAGTTGCGCCGGTGGTTACTGAAGGCCGGTCAGGGATATGCTAACTGATAAACGTGGATACGCCGGTGTACCTTGATAAATTAGGTGGTTATATAAAAATCTGGCTGAAACTGGTATAGCACAGAATTAAAAGAGATTTTTCACCTATGAATTTGCCATCTTAGTCGATTTAGAATCGCAAAAATTGACTTGCGGTTCATGACAAAACATGTCTTACTCCAACCAAAACGCACACGATCGGCAGTATTAACGCGACTATGAACAATTACCTTATTACGTTAGAAGGAGCATTGTAGAATGAGACATACTACAACATTACACCGCTTTTCCCTATCATATAATGAGCCATTTCATTTAATTTGGGGCCACAACCAGTTCAGGACACACGACACGGACACAGGAACATCTGAAATCTGTCCATTACAAAAATGGCATAGCTTGGTGACACCTACCGACGCCTTCCCACGCCTACCGACGCTTACCGACGCGTCCCCACTTCCGACGCCCACCGACGCGTCCCCACGCCTTCCGACGCCCACCGACGCGTCCCCACGCCTTTCCACGCCTCCCGGCGCCTTCCCATGCCTTCCCACGCCAACGCACGTCCGACGCTTTCCCACGCCTCCGAGACCACACGAAACTCGACGCCACGCGACGCTGGACGCCTCCCGATACCACCCGCCGCTCGACATCTACCGATGTCTCCTGACATCTACCGCCTGACGCCTGACGCCACCCAACACTCGATGCCTGCCGACGCTTCCTGACTGATCCCGACGCTATCAGACGCTTGACGCCTACTGACGCCACCTGACGCTGGACTCCTATCGACACCACCCGACCCTCGACATCCACCGACGCTTCCTCACGCTACCCGACGCTCGACACCTACCGACGTCTGACGCCTCCCGACACCACCCGACGCTCCATGCCTCCTAACTGCTCCCGACGTTACTACACGCTTGAGACCTCCCGACGCTTCCCGACGCCATACCATGCCGCGCCGCACAGGCGACGGAGATGACCATCAATGGTGTATTTCAACTTTGAGGCATGGATGCGTATGCGCATTTAACTTACTGATACCAAGATAGCCGGTGTCAAGGGATAAGAACGGAGCGAACAGATATTTCCTAGGTAATGCTGCTGATTGCTTCGAAGTTGCGCCGGTGGTTACTGAAGGCCGGTCAGGGATATGCTAACTGATAAACGTGGATACGCCGGTGTACCTTGATAAATTAGGTGGTTATATAAAAATCTGGCTGAAACTGGTATAGCACAGAATTAAAGGAGATTCTTCACCTATGAATTTGCCATCTTAGTCGATTTAGAATCGCAAAAATTGACTTGCGGTTCATAACACAACATGTCTTACTCCAACCAAAACGCACACGATCGGCTGTATTAACGCGACTATGAACAATTACCTTATTACGTTAGAAGGAGCATTGTAGAATGAGACATACTACAACATTACACCGCTTTTCCCTATCATATAATGAGCCATTTCATTTAATTTGGGGCCACAACAAGTTCAGGACACACGACACGGACACAGGAACATCTGAAATCTGTCCATTACAAAAATGGCATAGCTTGGTGACACCTACCGACGCCTTCCCACGCCTACCGACGCTTACCGACGCGTCCCCACTTCCGACGCCCACCGACGCGTCCCCACGCCTTCCGACGCCTACCGACGCGTCCCCACGCGTTTCCACGCCTCCCGGCGCCTTCCCATGCCTTCCCACGCCAACGCACGTCCGACGCTTTCCCACGCCTCCGAGTCCACACGAAACTCGACGCCACGCGACGCTGGACGCCTCCCGATACCACCCGCCGCTCGACATCTACCGATGTCTCCTGACGCCACCCGACGCTCGACATCTACCGACCTCTGACGCCTACTGACGCCACCCAACACTCGATGCCTGCCGACGCTTCCTGACTGATCCCGACGCTATCAGACGCTTGACGCCTACTGACGCCTCCCGACGCCACCTGACGCTGGACTCCTATCGACACCACCCGACCCTCGACATCTACCGACGCTTCCTCACGCTACCCGACGCTCGACACCTACCGACGTCTGACGCCTCCCGACACCACCCGACGCTCGATGCCTCCTAACTGCTCCCGACGTTACTACACGCTTGAGACCTCCCGACGCTTCCCGACGCCATACCATGCCGCGCCGCACAGGCGACGGAGATGACCATCAATGGTGTATTTCAACTCTGAGGCATGGATGCGTATGCGCATTTAACTTACTGATACCAAGATAGCCGGTGTCAAGGGATAAGAACGGAGCGTACAGATATTTCCTAGGTAATGCTGCTGATTGATTCGAAGTTGCGCCGGTGGTTACTGAAGGCCGGTCAGGGATATGCTAACTGATAAACGTGGATACCCCGGTGTACCTTGATAAATTAGGTGGTTATATAAAAATCTGGCTGAAACTGGTATAGCACAGAATTAAAGGAGATTCTTCACCTATGAATTTGCCATCTTAGTCGATTTAGAATCGCAAAAATTGACTTGCGGTTCATAACAAAACATGTCTTACTCCAACCAAAACGCACACGATCGGCAGTATTAACGCGTCTATGAACAATTACCTTATTATGTTAGAAGGAGCATTGTAGAATGAGACATACTACAACATTACACCGCTTTTCCCTATCATATAATGAGCCATTTCATTTAATTTGGGGCCACAACAAGTTCAGGACACACGACACGGACACAGGAACATCTGAAATCTGTCCATTACAAAAATGGCATAGCTTGGTGACACCTACCGACGCCTTCCCACGCCTACCGACGCTTACCGACGCGTCCCCACGCCTTCCGACGCCCACCGACGCGTCCCCACGCCTTCCGACGCGTCCCCACGCCTTCCGACGCTTACCGACGCCCACCGACGCCTTCCCACGCCTACCGACGCGTCCCCACGCCTTCCCACGCCCACCGACGCGTCCCCACGCCTTCCGACGCCCACCGACGCGTCCCCACGCCTTCCGACGCGTCCCCACTTCCGACGCCCACCGACGCCTTCCCACGCCTACCGACGCATACCGACGCGTCCCCACGCCTCCCCGCCCACCGCCTCCCCACGCCTTCCGACGCTTACCGACGCGTCCCCACGCCTTCCGACGCCCACCGACGCGTCCCCACGCCTTCCGACGCCCACCGACGCGTCCCCACGCCTTTCCACGCCTCCCGGCGCCTTCCCATGCCTTCCCATGCCTTCCCACGCCAACGCACGTCCGACGCTTTCCCACGCCTCCGAGACCACACGAAACTCGACGCCACGCGACGCTGGACGCCTCCCGATACCACCCGCCGCTCGACATCTACCGATGTCTCCTGACGCCTACTGACGCCACCCAACACTCGATGCCTGCCGACGCTTTCTGACTGATCCCGACGCTATCAGACGCTTGACGCCTACTGACGCCACCTGACGCTGGACTCCTATCGACACCACCCGACCCTCGACATCCACCGACGCTTCCTCACGCTACCCGACGCTCGACACTTACCGACGTCTGACGCCTCCCGACACCACCCGACGCTCCATGCCTCCTAACTGCTCCCGACGTTACTACACGCTTGAGACCTCCCGACGCTTCCCGACGCCATACCATGCCGCGCCGCACAGGCGACGGAGATGACCATCAATGGTGTATTTCAACTTTGAGGCATGGATGCGTATGCGCATTTAACTTACTGATACCAAGATAGCCGGTGTCAAGGGATAAGAACGGAGCGAACAGATATTTCCTAGGTAATGCTGCTGATTGCTTCGAAGTTGCGCCGGTGGTTACTGAAGGCCGGTCAGGGATATGCTAACTGATAAACGTGGATACGCCGGTGTACCTTGATAAATTAGGTGGTTATATAAAAATCTGGCTGAAACTGGTATAGCACAGAATTAAAGGAGATTCTTCACCTATGAATTTGCCATCTTAGTCGATTTAGAATCGCAAAAATTGACTTGCGGTTCATAACAAAACATGTCTTACTCCAACCAAAACGCACACGATCGGCTGTATTAACGCGTCTATGAACAATTACCTTATTATGTTAGAAGGAGCATTGTAGAATGAGACATACTACAACATTACACCGCTTTTCCCTATCATATAATGAGCCATTTCATTTAATTTGGGGCCACAACAAGTTCAGGACACACGACACGGACACAGGAACATCTGAAATCTGTCCATTACAAAAATGGCATAGCTTGGTGACACCTACCGACGCCTTCCCACGCCTACCGACGCTTACCGACGCGTCCCCACGCCTTCCGACGCCCACCGACGCGTCCCCACGCCTTCCCACGCCTACCGACGCGTCCCCACGCCTTCCCACGCCCACCGACGCGTCCCCACGCCTTCCGACGCCCACCGACGCGTCCCCACGCCTTCCGACGCTTACCGACGCGTCCCCACTTCCGACGCCCACCGACGCCTTCCCACGCCTACCGACGCGACCCCACGCCTTCCCACGCGACCCCACGCCTTCCGACGCGCCCCACGCGTCCCCACGCCTTCCGACGCCCACCGACGCGTCCCCACGCCTTCCGACGCCCACCGACGCGTCCCCACGCCTTCCGACGCTTACCGACGCGTCCCCACTTCCGACGCCCACCGACGCGTCCCCACGCCTTCCGACGCCTACCGACGCGTCCCCACGCCTTTCCACGCCTCCCGGCGCCAACGCACGTCCGACGCTTTCCCACGCCTACGAGTCCACACGAAACTCGACGCCACGCGACGCTGGACGCCTCCCGATACCACCCGCCGCTCGACATCTACCGATGTCTCCTGACGCCACCCGACGCTCGACATCTACCGACGTCTGACGCCTACTGACGCCACCCAACACTCGATGCCTGCCGACGCTTCCTGACTGATCCCGACGCTATCAGACGCTTGACGCCTACTGACGCCTCCCGACGCCACCAGACGCTGGACTCCTATCGACACCACCCGACCCTCGACATCTACCGACGCTTCCTCACGCTACCCGACGCTCGACACCTACCGACGTCTGACGCCTCCCGACACCACCCGACGCTCGATGCCTCCTAACTGCTCCCGACGTTACTACACGCTTGAGACCTCCCGACGCTTCCCGACGCCATACCATGCCGCGCCGCACAGGCGACGGAGATGACCATCAATGGTGTATTTCAACTTTGAGGCATGGATGCGTATGCGCATTTAACTTACTGATACCAAGATAGCCGGTGTCAGGGGATAAGAACGGAGCGAACAGATATTTTCTAGGTAATGCTGCTGATTGCTTCGAAGTTGCGCCGGTGGTTACTGAAGGCCGGTCAGGGATATGCTAACTGATAAACGTGGATACGCCGGTGTACCTTGATAAATTAGGTGGTTATATAAAAATCTGGCTGAAACTGGTATAGCACAGAATTAAAAGAGATTTTTCACCTATGAATTTGCCATCTTAGTCGATTTAGAATCGCAAAAATTGACTTGCGGTTCATGACAAAACATGTCTTACTCCAACCAAAACGCACACGATCGGCAGTATTAACGCGACTATGAACAATTACCTTATTACGTTAGAAGGAGCATTGTAGAATGAGACATACTACAACATTACACCGCTTTTCCCTATCATATAATGAGCCATTTCATTTAATTTGGGGCCACAACCAGTTCAGGACACACGACACGGACACAGGAACATCTGAAATCTGTCCATTACAAAAATGGCATAGCTTGGTGACACCTACCGACGCCTTCCCACGCCTACCGACGCTTACCGACGCGTCCCCACTTCCGACGCCCACCGACGCGTCCCCACGCCTTCCGACGCCCACCGACGCGTCCCCACGCCATTCCACGCCTCCCGGCGCCTTCCCATGCCTTCCCACGCCAACGCACGTCCGACGCTTTCCCACGCCTCCGAGACCACACGAAACTCGACGCCACGCGACGCTGGACGCCTCCCGATACCACCCGCCGCTCGACATCTACCGATGTCTCCTGACGCCTCTACCGACCTCTGACGCCACCCAACACTCGATGCCTGCCGACGCTTCCTGACTGATCCCGACGCTATCAGACGCTTGACGCCTACTGACGCCACCTGACGCTGGACTCCTATCGACACCACCCGACCCTCGACATCCACCGACGCTTCCTCACGCTACCCGACGCTCGACACTTACCGACGTCTGACGCCTCCCGACACCACCCGACGCTCCATGCCTCCTAACTGCTCCCGACGTTACTACACGCTTGAGACCTCCCGACGCTTCCCGACGCCATACCATGCCGCGCCGCACAGGCGACGGAGATGACCATCAATGGTGTATTTCAACTTTGAGGCATGGATGCGTATGCGCATTTAACTTACTGATACCAAGATAGCCGGTGTCAAGGGATAAGAACGGAGCGAACAGATATTTCCTAGGTAATGCTGCTGATTGCTTCGAAGTTGCGCCGGTGGTTACTGAAGGCCGGTCAGGGATATGCTAACTGATAAACGTGGATACGCCGGTGTACCTTGATAAATTAGGTGGTTATATAAAAATCTGGCTGAAACTGGTATAGCACAGAATTAAAGGAGATTCTTCACCTATGAATTTGCCATCTTAGTCGATTTAGAATCGCAAAAATTGACTTGCGGTTCATAACAAAACATGTCTTACTCCAACCAAAACGCACACGATCGGCTGTATTAACGCGACTATGAACAATTACCTTATTACGTTAGAAGGAGCATTGTAGAATGAGACATACTACAACATTACACCGCTTTTCCCTATCATATAATGAGTCATTTCATTTAATTTGGGGCCACAACAAGTTCAGGACACACGACACGGACACAGGAACATCTGAAATCTGTCCATTACAAAAATGGCATAGCTTGGTGACACCTACCGACGCCTTCCCACGCCTACCGACGCTTACCGACGCGTCCCCACTCCCCACGCCTTCCGACGCTTACCGACGCGTCCCCACGCCTTCCGACGCCCACCGACGCGTCCCCACGCCTTCCGACCGACGCGTCCCCACCCTTCCGACGCCCCCACGCCTTCCGACGTCCACCGACGCGTCCCCACGCCTTCCGACGCCCACCGACGCGTCCCCACGCCTCCCGGCGCCTTCCCATGCCTTCCCATGCCAACGCACGTCCGACGCTTTCCCACGCCTCCGAGTCCACACGAAACTCGACGCCACGCGACGCTGGACGCCTCCCGATACCACCCGCCGCTCGACATCTACCGATGTCTCCTGACGCCACCCGACGCTCGACATCTACCGACCTCTGACGCCTACTGACGCCACCCAACACTCGATGCCTGCCGACGCTTCCTGACTGATCCCGACGCTATCAGACGCTTGACGCCTACTGACGCCTCCCGACGCCACCTGACGCTGGACTCCTATCGACACCACCCGACCCTCGACATCTACCGACGCTTCCTCACGCTACCCGACGCTCGACACCTACCGACGTCTGACGCCTCCCGACACCACCCGACGCTCGATGCCTCCTAACTGCTCCCGACGTTACTACACGCTTGAGACCTCCCGACGCTTCCCGACGCCATACCATGCCGCGCCGCACAGGCGACGGAGATGACCATCAATGGTGTATTTCAACTTTGAGGCATGGATGCGTATGCGCATTTAACTTACTGATACCAAGATAGCCGGTGTCAAGGGATAAGAACGGAGCGAACAGATATTTCCTAGGTAATGCTGCTGATTGCTTCGAAGTTGCGCCGGTGGTTACTGAAGGCCGGTCAGGGATATGCTAACTGATAAACGTGGATACGCCGGTGTACCTTGATAAATTAGGTGGTTATATAAAAATCTGGCTGAAACTGGTATAGCACAGAATTAAAGGAGATTCTTCACCTATGAATTTGCCATCTTAGTCGATTTAGAATCGCAAAAATTGACTTGCGGTTCATAACAAAACATGTCTTACTCCAACCAAAACGCACACGATCGGCAGTATTAACGCGTCTATGAACAATTACCTTATTATGTTAGAAGGAGCATTGTAGAATGAGACATACTACAACATTACACCGCTTTTCCCTATCATATAATGAGTCATTTCATTTAATTTGGGGCCACAACAAGTTCAGGACACACGACACGGACACAGGAACATCTGAAATCTGTCCATTACAAAAATGGCATAGCTTGGTGACACCTACCGACGCCTTCCCACGCCTACCGACGCTTACCGACGCGTCCCCACTTCCGACGCCCACCGACGCGTCCCCACGCCTTCCGACGCTTACCGACGCGTCCCCACGCCTTCCGCCGCCCACCGACGCGTCCCCACGCCTTCCGACGCCCACCGACGCGTCCCCACGCCTTCCGACGTCCACCGACGCGTCCGCGACCCCACGCCTTCCGACGCCCACCGACGCGTCCCCACGCGCCCACCGACGCGTCCCATGCCTTCCCGCCCACCGACGCGTCCCCACGCCTTCCGACGCTTACCGACGCGTCCCCACGCCCACCGACGCCTCCCCACGCCTACCGACGCCTACCGACGCGTCCCCACGCCTTCCACGCCTCCCGGCGCCAACGTCCGACGCTTTCCCACGCCTCCGAGTCCACACGAAACTCGACGCCACGCGACGCTGGACGCCTCCCGATACCACCCGCCGCTCGACATCTACCGATGTCTCCTGACGCCACCCGACGCTCGACATCTACCGACCTCTGACGCCTACTGACGCCACCCAACACTCGATGCCTGCCGACGCTTCCTGACTGATCCCGACGCTATCAGACGCTTGACGCCTACTGACGCCTCCCGACGCCACCTGACGCTGGACTCCTATCGACACCACCCGACCCTCGACATCTACCGACGCTTCCTCACGCTACCCGACGCTCGACACCTACCGACGTCTGACGCCTCCCGACACCACCCGACGCTCGATGCCTCCTAACTGCTCCCGACGTTACTACACCCTTGAGACCTCCCGACGCTTCCCGACGCCATACCATGCCGCGCCGCACAGGCGACGGAGATGACCATCAATGGTGTATTTCAACTTTGAGGCATGGATGCGTATGCGCATTTAACTTACTGATACCAAGATAGCCGGTGTCAAGGGATAAGAACGGAGCGAACAGATATTTTCTAGGTAATGCTGCTGATTGCTTCGAAGTTGCGCCGGTGGTTACTGAAGGCCGGTCAGGGATATGCTAACTGATAAACGTGGATACGCCGGTGTACCTTGATAAATTAGGTGGTTATATAAAAATCTGGCTGAAACTGGTATAGCACAGAATTAAAGGAGATCCTTCACCTATGAATTTGCCATCTTAGTCGATTTAGAATCGCAAAAATTGACTTGCGGTTCATAACAAAACATGTCTTACTCCAACCAAAACGCACACGATCGGCAGTATTAACGCGTCTATGAACAATTACCTTATTATGTTAGAAGGAGCATTGTAGAATGAGACATACTACAACATTACACCGCTTTTCCCTATCATATAATGAGTCATTTCATTTAATTTGGGGCCACAACAAGTTCAGGACACACGACACGGACACAGGAACATCTGAAATCTGTCCATTACAAAAATGGCATAGCTTGGTGACACCTACCGACGCCTTCCCACGCCTACCGACGCTTACCGACGCGTCCCCACTTCCGACGCCCACCGACGCGTCCCCACGCCTTCCGACGCTTACCGACGCGTCCCCACGCTTACCGACGCGTCCCCACGCCTTCCGACGCTTACCGACGCGTCCCCACGCCTTCCGACGCCCACCGACGCGTCCCCACGCCTTCCGACGCCCCCCGACGCGTCCCCACGCCTTTCCACGCCTCCCGGCGCCTTCCCATGCCAACGCACGTCCGACGCTTTCCCACGCCTCCGAGTCCACACGAAACTCGACGCCACGCGACGCTGGACGCCTCCCGATACCACCCGCCGCTCGACATCTACCGATGTCTCCTGACGCCACCCGACGCTCGACATCTACCGACCTCTGACGCCTACTGACGCCACCCAACACTCGATGCCTGCCGACGCTTCCTGACTGATCCCGACGCTATCAGACGCTTGACGCCTACTGACGCCTCCCGACGCCACCTGACGCTGGACTCCTATCGACACCACCCGACCCTCGACATCTACCGACGCTTCCTCACGCTACCCGACGCTCGACACCTACCGACGTCTGACGCCTCCCGACACCACCCGACGCTCGATGCCTCCTAACTGCTCCCGACGTTACTACACCCTTGAGACCTCCCGACGCTTCCCGACGCCATACCATGCCGCGCCGCACAGGCGACGGAGATGACCATCAATGGTGTATTTCAACTTTGAGGCATGGATGCGTATGCGCATTTAACTTACTGATACCAAGATAGCCGGTGTCAAGGGATAAGAACGGAGCGAACAGATATTTCCTAGGTAATGCTGCTGATTGCTTCGAAGTTGCGCCGGTGGTTACTGAAGGCCGGTCAGGGATATGCTAACTGATAAACGTGGATACGCCGGTGTACCTTGATAAATTAGGTGGTTATATAAAAATCTGGCTGAAACTGGTATAGCACAGAATTAAAGGAGATTCTTCACCTATGAATTTGCCATCTTAGTCGATTTAGAATCGCAAAAATTGACTTGCGGTTCATAACAAAACATGTCTTACTCCAACCAAAACGCACACGATCGGCAGTATTAACGCGTCTATGAACAATTACCTTATTATGTTAGAAGGAGCATTGTAGAATGAGACATACTACAACATTACACCGCTTTTCCCTATCATATAATGAGTCATTTCATTTAATTTGGGGCCACAACAAGTTCAGGACACACGACACGGACACAGGAACATCTGAAATCTGTCCATTACAAAAATGGCATAGCTTGGTGACACCTACCGACGCCTTCCCACGCCTACCGACGCTTACCGACGCGTCCCCACTTCCGACGCCCACCGACGCGTCCCCACGCCTTCCGCCCCACGCCTTCCGCCGCCCACCGACGCGTCCCCACGCCTTCCGACGCTTAACGACGCGTCCCCACTTCCGACGCCCACCGACGCGTCCCCACGCCTTCCGACGCCCACCGACGCGTCCCCACGCCTCCCGGCGCCTTCCCATGCCTTCCCACGCCAACGCACGTCCGACGCTTTCCCACGCCTCCGAGTCCACACGAAACTCGACGCCACGCGACGCTGGACGCCTCCCGATACCACCCGCCGCTCGACATCTACCGATGTCTCCTGACGCCACCCGACGCTCGACATCTACCGACCTCTGACGCCTACTGACGCCACCCAACACTCGATGCCTGCCGACGCTTCCTGACTGATCCCGACGCTATCAGACGCTTGACGCCTACTGACGCCTCACGACGCCACCTGACGCTGGACTCCTATCGACACCACCCGACCCTCGACATCCACCGACGCTTCCTCACGCTACCCGACGCTCGACACCTACCGACGTCTGACGCCTCCCGACACCACCCGACGCTCCATGCCTCCTAACTGCTCCCGACGTTACTACACGCTTGAGACCTCCCGACGCTTCCCGACGCCATACCATGCCGCGCCGCACAGGCGACGGAGATGACCATCAATGGTGTATTTCAACTTTGAGGCATGGATGCGTATGCGCATTTAACTTACTGATACCAAGATAGCCGGTGTCAAGGGATAAGAACGGAGCGAACAGATATTTCCTAGGTAATGCTGCTGATTGCTTCGAAGTTGCGCCGGTGGTTACTGAAGGCCGGTCAGGGATATGCTAACTGATAAACGTGGATACGCCGGTGTACCTTGATAAATTAGGTGGTTATATAAAAATCTGGCTGAAACTGGTATAGCACAGAATTAAAGGAGATTCTTCACCTATGAATTTGCCATCTTAGTCGATTTAGAATCGCAAAAATTGACTTGCGGTTCATAACAAAACATGTCTTACTCCAACCAAAACGCACACGATCGGCAGTATTAACGCGTCTATGAACAATTACCTTATTATGTTAGAAGGAGCATTGTAGAATGAGACATACTACAACATTACACCGCTTTTCCCTATCATATAATGAGCCATTTCATTTAATTTGGGGCCACAACAAGTTCAGGACACACGACACGGACACAGGAACATCTGAAATCTGTCCATTACAAAAATGGCATAGCTTGGTGACACCTACCGACGCCTTCCCACGCCTACCGACGCTTACCGACGCGTCCCCACTTCCGACCCCCACCGACGCGTCCCCACGCCTTCCGACGCTTACCGACGCGTCCCCACGCCTTCCGACGCCCACCGACGCGTCCCCACGCCTTCCGACGCTTACCGACGCGTCCCCACTTCCGACGCCCACCGACGCGTCCCGCCTCCCGCGCCTTCCCATGCCTTCCCATGCCTTCCCACGCCAACGCACGTCCGACGCTTTCCCACGCCTCCGAGTCCACACGAAACTCGACGCCACGCGACGCTGGACGCCTCCCGATACCACCCGCCGCTCGACATCTACCGATGTCTCCTGACGCCACCCGACGCTCGACATCTACCGACCTCTGACGCCTACTGACGCCACCCAACACTCGATGCCTGCCGACGCTTCCTGACTGATCCCGACGCTATCAGACGCTTGACGCCTACTGACGCCTCCCGACGCCACCTGACGCTGGACTCCTATCGACACCACCCGACCTTCGACATCTACCGACGCTTCCTCACGCTACCCGACGCTCGACACCTACCGACGTCTGACGCCTCCCGACACCACCCGACGCTCGATGCCTCCTAACTGCTCCCGACGTTACTACACGCTTGAGACCTCCCGACGCTTCCCGACGCCATACCATGCCGCGCCGCACAGGCGACGGAGATGACCATCAATGGTGTATTTCAACTTTGAGGCATGGATGCGTATGCGCATTTAACTTACTGATACCAAGATAGCCGGTGTCAAGGGATAAGAACGGAGCGAACAGATATTTCCTAGGTAATGCTGCTGATTGCTTCGAAGTTGCGCCGGTGGTTACTGAAGGCCGGTCAGGGATATGCTAACTGATAAACGTGGATACGCCGGTGTACCTTGATAAATTAGGTGGTTATATAAAAATCTGGCTGAAACTGGTATAGCACAGAATTAAAGGAGATTCTTCACCTATGAATTTGCCATCTTAGTCGATTTAGAATCGCAAAAATTGACTTGCGGTTCATAACAAAACATGTCTTACTCCAACCAAAACGCACACGATCGGCAGTATTAACGCGTCTATGAACAATTACCTTATTATGTTAGAAGGAGCATTGTAGAATGAGACATACTACAACATTACACCGCTTTTCCCTATCATATAATGAGCCATTTCATTTAATTTGGGGCCACAACAAGTTCAGGACACACGACACGGACACAGGAACATCTGAAATCTGTCCATTACAAAAATGGCATAGCTTGGTGACACCTACCGACGCCTTCCCACGCCTACCGATGCTTACCGACGCGTCCCCACTTCCGACGCCCACCGACGCGTCCCCACGCCTTCCGACGCCTACCGACGCTTACCGACGCGTCCCCACTTCCGACGCGTCCCCACGCCTTCCGACGCTTACCGACGCGTCCCCACGCCTTCCGACGCCCACCGACGCGTCCCCACGCCTTCCGACGCTTACCGACGCGTCCCCACTTCCGACGCCCACCGACGCGTCCCCACACCTCCCGGCGCCTTCCCATGCCTTCCCACGCCAACGCACGTCCGACGCTTTCCCACGCCTCCGAGTCCACACGAAACTCGACGCCACGCGACGCTGGACGCCTCCCGATACCACCCGCCGCTCGACATCTACCGATGTCTCCTGACGCCACCCGACGCTCGACATCTACCGACCTCTGACGCCTACTGACGCCACCCAACACTCGATGCCTGCCGACGCTTCCTGACTGATCCCGACGCTATCAGACGCTTGACGCCTACTGACGCCTCCCGACGCCACCTGACGCTGGACTCCTATCGACACCACCCGACCCTCGACATCTACCGACGCTTCCTCACGCTACCCGACGCTCGACACCTACCGACGTCTGACGCCTCCCGACACCACCCGACGCTCGATGCCTCCTAACTGCTCCCGACGTTACTACACCCTTGAGACCTCCCGACGCTTCCCGACGCCATACCATGCCGCGCCGCACAGGCGACGGAGATGACCATCAATGGTGTATTTCAACTTTGAGGCATGGATGCGTATGCGCATTTAACTTACTGATACCAAGATAGCCGGTGTCAAGGGATAAGAACGGAGCGAACAGATATTTCCTAGGTAATGCTGCTGATTGCTTCGAAGTTGCGCCGGTGGTTACTGAAGGCCGGTCAGGGATATGCTAACTGATAAACGTGGATACGCCGGTGTACCTTGATAAATTAGGTGGTTATATAAAAATCTGGCTGAAACTGGTATAGCACAGAATTAAAGGAGATTCTTCACCTATGAATTTGCCATCTTAGTCGATTTAGAATCGCAAAAATTGACTTGCGGTTCATAACAAAACATGTCTTACTCCAACCAAAACGCACACAATCGGCAGTATTAACGCGTCTATGAACAATTACCTTATTATGTTAGAAGGAGCATTGTAGAATGAGACATACTACAACATTACACCGCTTTTCCCTATCATATAATGAGTCATTTCATTTAATTTGGGGCCACAACAAGTTCAGGACACACGACACGGACACAGGAACATCTGAAATCTGTCCATTACAAAAATGGCATAGCTTGGTGACACCTACCGACGCCTTCCCACGCCTACCGACGCTTACCGACGCGTCCCCACTTCCGACGCCCACCGACGCGTCCCCACGCCTTCCGACGCTTACCGACGCGTCCCCACGCCTTCCGCCGCCCACCGACGCGTCCCCACGCCTTCCGACGCTTACCGACGCGTCCCCACGCCTTCCGACGTCCACCGACGCGTCCCCACGCCTTCCGACGCCCACCGACGCGTCCCCACGCCTCCCGGCGCCTTCCCATGCCTTCCCATGCCAACGCACGTCCGACGCTTTCCCACGCCTCCGAGTCCACACGAAACTCGACGCCACGCGACGCTGGACGCCTCCCGATACCACCCGCCGCTCGACATCTACCGATGTCTCCTGACGCCACCCGACGCTCGACATCTACCGACCTCTGACGCCTACTGACGCCACCCAACACTCGATGCCTGCCGACGCTTCCTGACTGATCCCGACGCTATCAGACGCTTGACGCCTACTGACGCCTCCCGACGCCACCTGACGCTGGACTCCTATCGACACCACCCGACCCTCGACATCTACCGACGCTTCCTCACGCTACCCGACGCTCGACACCTACCGACGTCTGACGCCTCCCGACACCACCCGACGCTCGATGCCTCCTAACTGCTCCCGACGTTACTACACCCTTGAGACCTCCCGACGCTTCCCGACGCCATACCATGCCGCGCCGCACAGGCGACGGAGATGACCATCAATGGTGTATTTCAACTTTGAGGCATGGATGCGTATGCGCATTTAACTTACTGATACCAAGATAGCCGGTGTCAAGGGATAAGAACGGAGCGAACAGATATTTCCTAGGTAATGCTGCTGATTGCTTCGAAGTTGCGCCGGTGGTTACTGAAGGCCGGTCAGGGATATGCTAACTGATAAACGTGGATACGCCGGTGTACCTTGATAAATTAGGTGGTTATATAAAAATCTGGCTGAAACTGGTATAGCACAGAATTAAAGGAGATTCTTCACCTATGAATTTGCCATCTTAGTCGATTTAGAATCGCAAAAATTGACTTGCGGTTCATAACAAAACATGTCTTACTCCAACCAAAACGCACACGATCGGCAGTATTAACGCGTCTATGAACAATTACCTTATTATGTTAGAAGGAGCATTGTAGAATGAGACATACTACAACATTACACCGCTTTTCCCTATCATATAATGAGCCATTTCATTTAATTTGGGGCCACAACAAGTTCAGGACACACGACACGGACACAGGAACATCTGAAATCTGTCCATTACAAAAATGGCATAGCTTGGTGACACCTACCGACGCCTTCCCACGCCTACCGACGCTTACCGCGTCCCCACTTCCGACGCCCACCGACGCGTCCCCACGCCTTCCGACGCCCACCGACGCGTCCCCACGCCTTCCGACGCTTACCGACGCGTCCCCACGCCTTCCGACGCCCACCGACGCGTCCCCACGCCTTCCGACGCCTACCGACGCGTCCCCACGCCTTCCGACGCTTACCGACGCGTCCCCACGCCTTCCGACGCCTACCGACGCGTCCCCACGCCTTCCGACGCTTACCGACGCGTCCCCACTTCCGACGCCCACCGACGCGTCCCCACGCCTTCCGACGCCTTTCCACGCCTCCCGGCGCCTTCCCATGCCTTCTCACGCCAACGCACGTCCGACGCTTTCCCACGCCTCCGAGTCCACACGAAACTCGACGCCACGCGACGCCGGACGCCTCCCGATAACACCCGCCGCTCGACATCTACCGATGTCTCCTGACGCCACCCGACGCTCGACATCTACCGACGTCTGACGCCTACTGACGCCACCCAACACTCGATGCCTGCCGACGCTTCCTGACTGATCCCGACGCTATCAGACGCTTGACGCCTACTGACGCCTCCCGACGCCACCTGACGCTGGACTCCTATCGACACCACCCGACCCTCGACATCTACCGACGCTTCCTCACGCTACCCGACGCTCGACACCTACCGACGTCTGACGCGTCCCGACACCACCCGACGCTCGATGCCTCCTAACTGCTCCCGACGTTACTACACGCTTGAGACCTCCCGACGCTTCCCGACGCCATACCATGCCGCGCCGCAC